>BSBK01001239.1:0-579840 GCA_027943335.1 Chamaecyparis obtusa
ATATAATATAAGGTCTACCTATATATATTATCTTTTAAAAGTTTTTGGTTTTGTAAATAGTTTCAAAAATTTTATTTAAAAAAAATATATAAAATCAAAATTGGAAGTTGGATTTATATTATATATATATATAAATATATATATATATATATATATATATATATATATATATATATATATATATATATATATATATATATATATATATATATATAATATATAATATAATACAATATTATAAAATAAATAATATGATATAATATTATAAAATAAATAATATAATATAATGTTCATGTTAATTTTGTTGTTTTAAATATAAAATAAATTAACAAAACAAATGTTGTTTGTAAGTGCCGTACGGCAACAGGCCGGCTGCCGCCGGTACCACTCAGGGTACCACACGGCAGCGGGACCCCCCGCCCTTGTTGCCTTATGTTATATCAACAAAAAAAAAACAACAAAAAAATATATAATGCATTTTGATTTCGGTGGTGACAAAATGTTTCGTTTCGGCATTTTGACTAATATATATTATATTATATATATATGATATCTATGATATTATATATATAATATAATGTATATAATTATATTTAAATGTATTTTGGGTAATTTATATTTGAGATTATATTATATATATAATATGGGTAATATTATATATATAATATAATATATTTTATTAATTAATTTAAAATTTAATATTATATTATATATATAATATATGTAATATTATATATATAATATAATATATGTTTTTTTTTGGGTTATAATAATTATTTAATTGAAAAATTGAGTATTATATTATAATATATGTAGTATTATATATATAATATGATAGATGTATTTTTAAAAATTATGGGTTATAATGGTTATATTATATTATATATATATATATATATATATATATATATATATATATATAATATATATATATATATATATATATATATATATATATATATATATATATATATATATATATATATATATATATATATAATATAATATATGGTTTTGTAATTATAAACCATTTCTAAGGCATATGAAATTCAATTAGCAAATTATATATAAGATATTATGTATGTTGCAATTAAGATGAAATAAAATTCAGGAACTAGATGTAGTGAGTAAGTCATATTTATCTTATTTTGCAATTTATAGTGAAAACTCTTTTTCTACTTAGATAAATGTTAAGTGGGGACTAGAAAACTGAAAAGAAAACCCTTTTGCTTTCTAACTTATCAACAATCAAACCATGCTAAACTTTTAGGATCTCCTAAGCGTCCTAGGTAGGTCTGTTATATTGAGAATGTTGAACATGTTAGTGGTTTTGCTAGAAAACCTAACGGGAAATAGGTTAGGGGTAGGAAACTTAGGAACCCCTAAGTGAGTGGCTCTCAGTGCGGGGCCGGGGCCCTAAAGTGGCTAGACTAGGATAACCGACTGATGAGTTAGTTAACCAAGTGATAACCTAATAAAATTTAACGGATGGGTTCAAAACATTAAAAAGATTAAATTGTGCCTCGCCCATGCCATTAGCGCTAGGATAGGCTATGGATGGGAGTGGGAGAAGGTACCTATGCGTAGGTACAAATCGAATGGTGCTTGTCTGTACGAAAGGTATTCGATTCCCGTATGTTGCCTACTTGGGGGCCGGGGCCCAGTGTGGGCTAGTAACCAGGACAACCCAAGGGGTGAGGGGCTATGCGATGACACTCACTTAGGTTGTTGCTTAGGATTTCCTACCCAAACCTTAGAATCCCTTGTGAAATGTACTTTACTTGTGTGAAATGTTATCCAACCCTTTTGGTACAACCTAGTAAGTCCCTTCTTTGTGAGCTTGGTGTTTATCTCCTAGCACGGGGGGTGAAACTTTACCAGTTTCACATGGTTGGGTGGAAAAATCTTTCTATCGAGGTATCTTGTGCAGATGTAAACAACTGAAGATTCATATTTGTCTGTGCACCTGTTGAAGAATGAAGACTTGTACTTATTCATGTTGTTGTAAACTTATGTATTCTCCCTATGAGGAGTTTTAAATGTAATGTAATTTTCAAATGATGTAATAATGGGTAGACGTAGGAAAAGGGTTATATGGGATGTTTATTTAATGGAAAGATGTAATCTTGTTATGTATCAAGTTATGTAAAATGTTGATGAATCATTTGTTGTACTATTGCATATGTTAGTTAGATGAAATGGAATTATAGTAATTGATCTTTAGATAGAAATTAACTATGAATGTGTTTAAGTATTTTCCAATAAAGGACTTGAAATGGAATTTGTATGGTTAGTAAATGTTGTTAATAGTTTTTCAGTTTTTAATAATTATACATTTTCATTTAAGGGAACCTTGGAAAGAAGTTAGAATATGTTTTGTTTATTTGCAAACTTTTAAAGTTCAAAATTTTTCGTAAAACTCTACTTAGGTTTTCTTTTACAAAGTAAACCTTTGTGCGTTTCCCTGGTTTTCCTTGCAGGGCATAACAATTCTAACTCAACATACATGCACGAGGATGTGAAAACAAAAAAAGGAAATAGACACAAAAGAGGGGGTTAGTACTAAACAAACCCAAATCAACTAGCATAAGAAACCTCGCTAAGACACATTTCTCATACTAATATCATATCTGGAAAGCTATCATAAAAGCATAAATGATTACATAAGAAAGACAAAAGAAACACTATAAATAACATAGCTTCATGATCTAGTCCTACTAGCATGAAAGCAACAAGAGAGAAAGGGGAAAAGAGTGATTACCTCACCTAGGTAAGATGCCCACCTTACCATGAATCAGCCTAGAGGGAGAGCCCAATAGGTTCACCCATAAGCTGTGCTTGCAATTGTAATGCATCTTCTGATAGCTTCTATAATATCCATAGATCCACCTTCTTGTATCACTATGAATATGAAATGTGTGTATCCTCAAGATTTAGAAACTTATGTGCATTACCTTCGAAAGATTTAGCATATAGATGTGTGTCTTTTCAAGATTTAGCAACTTATGTGTGTTACCTTCCAAGATTTAGCATATTGAAAAAATTTGAAAAAATGTGTGTCTCCTTAGGATTTAGAAACTTATGTGCATTACCTTCAGAAGATTTAGCATATAAAATGCATGTCTTTTCAAGATTTAGCAACTTCTGTGCATTACCTTCCAAGATTTAGCATGTAAAAAATAAAAAACTATAGTATAAGGGAGACCCTATATATGCCCAATCCTTATTGTGGTAGTCTACTAGACATGATAAGGAAGAGAAGAGGATACCTACTTCACAATACAAGGAGATATCCTATTTACAACAATGTTATGCCATATTCTTAGCGAGGGATAGTGATCCAACATCCAAGAGCATAGATAATCGTGAAGAGAATATATCACTCATGGAAAAAGAATTCTCAAAGAAAGAGATCTTATCAACAAGACCCCCACCAAAGAGGAGTGCTTTAGATAAAAATATCATCTTTCAAAAGTGGGAACAAAGATTCAATCATTGATCCCCTGCAACCAAGAGGAAGAGGAATCTTTGGAATAAGGGAAACAACTCTAACACCAAAGCAAGGGTGAGAGTTTATAAAGAACATAATTTGAAATGTAGAGAAGAAGTGTCGACTTAGGACAACAAATTCTCATATAAGAAGGTTATCCATAGAGAAAACATCTGTCAATATGAGAAATAACATTGCAATATAAACAAAGACCACTAAGCTAAGGAAAGAAATTCCCTAGACAAAGATAATGAAGGAGGGTACCTTGCCACCTAGGGATAGAGACAAGGGGGTATCTTTGTAAAACAAATGTCTTAGGAAAGATATCTTGAATAAGATCTATTGATGATTATAAGCATAATGCAAAACCATAGAAAAATAGGAAAGAAAGAATACCAATTAAGCTCAAGACATAATTTATGCTAAAAGCCTAATGGATCCTAGAAGACTAGATGAAGATACACCTCTTGCCCCCCAGTCATGAGACAAGAGGGGAAGAACATCTACATTATATTAGGAGGGGAATCCCCTATATCAAAATTATGAAGGAATTGTAAAACTGCACGAGAGTGAGATATAATTCCTAAAGTAGCTCTTTCTAGTAACATATAACTTGAAATGTTTACAATCAACAATTAAATTCATATTGCTATAAAGAAAAAGGACATTCATATTTGTATAAAGCATCTATCAGCATAGGTCTAAAAATTTCTTTTTTGGAATTCATTAGTTCAACATATACCTTCTTAGCCACTTCTTGACAAACATTAGGGTTATCTAAGATAGGTGTAGGGAGAAGAATGTGAAGGAGGAGGATGATGTTTAACATCACCTACCTTGACTTGAGATTTTTGAACAACCAACACCATACATATCTGGTTTAGGGGGTATATGAACTGGAAACCTAATACCATGCTCATTAACTCCAAGCCCTAAACCTTTATAACCTTTTTTAGTCAGCATATTATATCCAGTAGTGTACATATTATGTAAAAGCTTCTACATGAGGTGATTGTTTATCATGTTCATGAGTAAAGGTTGTATAGGTTGAATAATAGGTTTTGACGAAGTTTCTTTACCCTTTCCTTTAATATCATTATGCATCGGAGGAGAAGGTAAATCAAAGAAATCTTGCACATCTGCATCCTAAACTATAGCTTTGAATCCCATCATAAGTATGGGAAAGAGCGAGGATGAACAGATGGAGAATTAGGTATCAAATTAGGATTAGGAAGATTAGGATGAGGATTGATAGGATTAGGATTAGGATTAGGATTGAGAGGATTAGGATTGATAGGAGATGGTGTATCATCTACCAAATTCTTCACATAATCCAAAATATTAATAAGGCTATCACATAAATCTTTAATGAAGGTTTTTGAATTTAGGAAGACTAGTGTCGGTCAACTTCACAAAAGCATAAGCAAGAACAAAGTGAAGGGTCATCAACATAAGGAAGTGAATAATACTCTCATAAACATCATAGGTATTGTAAAGAGATGTTTAAAAGAAAGGGTAATAATTGAACATGACCACACACTAAAGCATCTTAATAATCTCCATAGGAAATGAAATGTAAGAAATGTTTTTATATTTTATTGAATATATAGATTTTTTTATATTTTGAATTTGAAATGCAAAAACATAAACTATATCTAATCTTAAAGGAAATCTAACACCAAAAAGAGAGAGAGTAAGCTTTTCGGGTTCACCAAAATGAATAGGTGGAAATAGTATCCACCCTATAATGTATGAGGAAATATGAGATCAACTTCTAAATCCAAATTCCCAAAGGAAAGATCCAAATTGATCAACCAAAAGGTTAATGCACAATTGAGATAAAAGGTCAAAGACTACATTAATATTTTAAAGGTCAACCTTGAATTTGTTCGTAGATCTCAGAAGTTCACCGAAAAGGGTATCCAAATCCAAGCTTAGATCCGTAGTTCCACAGCTGTACCTACAAGAAAAAGAGGGTTTTTCTTGTTTGTTTGAGGGGTTTGCCTTGGTCAAGTAGTAGAAATAGATCTAACAATGAAGCTATGTAATTCAATAGATATGCAATTGTATTTTAAATGTAAACAAATATATTATTATGAAAGCTTGAACATAAAAATGGAAAATGTAAATCAAAACCATGAATGTAAATCCAAAACCTCCATGATTGTATGCTTGGAATCCACCTTGAGGGAAGAATGAAATGGATCTTGAAGATGAACAAAAGATCTTGAAGGAAGATCACACCACCATGATGGCTAGATCTAGGGTTTTGAATGATGAATCTTGCATGCTTGAACCAAATCCCTTCAAAGGCTTGAATGCTTGAATCCTTGATCTTCAATGGAGAACTTAATAGAGAAGAGGACTTGAATGCTTCCTTGAATGGAAAATTGCTTGAAAGAGAACTTGATGGCTTGTGAATATCTCCTTGAGAGCTCCTTGATCATGAAATTGCTTGGTGAATAATGGATGAAAACTTGATGATGTGAAAATGAGAGAGGAAGGCTTCCTATTATAGTGATCTAGGGCACAAACCTCTAGAGAAGGCCGACATTGGGGAATTAAATCCCAATTAACCTTAAACCCTAGAAATGGACCCATATTAAATGCAATTTAAGGATTTACCATTTTGAAACCCAAATGGCTGACCTAGAAGTGGGAAAACAAATATCTCTGAAACCTGACATCTGAAAATCATGGGATCTTGAAATTTGGACCCTGGGTCAAGGATAAGGTAGACCCCACCCTAGGTCAGGGTCGAGGTCATCCCTAACCTAGGTTAGGGTTGAGGTCAACTTTGACCCTTGAGGTTAACTTTGACCCTCAAGGTTGACTTTGACCTTGAGGTTAATTAGAAACCTCAGGACCTTAGTCCATAATACTAGAAAATGCAGAAATAAAGTGAAATTAGGTGGAGAGAGAAACCGAATGTGGGGAGAAAGCTAGATTCAAGCAAAAACTTGATCAAGGTGCTTGACATGACCCCAGACTACTTAATTAGAGGGATAAATGCTCTTAACATGGAAGTACTTCCATTTTAAGATGATAAAGAAAATAAAAGGATTCCTTAAAGGAAACATTTATCCAATGTTCAAGGAAAGAGCAAAATATATTTGTGTTATTTTTCTTGGTGGTGAAAAGATCCATCAATGTTACTTCCATGATAATGTTGTGCGAATAGTGTGATATTAATTTTTATATTAGTTCATTTGATTTCTTTATCCCATGAGAGAGTCTAGAATACTAATCCATGGTCATATCACTAAGAATGCATGGAAAAAGTCTCTTATTGTATGTATCATCATGAACGACTTCCATGCAATCTATAAAAACCCCCTTTATGTGATTATGGGGATCACCCTCTTCCTTATACCTATCAAACTTAGGCATGAAAAAGTTGGTTGGAAAAGGTGTAATATGTAGTTTCCTATTAAAAGGATAAAAAATAAGGTTTTCTATGGTGTAATACCTTTTAGAAGAACCTATATATAGATTTATCGATTACTCTTGAAGGGTTTAAAACTACTAAGAAAGTATACCAATGGGTGTTGGCATAGAAGGTAGCGTGCTAGGATCAACAAATGAGACTCCACTATTTTGGGGTGTTGTAGGTAAATATGGTGGTGGAACATGTTGAGATGCTAGATTATGCTGAGGTACTAGGACGTTCTGAGATGATGGATCATGTTGAGGTAATGGAATGTACTGAGATGTTGTATTATGTTGTGGTAGAAGATTAGTTTAGGGTGTAATATTGTGCTAAGGTATTGGAATGTAGTGATATGATGGACACTGATGAGGTATGGTATTATGCTCAGGTATTAACATATGTTGGGGTGCTCAATTATGATGAGGTAATGGGAATTTATAGAGTGTTGGTATATGGTGAGGTGTTAGATTTTTATGAGGTATTGTTGTAAGATGGGAAGTGTTAGGCCCATTTGTTATCAATTCTTGTAGGAGGCTCATAATCATTGAATACTCAAGATTTTTTGGAGGTGTCCCTTGACTAACTTGGTGTTTCCCTAAATTGGAAGTGACACTTGGAAAATCAACACTAGGAGGATTTGGTTAAGGTGCTCCTTGTAGAGGTAGCCCTTAGGTTGGGGAGTTGTGCTGGAAGAACTTGTTGCCATTATTTGGAAGGAACTTGTTGCCATTGTTTGGAAGGTACTTGTTGGATGGGTTAATGAAAAATATAGATGGTGCTAATGTACTAGAGAGTGTACTGGATGTGGATGGAAAACTTTAAAATAAGAGACATTTTTACTGGATTCCTAAGGTACACGAAGATGTAGTGACCTAGGAAGCATTTTATGTGAAACTAGTGCATGGAAGGATTGAACTGAGTGGGAGGGGTGTTGTTGAGGAAAACCAATCTTTTGGCATAGGCATGTCTTCTATTATGGTAGATGTGTTAAACCTAGCTAGTATTTTGGCACCTTTGTGTAAGATCATGTGAAATAATTTGTTTGGGTCATATTCCAGCATTGATTCCATGATTTATTTTAACTTTGCATTGACTAGAGATTCATAAAAATCTTCTTTTGTACATATGGATTTGATTTCCCTAGGGGATAGTTCATACACTTGCAAAGTATCATCTTGTGTTTTCTCATGATGCAAAAATGTCTTAGGATTTTTGTAGTTTAGTACCAAGATTCTTGGTGAAAATTCAATTTCCTAATGAGGATCATGGTTGGGGATTTGATTGTACTCCATTGTGTCCTTACTCTCCTTGGATCGATTGTTCAATATATACAAGTCTATGATGAATGTGAGACAACTAAGAAAATCAAATTATATATTTTTTAGATTTTTTGATATGGAATGATAATGAACAATAGGAATAAATAATCAAATATGACATCGAAGGTGTAACTACCTTACCCTAAGAGAGACTCTAGAAAATTCAAAAGTAAACCCTCTAAGGAAAGGCCCAAATGATATTGAGGACTATCTTGATACCAAATGGTAGGAAAAAAAGTGATAAATTATGGCAATAATGTTTGTTTAAGACAAGCTTAACCAAAATGATAAGGTGCCTATGTTGAGGCTAGTAGATAAAGATGGTGTTGAGGATGTAAAGATAAAATACAACACCACTAAAGGAATTTCTCACAAAAATGCACCTTCTGATTTGAAAAAATAACTCTAGCAAGTGCAATATGTTAACCCTAAGATACACATGGTATGCTTTTTTGAGATGTTTGGATTTTGAGACTAATATGATGACTATGCCAAAAATGTGAGTTTCTAAGATATGTCTATATATGTATGTCAATCACAAGAAACTAGGATGTAATGTTAATAGGATGTTGTAGGAACAATTGTTGTAGGACAAAATCTTGTAGAAATAATGTTGTAGGACCAATTATTGTAGGACAAATCTTGTGGGACAAATGTTGTAGGACCAATTTTTGTTGGACAAATATTGTGGGATGAATGTTGTCAGACCAATTTTTGTAGGAAAAATCTTGTGGGACAAATGTCTTAGGACCAATTGTTATAGGAAAAAACTTTTGGGACAAATGTTGTAGGACCAATTTTTGTCAGACAAATCTCAACAAACTCAAAATCAGTGTGTAGCTATAGGACTAACTCAAAAGAAATGATCTTTGTATTTTCAACAAATTTTTTAAGTTGTAAGTTTTCACGAAGTCAATCACAATGAAAATAGTATATAAATAGTTTAATCTAAGGTCATATCTAGCTTCATCTGAAATATTATAGTGTAATACCCAAAAAAATAGAGCAAAACATGACTACAATTTTTTTCTAAAACCTACTAACCAACTATAAACATACTAACATTCGCAACCAAGAAGGGAAATAAAAATTGGCACAAGTCTCTACATGCACGTAAAATGGTGTAGATAGAGAATGAAAGAGTAGATCAAATGAAGTGTCTAGAAACACCCCAAGGGTCAAATCCTATAAGGTTGACCAAGTTTGACCAAAAGTCAAACTTCAACGGACGGCTTGAAAACTTACTACAGGGTTTTCTAGGTTGCTAGCCTTGAATGGTATGTGAATCGAGTTAGTTGACTAAAAGTCAACCTAAGTTGACCAAAAGTCAACCATGCACCGAAGTACATGCAACCAAGAAAGAAGGAAACCAAACACACCTAGGGATACTAGGGTATGCAAACCGAGGTGATCTGACCTTGGTTGACTAAGGTTGACCCAAAGTCAACCATCCCTAAATCTAGACAACAAGATTCATAAGACTAATTACTTTTAAACGAATGGATAAGAAATTTCTAAGCAATCCCATAAATCAATTACATTCGATAAGATTGAATAATGAAGTTGATTAATTAATCTCATTAGCTTACTCCAATTTAATATGTTTAAATAGTCTCTAGCTATTTAATTAAATCATAAAATCAATTATATTCCAAGTGTAAATCAAATCCCTCTATAGTAAGTCCCTAACATACACTAGGTAATGAATCAAATAAAATTAATAACTTTAGCCTTAATGCTAAAATTTATAACTAATACAATTAATTAACATAATCGACTTAAAATAATTACTATACTTAAAAATTTATTCAAAAAAGCTTATTTATAAACATTTAAATTTAAGAAATCAAATCCTAAATTAAACTCTTCTAGAAAATCCTAGAAGTCTTATCTTCTAGAATTTGCTAAACTATTCAACAATTGCAACTAAAAAAATACTTTAAATAAATTTAAATTCAAACTTCAAGATTTACTGATTCAAAGTCAAATAGATACATTATGGTGATAATTTGATATTTTTGGAATCCATATTAATCTATTCATTTATATTTTCTACTCACCCCTATAAATACCTCTATAAGATTAAAGAAGACTTGGGTTTAAAATCCCATAGGGAAAAAGGCTGATAGTTTACTTAATTTATTTGATTAGTTTATTAATATATTATTATATTTCTAATACTAACCCTAACATAATTTTGGAATAAATTATTTCATACATGCTTAACTCTGTGTTTTTTTTTTGAAGACCCTTGCTAGGGTTTCAGAAGGTGCAGAGGTGGTCGAGCAGAGGAGGGAGGGCCGAGCGATGGTAAAAAAAAAGGGCACACACAGTGGAAGGGCGGCGGCAGAAGGGCCTCACAGGCCTCACACCACTGTGGTAACATAGTGGGCCGGCTTCAGCCGCACCCACTATGTTACCACGGTGACTGAGCGCACGGCCTCCGCGACACCGCTCCCCACTGTGGGTGGGGCAGGGTGTGCTTCGGCCCCTGTCCCACCAAAATGTGGGCCAAATCCTTATGAGATTAGAAATGCTGCTCAATTTTTTTTAATCTATTTTAATTAATTTTTAAACCAAAATTGCTTTGATTTTCACATTATATATATATATATATATATATATATATATATATATATATATATATATATATATATATATATATATATATATATATATATATATATATATATATATATATATATATATATATATATATATATATATATATATATATATATATATATATATATATATATATATATATATATAAACTCTCAGTTTGAAAAAAATAATCTCAAAGATATATAAAAATAAATAAAACCAGAGGTAAAATTTTAATACATATAAATCATATAGTTCATATAAAAATTATATGTAATTATATAACTATATATAATTTATATATATAAAAATTCCATACATAGTTTTTTGACAAGAATTATATTTATAAATCCTTATACATAATTTTAAATTGCTTATTGAAACTTTATATATATATTTATATAAACACTCATGGGTTTATATCAATATATATATTTAATATTTATAGTTTTCCTTTCCTATGTTTATAATCATAAACTAGGTTTAAACAATTTTACTATTTAAGAACATAAGGATTTCTTTAAGAAAATAATTTTAAAATCCATAGAAGATTTTCTTTAAATCAATGAAAGATTTCCTAATCTATGGTAAATAAATAAATCTAATAAATCCATTAATATTGATTAAATAAATATCCCTCAGAATTTTATTAATTACATCCCTTTACATCTAATTTAGGATTTAATCTTAGTAACTTGAATTTTATTAGAAAAATCTACCTTGAATTTCTAAAAGAAACATTTCCCCTTTAAAATAACATTTTAAAATATGAAATTTATTACAAAGTAGACTTTCATCAAATAAGTGAGATTCTCAAAAGAACTTAACTATCTACATAAGGTAAGATTTTAGTAAAGTCATATTTTCAAGATACTTGTAAATAACTAAAATTTTCAACTTTATTAAGATAACACTTGCAAATTTAGAACTTGAAAATTACATCATTTCTTTCTTCAAATAAGTGAATTACAACCTTTTCCTAATAATTTACAAAGAGGACATTATGATTAACATAAGGAATCCATTCTTACCTAGACATCAAAGATCCTCCAAGAGCTCCAAAAACCTACAATTATAACCTGGTAGGTTGACCAAGGAGCTCACCACCCAACCTAGGCCTTTTAGGCCACCCCTGAGCGAGGGCTTCAGAAACTAACAGGTTCATAGTTCACACACAAAAACAAAGGAAACACACACAAACAAAATCCCAACCAAGTTTTACTAGGCCTCATAACAAGACTTAATACAAGGGGTGAAGAGGGCTCACACAGATTGAGATAGCCAACCTATAAAAATGATGTAAAAATTGGAGTAGGCCACACATGGGCTCTCAAACAAATTTTACAACAAACATATACATATTCATGCCTCAAAAACCATCAAACTATTCCTTATAACCCCAATGCCCTTGGCATGGTTTGCATCATGGGGACATACTCACCCATGTTCTTCCATCCACACATGGGAGACTCTGCACAACATGGAAAACTCTAAACCTTTATCCTATCAAGGTTACTCTTCCTTCCCTAGGGTGAGTATGCCTTGATGATTCCCACAAAAAAGATATACAATACAAAATAAGAACAACAATTTGCATACCTCCATGGAAACCCATGGAGTTGAAAAAAAATACATATATACTCCATTAATATACCTTAAGATTTTACAAGCATGCAAAATAAGTTATGCTACAAGTTCTATTAAATTCCAACCTCAAGTGTAAGCTTAAGGTGAAATGGTAATTTTTTGAATCTTTCTCCTCTTTATTCCTCTTTTCTCCTCCAAAACTAGAGGTCTCTAAGAGTAGAGAGTGGGTGAAAAACCTCACTTTCCTCCTCATATCTCCCTAAAAAGGTCCTAGCCAAGGAACATCTGATTCCTACATTAATGAGGAAGCCTCTAGGGGCTTCTCCTTCCTTCCTAAGTCAAGTTCCTAATAAATGACATTAATGGCTCACACAGGAAGGTTTGAAAACTTTGCCCAAAATTCTCAAACTCTTCAATTTTCACCACTTTGAAGAGGAGAAATTTTAGGGGTACCATAAATGAGTCTCAAGGCTCTTAATGGATTGAAAATGACCCCTAATCCCAAAGGTACCAAGTAGGGTGATCAAAACTAACCCTAACTACCTTTTGGAAGCCTATAAGGTCTTCCTAAACTTCTCTTGAAGTTAACATCCGAATTTCAACTCCCTTGACCCAATGTAATCTTCCTAAAATCAAGGGTATGCATGGGTACTACACTAGGTAACCCTTGGGTCCTGACTAGGTCTACCTTAGTTACATTTACTAGCCATGCCAACCCATAAGGACATAGGTGTCAAGTGACACACACAAAATTACATTAGGCATTACCCATTTAACATTTAACAAAAATAAATTAAATACAATCATACTTCATACATTTACAGATTAAATACATAACAATGAGGTCCATGTCTCCTCACATACAGGACCTTAGCATCACTATAGATATACATAGGTTAGTTTGTGAAACCAGAATTTAATACCATGGTCAACCACCTACACACTCATTGCACACATTAGGTGGTCTAATAAATCACATGTAACATAATAGAATACACAATGTAACACTCACATTAAAAATATATGCACTTCTTTACAAATTGGCATATTTAATCAATATCTTCATTCTGATACATCCTAACATGTATATCATATGCAATGCATCATTTAAACTTAACCATAAAATAAACTACATAAAAAACCATAGTATATCCCCTTAATAGGTTCATATGAACATAATGCATATTAACATGGTTCGGGATCTTACAGATCCTCCAGAAGAACATATGTATCCAAGTATCCAAGAGTCTCCAAAGTCACAACTAAAATATAAACATGGGAAATATAAACTAAGCTATGATGGTTTGTGATGGGCCTCACATCCACCCCCTCTAGGCATGAACATCCTCCTAGAGCTCATTGAAGAGATGAGGGAACTGAGAACCCATATGTGATGCATCCTCCCATGAAGCTATGACCTTGTCATAACAATCCCACTAGACCCTAACCTAGTCTAGCACCCTGCCTCGAAGTGCCACGGTCCTTCGGGCCAAAATACGAATGGGCTCCAATGCCAGCTACCCATTCGACTCTACCTATAAGGCATCCAAATCTATCACACGAGTCTCATCATAAATATACTTTCTCAAAAGTGAAACATGAAACACATCATGGATGCATGACAGGCTAGGTGGCAAAGATAAATGGTAAGCAACTAGTCCTATCCTCTCAAGGATCTCAAAAGGTCCAACAAAATGAGGTGCTAGCTTAGAGCCCTTTCCAAAATGGATTGGACTCTTATGTGGTCATACTCTCAAAAAGACCCTGTCTCCTACTAAGTAAGCTTGATCTATCATCTCGCATTGGCATACTTCTTCTATCTATCCTAAGCCTCTCTCAGTCACTGCCTAATCAAGGTCACCTGTTTCTCCATATCTCTGACTAACTCAGGACCAATGGAAACTCTATCCTTGACCCTATCCCAACTAAGTGGTATCCTGCAAGGTCTACCATAGAGAGCCTGGTGGGTGGGTGAAAGAAGTTGAGTCCCACTTTTGGCCAAAAAGTGGAAGTGTTTTCTTTATTTTTCAAAATTTCTGTCAATTGATGTCAAAATTTGAGGCACTTAAAGATTGAATCGTGAAAAACTTCAATAATATAAAATTTAGTGCTCAGAGTCTAGTTTTTAAATATGTAATTTATTTCAATACCCACATGGTATAAATTGAATTTTAGTTGGCATGTGTAAAAACCACTTTTTCAAAATGCCTATTTCAGGACCACACCTCACATGTGTACGACCACCCTTTTTTGAGGTAAATGAATGTATTTTTGTGAATCATTTTGGGAAAAGGTACCTAAAACACTAAAGATTGATGATAATATTTTATCTTTTTTTTTAATTGAATATTTTTTAATTAATTTTTAATTGACTATAAAGTACATTTTTAAACCTCTGGTGTATGACCACCATAATTTGATGATAACTTCACTTTTAAAAAAAAATAAAAAAAATTGAAGGAAATTCTATGTAGATTGATGTCATATAACTCATTTTTCAAAAAACATAAAATTAAAAAAGTTATTAAAGTTTTAGTTAACCTTAGTATTTCAAGTTTAGGTACCACATTAGCTTAATAAATATTGTAAAACTATTAAAATTTATCATATCATTATAAAATTTATATTTTTATAATTTGCACAATAAGAGCTAAAATGTGTTTTTGTTTTATCAAAAAATTCATTTGGGAAGGTGTCCAAAAAATTATGGCAAGGCAAAAATTTTATCCTATAATGCCTTAGCCTTTTTTTTGCAGGGCCAAGCATAGGCTTGGTCCTACCAAGCCTGTCCCGGACTAAAACCCAAGCTAGTGGGTATGGTTCTCACTCATAGATTTACAAAATGGGTCCCCATTTTTTAAATTCATAAAATGGGCACCCATTTTGTGAAACTACAAAATAGGCGCCCGCTTCCTTTAAATATCGAGCACCTATTTTGATTTAAATAACAAGCACCCATTTCATAAAGTGTCATTGCAGCTAAAAAACAAGACTGTGGGCCTGATCTCAATGATTGATGAGTTTTCAATCATTTTTTAACTGATCCATACTAGGCAAACAAAATATTTCTATCAACATTCTGTACTTTTGTCTTTTTTTGGATTTGACATTCAAAAATAATTGTTTGAACTCGAATCTTGGTGCAAAAATAGGATCAAACCAACGCAGGAAGAGGCTAGGGAAGATTCTGACAACTGAGGAGGTTGCAACAAATAGAGAGGAGGCAAAATGACAATAGGAAAGAAGAGAAAGACTTCAAAAATTGAATAATGTTAGAGCATCGAGTTCAATGATTGTTTCAGAAGAGGAGGACAATGAAGACACCATAATGGATGCAGAGGTTGAAGAAGAAAATTCAGGTGCATCTTCTAATACAGTATTGGATATAGGTATGTCTTCACATCCAAATGTAACTTATTCTGATAAAGAAGTTCATCAATTGATAGAAGTAGGTTACAATAAAAATGATTTAAATTTTATTCTTGAAAATAGATTAATACATTTAATTGCATGTAAAATTTTAGAAATTAGTAATGTTAATCATAATGATAAAGGAATTAAAAGTCAAACCCCAATTGAAATTGAAAATCAAGAACCAATTCAGATTGAAATCAACAATGTGGATGTAGACATAGAAACACCAATTGAGAAAGAAACTCCTTTGAATGATAATGAAATAAATGAACAATTTCAAATAAAAAATGATGTGCTAGACAATCTACATGGTTTGGTTTCATGGAGATAGATTAGGACACACACGAGAAGATTGTTTAGACAATTTTTTATAATAAGAAATTTGGGTTTCAATGTCAATTAATGTTATAATTAATTAAAATATCTAAAATGCAAAAAGTGATGAAGAGGTTAGGCATTTATGTGAAATCCAATGAGAAGGATGAGTCTCTAAAACAAGTTGTATTAACTGTTGCTAGTGCCTTTGACACAATTGGAAAGAAAAGTCATTCTAAAGATAGTAATGTGGCATGACGAGCAATAACAACTTTAGTAAACAAAAATACTACTGATAAAAGAATGATTTCAAACATAAGTGGATATCTTAATATTCATCATAAAATGTTATCAAGAGCTGTAAAGAGAAGAGTTAACTTTGAAAGTGATCTGGCAAACCATTTATGGACCTTCAGTGGAAGACTCTCGAGGTCTGACATGAAACTTACTGGTGAAGTCAAAACTTTAAAATTTTTGGCATGATAATACAAGAGTATCCCCTAATACCAGAGATGTTCTTAAATTAGGACTTGGTTCAAAAGTTCATGATCCACATCCAAAGCACCTTTTAGATCTGACTCAAACAAAATTGTATAAAAAATTGTGGATGATAATGTGTTAACTATTAGTATTAGTTAAAGATCTTTTGAAAAATGTAAACCATGGTATGTAAGGATTAACAAAGAAAGAATCACCTGTTGTTTCAAAACTCATGTTCAATTTTGTTATCATTATGATATTTTTTTATCTATATGTTCTACTATGCATACTAATGAAATGTTGCAGGAATGTGGTATAAATATACCACCTCAAACTGTAAAGGAGTTTATATCAATTTTTTTTTGTAACCCACCTAATGAGCAATTTTACTTTTAAATGCATGTGTTTCTGGTGTATGTGATGTATGTGGAAATCTTACATTATTAGATGAATGTTTGCATGAAAATATTTCATTTAATTTTGGACAACAATTAGTTGATGTACAAAGATTTAAAACTGTTGAGTATCCATTGAAGGATGGAAAAGTTTGAAAATGGTGCGACCTAATAACTGAAAAACTTTCTGTTAATACTTTTATGAATGAATTCAAGAGTAAGGTTGTACCTAAATATGTGAAACACTCTCAAAATTCTAGATGGATTGATCGACAATTTCACATATGAAAGAATACATTTCCAATTGGTAGTATACTTTTAGTTCTTGACTTTGCAGAGAACTACACGCTTGCACCACAAGATGAGATCCAACCACAATATTATAGTTTAGTGCAACAATTTTTTTTCATATTGTCTATAGGCATGCACCTGATAGTAGAGAAGAGGATTGGAAAATATTGAGAGTACCATTTCTATATGAGTGATAATAAGTTACACTCATCAAAGTTTGTCCAGTATTGCTTTAAGACCTTTTATGAAAATTTAAGGGAGAGAGAAATTCATATAACACATCATCTAATATGGTCAGATAATTGTACAGGGCAATTCAAGAATGCTAGAATGTTTTATTAGTTGAGTAGGACACATAAGAAAATAAATATCCAACATATCTAGAGCTTTTTTGAGGCTAGACATGGGAAGGGAGAACATGATGGTGTTGGTGCATGTGTTAAGAGAGCCCTTTGTAGAGAGAAACTCAAATTTGAGGAAAAATAAAAAATTTAAAGATGCATGTGCAATTGTTGAATGGTGTAAAACAAGTTTGTGTATGGGATCAAGTTAGAACTCTACAATCAGACTTTGTTTTGACTAGTTGAAGAGAAGAATATCATTTCAAGATATGATTGTAATACAATCAATGAATCGGCTAAATGGAATTCATTTAGGAGTTCTAATTCTAACTCTTGGACTATATTGACTAGGGGAGCTTGCATGTTTTTGTCAATTTTGTGTCCCAGGTGAATGAGAAGAATGTGAGAATACAGAATGGGTTGAAGAATGGCAACAAAAATCCTTAACACCTAGTGAGACACAAGCTAAAGATGATATAATAAATGAAGACTTGGATCATGCCTTTGCATCATAAGATTTTGATCATGTTTCAGACCTCATACAACCTGGTAATTTAATTCAATTTATTGTAAAACTTTAAATTATATTAGTTACATGTGTATGTCATATAATTTATGATTATATATTTGAATTATAAACCTTTAAATAAGTTTTATTTGTGCATGTACTTAATTTTGTTTTGCAGGACATGTGTATGTTGTTGTTGCACTTGAGGATAGTGAAGAGCAGATAAAGTATTGGTTAGCTCGATGTGTAGAACCTAAGAAAAATTTGATATGTCATCAAGTAGATGATGATTATTTTTAGTATCCAATTGGGTCTATTTTGGTAGTTGGTACATGGCTATGCACATACCTAACAAGAAGGAATGGTTTACTAGCTTTTGAAGACTACCAATCAGAAAAGAAGATTGTGCACTATTCCCATTTGGTAGTGGCAAAAAATATCAAATTGGAAAGATACAAAGGGAGACTTGCTAATAAAATATTATGGACACTTTCAATGGAAGAGCATGAGGCAATCATAGACACATTGCAGAAAAGAGAGGATGTTGATGGTACATTAGGTTGAATCATATTTATACATGTAAGTTTTTTTTCAATTTGTCATATTTTTATATATTTTCTACATGTCTTCTTTGAAGTGTCATAATTTATAATTTAGAGATATAGATTTGAAATAAATTAAAATTGACTTTAAACGAACTTGTATAAATTCTAACATTTCAACATGTTTATTTTTATGATGTAGGATGTCTGGAAGAACATAGACATGAACTATTTATGCAGTACAATGCACTCTTTTATTCCTCCAATGAACTCACTTTTATTCATCGAATTTTGTTTTAAATAATTAAGTTAAATTCATAACTTTGTATTCACCTAATTTTGTTCTAAATATTAAAGTATGGACATTGGTCAGATTATGTTCACTTAATAGATTATGATAGATTTATTTGTGCATCCATAAATTCATTGTTCAAATTAATAGATCTCATTGTTAGATAGATAGTTTTTAATAGCTAATCAAACTCAATAAATTAAGTGTAACATGGAAGTCAATATTAATTAATGGTTTTTAATAGTTAATTATCAAAGTCAATATTAAGTTTGTAACATCCATATTGTTCTTGTCAATTACATGTATTAATAGATCTCATTGTTAGATAGATGGTTTTTTAAATAGTTAATGAAAGTGTTCATATTACTTGTAATGTATCTAGATATTGTTCTTCTCAATTATACATGAATTAATAGATCTCATTGTTAGATAGGTGGTTTTTTTAGGATATTGATAAATTTAATTACAATTGATATTAAAAATGATTTCTTTTCCATAAGCTCATATATATAAATAACAACTCATGATTAAGATAAATAACATAAAAATTCCTAAAATAATTTACATGTATCATAATGTCCATCATATCAACTCATGATATATACATACAATCACAAAACAAAGTCCTACTCTAAAAACATGTTCAAGTGCAATATATGATAACAAGTGGACTAGTATGTAATGTAAGTCCTACTCTAACAACAAGTAAAAATAATATGAAAAATTCCAAATAATCATCATCATAATCTAAATAATATGACAAGAAATCATCATAACACAAGTCCAAATAATCTTCATCATAACACAAGTCCAAATAATCTTCATCATAATCTAACTCTACTCATCTAGCTGATCTGCAATCCTCTTCACTCCACATGAAGATGACTGTGATGCATCAACATGCTATGTCTGGTCCTGAGTACCCTCATCCTACTGTGTTTGGTCTTGAGTACCCTCAGTGGGACATGCAAGTCCTCCCTCAGCTACATGAAAAGTGGATACAACCAAGTCCTGTAAAAACATTTAAAGTACAAATTTTTAATAATTAGGTGTAAAAGATCTAGATACACAATGGAAATTGAAAAATTACTTTTAATCATGACCTCAAAGGATAGTGTCAATGGCTACATTTGTCTCAATCCTATAGCCATGCCAAGACTCATGGTGGTGTCAACCTAAACAACATATATAAAGCATGAATCAAACTTATAGTACATATACATAAATTATAAAGTATATATAACTTGACAATAAATTTATGGAATATAAAAACATGTACATTACCTATGTGTGACACATAGCTAATGTCACTGATGAGTTAGGACGTAAATGTGATTGTGAACATGAGACAATCCAAAAGCCTACAATTGCAAGAAAATAAGTGCGAATCAAAGTTGTACATAAATTAGTAAGATATAAACACTTAAAATTAATAAATGAAAAACATACTACAGGTATATGCAGCTGACTCTCGGTGACTGGTGGGGTAGAGAATAAAGGACTGCCAATCTCAGTGGTACATGAGAGACCCTACAAAATCACAAAAATATGTCAAGGACATTATCAATTAAAGCTTATTTTGTTTAAAGTTTAAATGTATCAAGATCAAAGTGCATACTGTGAATGGAGCACCAAGATGTCAAGGTGTCAATGTCATATGATGATGGCTAATGAATGATGGAGGGTCAACCCTCTTCTATTCACCAAAAATTCCACATGTTATGATTTATAATTGTATAAATAAGAAATTTAATATTGCACTATATAAATTATAATTAAATTTACCTGTGCAGGATGATCAACGTCTACATTGAGTAAATCACCATATGATGAGATATCATCTCTGACATCACCATGTGCACCACCATCATCATCAGCATATCCACCATGTGCACCACCATTATCATCAACATATCCACCATGGGCAGCATGGGAAGCATCACGATCAGATTGGGGACCCCTACATATACTCCCACAACTCATGCAAACATGTGCTATGCTAGGGGTATCCCTCACCCGAGTCAAGTGTTGTAACAAATTTCCCATAAGGGCACTCAAAAAACCAAGAGATGATTGCACTGCTCGATGATGGATAAGTGCAGGAACTACAGGAGAAGGAAGAGAAACAAGGGGCTCATTGCACAGATGATTTATAGTTCTATCACTCTATTTGGCCCTTGGCCTATCTTGTGGCATGCCTTGACCAACCCCCTGGAATGCTCTCATGTCAAAATAATTGGGTTTCCTACCCAGTTCAAATTCAGCCCATAATTTTTTCAAAAAATAAAGTGGGACCTCATGATTAGTGTGTGGTGGGTGGTTCAATACCATCCACCACCACTCCCAAAAATGCTCTGCTATATTGGGGTGTCTACACCATCTAATATAAATGTGTGGCTTCTTTCCAAGTATCTCCTCACCTATTTTAGGGTTCAAAAAATAGCATGCCATATCAGTTTTTATGATTTTTAAACTATTAACCTCTTTATAAGAGAGGTTGTCAGCATAATATCCATGCATACTCTCCCTCCATAACTAGAAACAACCAATCTAAGAGTCTAATGTGTGTATTGAATCTACTATGCCTTGCATGCTATCTTCAAGGCATACTAGTTGGGCCGATGGATAGGGATCATTCCTGATAATATTTATATCTCTCATTATTGCCTCTACATTTCTCCTAATGTTATCTCTCAACTTTGTAGGTGGAGGTGGAGGTGGAGGTGGAGGGGAAGGTGGAGATGGAGGCGGAGGAGGAGGTGGTGGTGGTGGTGCATGCTGACCTATAAGCTCATTAATATGAAAATCATCCATATTTTTAATCTGCGTACACATAAAAATATGATAATTTACAATTAACATATTGTAAATTACATTTTACCTTACAAAGAATGACTTAAATAATTAAAACTTGAGAGAGAGAGAGAGAGAGAGGAGAGAAATAGTTTTGTTGACGTAATTATTTTTTTTCTACCTATGGTTTGTTACTTTATTTAAACACATGTCTAAATTTATGTTTTGGTTTTCAAAGTTTAGGGTTTTGTAATTTAATTTTGTATAGGTTTACATTTTTGTTTTGCTACCCAGGGTTTTGGTTTTCTACTTAGGGTTTTGTAATTGAATTTTGTATAGGGTTAAATTAAAGGTTTTAACAATTTTCTACTTTGGTACGCTAATTTACAAAGTAAATTAAAATTAAAAAGAACTACTTGAAACATAAAATATAATTAAATTTATACAATAATTTTGAAAACAACATTAAACTACATTTTTTAATTAAAAATAATTTGAAACTACAATTTTTAATGACAAAAATCATAAAAAAATAATAAAAAACAATAGTACATACTTGGAACATGAAAAAAATGGTAGAGGGGGTCGGTAGGAGAAGCTAAAATGGGCACCTATGCTCTACTAAACGTGATCCTATTCTTGAAAGTGAAAATGACAAAAAAATCACTAAAAAAAAAAAATAGATTATAAAAACGGGCACCCGATTTGTAAAAAATGGGCACCCATTTTATAGAAATCGGGTGCCCGTTTTTCTTTGGGTGCCCGATCCTAAATGGGTGCCCATTTTGTAAATGAGTGCCCAGTTTTTGAAAATGGGTCGAGTTCCCAAACTTAAATGGCACCCGATTTTTAAAAATCAGGTGCCTGTTTCTTATTGCAATTTTTTCCCAAATCTGACTTCCATGAAATTGGCACTCAACTTGAAACATTCACCCTAGTACAAAGGCATACCTAAGGAAGTATGATGCCCATTATTATAGGCAAAGTCCACTAAATGTAGGTATTCCTCCCACTGGGTTTGATGGTCCATAAAATACATGCAAAGTATGTCCTCTAACACCTGATTGACCCTTTCAGTCTATCCATCTATCTTAGGATGATAGGCTATATTGAAGTATAGTCAAGTGCCCACCATTGCCTGCAGTTCTCTCCAGAATGAAGAAGTGAAGAGAGAATCTCTATCAGAGATGATCTTATGAGGTATGCCATGTAGTCTAAAAATATCTCACAAGAACACCTAAGCCACTAATGGTGCAGTAAAGGTAGTACGCACTATTGAAAAATGACCCACCTTGGTCAACTTGTCAACTATCACCATTATTGTATCACAATGAAGAGACGACATAGGAAGACCAACAATGAAGTCAATCAATATGGTGTCCCACTTCCATACTGGTATCTCATGAGGCTGGAGTAGACCACCTAGATGTTGGTGTTTTGCCTACACCCTTTGGTATTATAGGCACCTAGCTACCGACTCTGCAATTTGCACTCTCATGCCTGGCCAATGATATAACTATCTCAAATCAGCATGCATCTTCTTCACTTCGGGATGTGCTACATAAGGGGCTCTATGGGCCTCTAACATGACAAACTCTCACAATCCTCTAGAAGAAGGTAAGTAGATGCTTCCTCTATGATGTAAGAGTCCATCTGACTCCATAGTATAATCTGCATACTTCCCTTCAAGGGATCTCTGAGACCATAACAACTCACTCACTTCTGCATATAACCCATCATCATGCAAGTGATGAAGAATACGATCTCTCAAATCTATGCCTGTAGACATAGAAGAAAGCTCATGATGTCTCCTACTCAAAGCATATGCAACACTATTCTCTTTCCCCTTGATGTAGTGAACAACAAAATCATATTGACACAAGAACTCCATCCATCTCCATTTCCTAGCATTAAGGTTTGGTTGAGTAAAGATTTACTATAGACTCTGATGGTTTGAATGAAGTTAAAATCGATGTCCTAAGAGGAAGTGTCACCATATAACTAAAGCATGCGCCACTGCTACAAGTTTGAGATCATTTGTAAGATAGTTGAGCTCGTGAGTATTTAGCTTTCTAGACTGATAGGCTATAGCTTGCCCATCTTGGATAAGAACTACTCCTAAACCATCTAGAGAAGCATCTGTACAAACTAAAAACTCTACCGAAGGCTCTGGCACAACAAGAATAGGTGCATTGGTTAATGCCCTCTTGAGCTCCTGAAATTCTCTTTCACACTTCTCAGTCCACTCAAACTTCTTTCCTTTTTGCTAAAGAGAAGTAATAGGGTATGCCACTTGAGAAAATACTTTAACAAACCATATGTAATAATAGGCTAAACCCATGAAGCTTCTCACTTTGGTCATAGAAGTAGGCGTTGGCCAATCCATAATGGCTTCAATCTTTGATGGGTCTACTGAGATCCCATTGCCAGATATCACATGGCCCAAATACTTAACTTCTAATTTGAAGAATGCACATTTTGACAAGCTGCCATAAAGTTGATTATTGCTTAGGCATTGCAAAACTTGTCTTAGGTTCTCTTGGTGCTCTCTATGATCCTTTTAATAAATCAAGGTATCATCAAGGAATACCACCACAAACTTGTCAAGGAAAGTACAAAATACTCCATTCAATATAAGACTCATGAATACAACTAGAGCATTTGTAAGACTGAATGGAACCACGGTGAACTCATAGTGGCCATATCTAGTGTGGAATGTGGTCTTGTGGATATCACTATCCACTATCCTCAACTAGTGATAACTCAACTTAAGGTCAATTTTAGAGAACACTTTGGTGCCTTGAAGCTGATCAAATAGGTCATCAATCCTAGGAAGTGGATACTGATTCTTGATGGTTACCTTGTTCAACTATCAGTAATCCATACACAACCTAAGAGATATGTCCTTCTTCATGAAGATTAGTGTTTCCTTTCTCCAATAGCTCCTCAAGCTGTAACTTGAGCTCATTAAGCTCATTAGTGGTCATCCTATAAGGTTCTCTGGAAACCATTTTTCTCCTAGTACTAGATCTATGTGAAATTCCACTACCCTTTGAGGAGGCATAACTGGTAGTTCTGAATGAAACACATCTGCATATTCCTATAGAATGGGATCATCATCCAATGAGGCTTCTTGTTCTACCTCATCTTCCCTATCGTTGATGGTGATAGAAAACATCTGACATCCCTTCTTCATTCTTCACTTAAGTTGCATAGCAAAGATCATACGAAGGGATACAAGCCTATAGATTCTAGATATCATAGTAGCATTTCCATCATTATCCAAGCATTCGATCAACTTCTTATGAAAATCTAGCTTGGCCCTATGAGAATATAGCCAATCCATGCCAAGAACTAGTCCATAAGATCCAATAGGTGTAACTCTGAGGTTTGCTAAGGTGGTCAAACCACCAATCTGATTTGGGCACTCCCTAACCATCGAGGAAATTGAAACTCTAGCTCCTGAAGCTAACTCATCTTCCCACCTAATGTCCTATCTAGCTGCCACTAGCCTGTAATGCTCCATGACCAATAGATAAATAAAAGAGTCAGTAGCTCCAGTATCAAAAAGGATAGAAACTGTACTACCTTTGATCATACTTGAAGCCTTGATGACTATGGCCCGATGCTCAGCCTGACAGTTGTCAACCATAGCAAACACTCTGTGGGACTAGCCCATGTTCCCAACTATAGGTTCAGACATTTCTGCTCGCTGACTTCCCTTTTGAGGGAATTCGCTGGATATGTGCCCCATGGCACCACAAGTATAACATGGTCCTCAATTTTGAACTTGAATGCCCTAAGGTCTAGACTCCTAAGATCCTCCTATCTATGTAGACCCACTACATCCCCCTTTATAGGGTTGTGTCTATGCTAGGGGTGTATAAGGGGCCTAAGATTTATGTCCCTTCTTAGAACCCTAGGAGTTCCACTACTTGGAATTTGAGCCCTGCTATCCCTGAGGTGGTTTTGGTACCTGGCTCTGCTGAGACTATTGTGGCTACTATTGTTGCTAAGGTTGTGGGGCTTTGAAATTCCCTGAATTATTCCTATGATTCCCTTTCTAGGGGGTTTACTAATATCCAAAAGACTTAGGTGCAGTGATACAATTCTGAGATCCTCTATTAATATCCTCAGCTATGACTGCTCTCTCAACTATGTAGTGTAAGTCTCCTGGTGGTTTCATGCATACCATGCCATATAAAGTGTGGTTCAATCCCTTGATAAAGTGATTGACATGAAGTTTCTCATCCTTCATGTACTCTACATAAGGGAGGATCTCGAGGAATTTTCTCTCATATTGAGCCACTAAAAGTCCTTGCTGTTGTAGATCATGAAATTCATCTATATGCCACTGCCTGAACTATTCTAACAAATATTTGGCCCTAAACCTTTCCAAGAAGGTTTCCCAAGTGAGGGTTTCTATGCCAATGTGGACTTTTAACTCTTTTGGTCTCCACCATGTCGAGGTCATCCCTCTCAAAAGATGAACTGCCATACGTGCTTTAAGATTACTCCCATAAGGGCGCAATCCAAAGTACCTCCCAAGGCTTACAAGCCAAGATTTAGCCTCTGTACCCTCAGTAGATCCTACAAAAGGTGGTGGGTTGAGTCAAAGTAACTCTCTCTAATTTGATCTCATGTATCCTGGGGTGCCCTCTCAACCACCTGTGGTACTATCTCTAGCAGAGGTTCTGGTCCTCGAACAGACTCCACATCATAATCTGCTTGTTTCTCAGCAAATCTCGGAGGGGGAATCCTACTCCATTCCCTGGATGTCATTCAATGTTCTTTGGCATCATGATGTTGCTCTTGTTGAGCTATAGGGGGTATCCTATCAGGGATGATACCGACTAGATTTTGTAATGCCAATAGAATGGCTCGGTTTGGATCTGGAGGTGGTTCGGGAGGGGGATTATGATTCCCTCCAGGAACTTCTACCTCCTGGCTAACTACCTCACAAATAGAAGGGGCATGCCTACGACCTCATCCACATGCATGAGTCTGGTGAGTAATTGGTGACATCCTACAAAATTATGAGTCAAATAGTTTAGACGTAATGGTTTAGGCTCCTGAAGTTCTAAACTTCGCTCTGATACCAAAATGTAATGCCCAAAAAAATAGAGCAAAACACAACAATAATTTTTTTCTAAAACCTACTGACCAACTATAAACATACTAACATTCGCAACCAAGAAGGGAAACAAAAACTGACACAAGTCTTTACCTGCATGCAAAACGGTTCAAATAGAGAATGAAAGACTAGATCAAATGAAGTGTTTAGAAACACCCCAAGGGTCAAATCCTATAAGGTTGACCAAGTTTGACCAAAAGTCAAACTTCAACGAATGGCTTGAAAACTTACTACAGTGTTTCCTTAGCTGCTAGCCTTGACTGGTATGCAAATCGAGTTAGTTGACTAAAATTCAACCTAAGTTGACCAAAGGTCAACCATGCACCGAAGTACGTGCAACTAAGCAAGAAGGAAACCAAATGCATCTAGGGATATGAGGGTATGCAAATTGAGGTGATCTGACCTTGGTTAACTAAGGTTGACCCAAAGTCAACCATCCCTAAATCTAGACAACAAGATTCATAAGACTAATTAGTTTTAAACAAATGGATAAGAAATTGCTAAGCAATCCCATAAATCAATTACGTTCGATAAGATTTAATAATGAAGTTGATTAATTAATCGCGTTAGCGTAGTCTAATTTAATATGTTAAAATAGTCTCTAGCTATTTAATCAAATCATAAAATCAATTATATTCCAAGTGTAAACCAAATCCTTCTATAGTAAGTTCCTAACATACACTAGGTAATGAATCAAATAAAATTAATAACTTTAGCCTTAATGCTAATATTTATAACTAATACAATTAATTAACATAATTGACTTAAAATAATTACTATACCTAAAATTTATTCAAAAGAGCTTATTTATAAACATTTAAATTTAAGAAATCAAATCCTAAATTAAACTCTTCTAGAAAATCCTAGAAGTCTTATCTTCTAGAATTTGCTAAACTATTCAACAATTGCAACTAAAAAAATACTTTAAATAAATTTAAATTCAAACTTCCAGATTTACTGATTCAAAGTCAAATAGATACATTATGGTAATAATTTAATATTTTTGGAATCCATATTAATCTATTTATTTATACTTTCTACTCAACCCTATAAATACCTCTATAAGATTAAAGAAGACTTAGGTTTAAAATCCCATAGGGAAAAAGGCTTATAGTTTACTTAATTTATTTGATTAGTTTATTAATATATTATTCTATTTCTAATAGTAACCCTAACACAACTCTAGAATAAATTATTTAATACATGCTTAACTCTGTGTTTTTTTTTTAAGACCCTTCCTATGGTTTCAAAAGGTGCAGAGACGGCGATGTAGGGGAGGGAGGGCCGAGTGATGGTAAAAAAAGGGCACGCACAGTGGAAGGGTGGCGGCGGAAGGGCCTCACCCCACTATGGTAACACAGTGGGCCGGTTGTGGCCACATCCATTGTGTTACCACAGTGGCTGAGCGAGCGGCCTCCATGGTGCCACTCCCCATTGTGGGTGGGGCGGGTTGTGCTTCAGCCCTTGTCCCACCAAAACATGGGCCAAGCCCTTCTGAGATTAAAAATGCCACTCAAATTTTTTTTGAATCGGTTTTAATTTTTTTTTTTTTAAACAACACTACTTTGATTTTCACATTATATATATATATATATATATATATATATATATATATTGAAACTCTTAGTTTGAAAATAAAATCTTAGAGATATATAAAAATAAATAAAACCAGAGGTAAAATGTTAATACACATAAACCATATAGTTCATATAAAAATTATATGTAATTATATAACTATATATAATTTATATATATATAAATTCCATATATAGTTTTTTAACAAGAATTATATTTATAAATCCTTATACATAATTTTAAATTACTTATTCAAACTTTATCTATATATTTATATAAACACTCATGGGTTTATATCAATATATATATTTATTATTTATAGTTTTCTTTTTTGATGTTTATAATCATAAACTAGGTTTAAGCAATTTTACTATTTAAGATCATAAGGATTACTTTAAGAAAATAATTTTAAAATCCATAGAAGATTTTCTTTAAATTAATGAAAGATTTCCTAATGGATAGTAAATAAATAAATCTAATAAATCCATTAATATTGATTAAATGAATATCCCTCAGAATTTTATTAATTACATCGCTTTACATCTAATTTAGGATTTAATCTTAGTAACTTGAATTTTATTAGAAAATTCTACCTTGAATTTCTAAAAGAAACATTTCCCCTTGAAAACAACATTTTAAAATATGAAATCTATTACAAAGTAATCTTTCATCAAATAAGTGAGATTCTCAAAAGAACTTAACTATCTACATAAGGTAAGATTTTAGTAAAGTCCTATTTTCAAGATACTTGTAAATAACTAAACTTTTCAACTTTATTAAGATAACACTTACAAATTTACAACTTGAAAATTACATCTTTTCTTTCTTCAAATAAGGGAATTACAACCTTTTCCCAATAATTTACAATGAGGACATTATGATCAACATTAGGACTCCATTCTTCCCTAGACATGAAAGATCCTCCAAGAGCTCCAAAAACCTATAATTATAACCTGGTAGGTTGACCAAGGAGCTCACCACCCAACCTAGGCCTTTTAGGCCACCCCCGTGCTAGGGGTTTCAGAAACTAATAGGTTCATAGTTCAGACACAAAAACAAAGGAGACACGCACATAAAAAAAATCCCAACCAAGTTTTACTAGGCCTCATAAGAAGACTTAATACAAGGGGTGAAGAGGGCTCACACACATGGAGATAACCAACCTATAAAAATGATGAAAAACTTGGAGTAGGACACACATGGGCTCTCAAACCAATTTTACAACAAACATATACATATTCGTGGCTCAAAAACCATCAAACTATTCCTTATAACCCCAATGACCTTGGAATGGTTGGCATCATGGGGATATACTCACCCATGTTCTCCCCTCCACACCTGAGAGACTCTGCACAACATGGCAACTTCTAAACCTTCACCCCATCAAGGTTACTCTTCCCTCCCTAGGGTGAGTATGCCTTGATGATTCCCACAAGAAAGATATGCAATACAAGATAAGAAAAAATTGCATACCTTTATGGAAACCCATAGAGTTGAAAACAAATACATATAAACTCCATTAATCTACCTTAAGATTTTACAAGCATTAAAATAAGTTATGCTACAAGTTCTAATAAAATCCAACCTCAAGTCCAAGCTTAATGTGAAATGGTGAGTTTGTGAAGCTTTCTCCTCTTTATGCCTCTTTTCTCCTCCAAAACTAGTGGTCTCTAAGAGTAGAGAGTGGGTGAACAACCTCACTTTCCTCCTCAACTCTCCCTAAAAAGTTCCTAGCCAAGGAATATTTGATTCCTGCATTAATGAGGAAGTCTTTAGGGTCTTCTCCTTCCTTCCTAAGTCAAGGTCCTAATAAATGACATTAATGGATCACATGGGAGGGTTTGAAAACTTTTCCCAAAATTCTCAAACTCTTCAATTTTCGCCACTTTGAAGAGGAGATATTTTAGGGGTGCCATAAATGAATCTCAAGGCTCTTAATGGGTTGAAAATGACCCCTAACCCTTAAGGTACCAAGTAGGTTGGTCAAAACTAACCCTAACTAACTTTTGGAAGCCTATAAGGTCCTCTTAAACTCCTCTTGAAGTTAACATCCGAATTTCAACTCCCTTGACCCAATCTAATCTTCTTAAACTCAAGGGTATGCATGGGTACTACACTAGGTAACCCTTGGGTCTTGACTAGGTCTACCTTAGTTATATTTACTAGCCATGCCAATACATAAGGACATAGGTGTCAAGTGATACACACAAAATTACATTAGGCATGAACCATTTAACATTTAACATGTAATACCTCTCCTATGGTGATACTTAGACTTTTCTGATTTGGACATTTTATTATGATGGTCAGAACTATACATTTACATTTATGTTTTGTGGATGATGATATGATGGATATGCTCATTTATTGTTATCATTTATATTTTTATGAGATTAGAAAGCCATCTATTTTAATATGTTTTATGGATCTAACCCAAGGATTGAATCTAACCATTATCATGATGTTTTATGGATATGTGTCTAATGTGTTTTCATGACTCAGGATGAAGTTGTATGTTGGAAACAATTGTCTGAAGGAAATTGCTACTCAATTATGTATTGTCTTTGATGTCACACAATGTCATAGTCTGCAGCAATCTGCTTCTACCGAGCTCAGTCGGTCTGCCAGACAGGAATATTAGTGCTTACCGAGTCCACTCGGTTATCGAAGAAAATCAGTGTCTACCGAGTTCACTCAGTTGCCGAAGAAAGTTTAGTGTTTACCGAGTTCAGTCGATCATCGAAGAAAGTTTAATATTTACCGAGTTCAGTCGGTCATCGAGGAAAGTTAGTATTTACCGAGTTCAGTCGGTTATCAAAGGTAAAGGATTGTTGGTGTTTACCGAGTTCCCTCGGTCTCCGAAAAATTATAAAAAGATATGGTCACCGAGCACTGTCCGCCCTTGAAGGATTTTTGCAAATAGAGTTTACTTAATTCAGCCGACTGTTATACTAAATAATGTCAATTCGACTAATCCAAAATCATATAAATAAAAGGTCAAATGTGAAAAGTAAACAATAACATAGCAGAAGATTTACAGAAGAAAAGAAGAAAAAGTATATGCGAATTTGTGAAGGATGTTCAGATATCCTTGAGGTGCAGCAGAGATTTATTCGATCAGAAAGGATCAGACTTATGCAGAATAGAGATTTGTAATCAGCAAGACAGTTGCATTATTATACAGGTCACTTTTTCATTGTTACCTTCTTATCATTGTAACAGTGAATTCTAAATCTCTTAACCGAGTTGGTTTAACAGCCATAATGTAAATCCTCTAACAAGGTGACAATTCCATTGAATTATTTTCAAGACCTCTTACCAGGCCACTCCTAGCAGGGTGTTTTAAATCCTCTAACAAGGTCACACCTAACAGTGTGTTTTGTAACCTTTTACCGGGTTGGCTTCTAACTGGGCATCACTTCAGAAAAGTGAAAATCAGTATCTAGATACATTGGTGGTTTTTCCCATATTGGGTTTCCACGTTAAATCTTGTGTCTCTTGTGTTCTTAATTGCTTTCTCAATCATATACATGTGCTAAAGAATATCTAGAGATAATATTGATAATATTTTCTGCATCTTCAAAGTTACTGCAATCTATTTACCGAGTGCTAAAACAGATAACATTATTAAGATATCCTAAGGGATCTGGAAAGAATTAATTGTGAAGTTTTTTTATGGTTGACTGATTCACCCCCCCCTCTCAGTCACTTCATCCATATTCCATCAATTGGTATCAGAGCATTTGGTGCTTGCAGGAAGGGTTTCAAAGACCTAAGCTAAAGATCAGGATGTCTTACAAGAGGGAAATTCCAAAGCTTAACAGAGATAACTTTTCAGCATGGTAAGGTCTCATGGGACTTCATCTGGCTTCCATTGGTGATTTAGGATGCAAATACATTGATGAAGAGTATACAATTCATAATGGCGCATTAACTGTTGAAGACATTGCAGATAAAAAGACTCACAACACCATGATGATAGACATTGCATCTGCTCTCAGCTATGAAGAATTTGATGATATTAAAGACTGCACTACTGCATATGAAATGTGGGTGGCACTGAAGAAAATATATGGTGGTGATGCAAATTTGAAAAGAGCCAAAGCAGAAAGCCTAAGAGGACAGTTTGACAAGATGAATATGAAGGAAGATGAAAACATTGCAAAATATGTTGAAAGAATCAAAGCAAGTGTAAGTGCAATTAGAGCTTCTGGAGGAACAATCTCAGATGAGACTGTTATAAGTAAGGTACTCAGAACACTACTCCCTATCTATGCAATAAGAGTATCAGCCATTCAAGAAAGAAGATGTGAAGCAAACCACAGTATAACTTTGGATGCTCTAGTTGGAAGATTGACAGCATTTGAATTAGACAACTATGACAACTATGTTCCTAGTTCCAAAAATATTGAATCAGCATTTGAGGCCAAGGTTTCACTAAAGAAGAACAAGAAAATTAAAGAAGTTCAGTCAGAAAGTGAAGAAGAATCAGAAGAAAGTTCTGATAGTGATCTTGAAATTGTAGAAGCATTACTTGCAAAGAAGTACTCTAGAGGGAAAGGTAAATATAAAGGTAAAGCTCCTTTAATCTATTTTTCATGTGAAGAAATTGGACATATTGCAGCTAGGTGCCCAAACAAGCAAGTCAAAGAAGAAAAGAGAAGTCACAAGTACTATGGCAAAAAGAATTTCAAATCATACAAGGATAAAGGTAAGAAATCATGTTTTATGGCTAAAGATTCTAATGATAGTGAAGAAGAAATTGTCTTTATTGCTATAAAAGATGAATCTGATGATGATGAAGATAAGATGGCACTTATTTCTCATATAAGCAAAGATGATATATGGATAATAGACAGTGGATGTTCACACCACATGACTGGTGACAAGACAAAATTTGAATATCTAGAAGACTATGATAATGGTAATGTAAGATTTGGAAACAATGAACCTTGTTGTATAAAAGGAAAAGGAAGAATCTCATTAACCAAAGAACTCATATGTGATAATGCTTACTGGGTTGAAGGACTAAAACATAATCTTCTAAGTGTAGCACAGCTAATCAACACTGGTTTCAAGGTTGAATTCATGAATGGTCAAGCAAGACTGCTGGATGGAAAAGGAAAACTCATTGGATCAGGCAAACAAACAAAAGGTAACTTATTTTATCTTGATCTCAATGAATATTCATGCTTTATTGCTCAAATAGAAGAAAGTTGGCTATGGCACAAAAGGTTATGTCATGTGAATTTTGATAACATGATAAAAATAAGCAAATTCAAGAAGGTTAGAGGCATTCCTACTTTGAAGAAACCTGACACTGGTCTATGTAAGAATTGTCAGATTGGCAAAATGAGTAAAACTAGTTTCAAGAGTAAGAACTATCAGTCTAAAGAAATTTTGGAAATTGTGCATACTGATTTATGTGGACCTATTGGAATACAAAGCTATACTGGAGATAAATTCTTTATTCTTTTCGTTGATGATTATTCTAGAATGATGACTGTTATGTATTTAAGAGAAAAATCAGAGGCATTTGAAAAGTTCAAATGGTACTTGGCAAGAGTAGAAAAAGAAACAGGGAAAAGATTGAAATGCTTAAGATCAGACAGAGGTGGTGAATTCATCTCCCATGATTTTAACAACTTCTGCATTGAAAGAGGAATCAAAAGACAGGTATCAGCTCCTAGAACTCCTGAGAAGAATGGAATAGCAGAAAGAAGAAATAGATCTATTATGGATTGTGCAAGGACTCTAATGATAGAAAAGAACATCGCTAGAAAGTACTGGAAGGAAGCTATCAGCACTGCAGTTCATACCCTAAACCAAGTACAATTGAAGAAAGACACATTCAAAACTCCTTATGAATTATGGTATGGCTATAAACCTAATGTAAGTTACATGAAAATATTTGGTAGCAAGTGTTATATCTTAAAAGAATCCAGAAGAAATAAATTTGATGTGAAAAGTGATGAAGGAATATTCCTAGGATATTCTAGCAAAAGCAAGGCATACAAATGTCTGAACTTATCTACTCACAAAGTCATAGAAAGTATACATGTAAAATTTGATGAGTTTGCAGAAAAGACTGAGGAAGAAAGCAAAAGGGAACCTGAGAACTACAGAAGATTCGTTTACATTGAACCTGAAACACTGACAGACACAACTATCAATAAGGAATCTATATCTACTGAGCTGAGCACGGTTACCGAGTCACAGGAAGAAGTTCAAACCGAGTCACAGGAAGAAATTCAGACCGAGTCTCAGCCTGAAGTTACTGAGCTAATATCTACCGAGCCCGAGCAACCTGAAGAAGAGATCCTAGAAGACAACAGCATGAATCATTCAAAAGGCAAGGAACCTATACTAGCCAAATATGTCAGAAGACATCATACACCAGATCAAATCATTGGAAACAAATCAGATGGTACTATGAAAAGAAGCAAGCTAAAAGGTACATGTCTACTTGCTGATTTTAGAAATATCAAAGATGCATTGGAGAATGAAAGTTGGATTGAAGCAATGAATGAAGAATTAGAACAAATACAAAAGAACAAAACTTGGACTCTTGTACCTAGACCTAAAGATAAAAATGTGATTGGAACAAAATGGGTATTCAGAAATAAGCTGAATGAAGATGGTCAAGTATCTAGAAACAAAGCTAGACTGGTATGTAAAGGTTATTCTCAAGAAGAAGGTATAGATTATGGAGAAAATTTTGCTCCTGTTGCAAGATTAGAAGGTGTAAGAACTCTACTTTCTTATGCAGCACACAAAGGATTTAAGGTATATCAGATGGATATAAAATCTGCATTTCTCAATGGAATTCTTGATGAAGAAGTCTACATTGAACAACCTGAAGGTTTTGTTGATCTAGATAAAAGGGACATGGTCTGCAGGTTACACAAAGCATTGTATGGTTTAAAACAATCTCTTAGAGCATGGTATGAAAGACTCCATAACTATTTGATCCAGATTAATTTCAAAAGAGCTAATGATAACAGTAATCTGTATATCAAAGAAGGACCGGATGACAAAATTGTATTGGCAGAAATATTTGTGGATGATACTATATTTACAGGGAATGAGGATTAGTGCAAAGAATTTTCAGAACAAATGAACAGAGAATTTGAAATGTCTATGTTTGGTTTAATAAAATTCTTTGTTGGTCTTCAAATTCAGCAAAGCAAGAATGGTATATACATTACTCAATCCAAATACATTAAGGAGATACTTAAGAAGTTTGGAATGGAAGATTCAAAACCAGTTGGTACACCCATGTGTACTGGACTGAAACTTACCAAAAATGATGATTCAAAAGAAGTTGATCAGACCCTATACCAATCTATGATTGGAAAATTGCAGTATGTAGTACATATAAGACCTGATATTGCCTTAGCAGTCGGTATAGTAGCTAGATTCTCAGCAAAACCTAAGGAAAATCACATGATGGCAATCAAAAGAATCTTAAGATACTTAAGAGGAACTGAAGAGTATGGTTTGTGGTATAAATTTGGAGGCAATCTAGACTTGAAAGTGTTTACTGATGCTGATTGGGCAGGAAACATTGATGACAGAAAAAGCACAAGTGGTGGAGCATTTTTTCTTGGAAAAAGACTGGTATCCTGGACTAGTAAAAAGTAGAATTGTACATCTCAATCCACAGCCGAAGCAGAATATGTTGCTGCTGCAGTAAATTGTTCAAATATTGTTTGGTTTAAACAACTATTAGAAGGTATGAAGGTTGAAATCAAAGAACCAGTTGTTATATTTTGTGACAATACCAGTGCAATAAACATTTCTAAGAATCCAGTGATGCATTCCAAAACCAAGCACATTGCTATTAAATATCACTTTGTCAAAGAATTGGTGCAGGACAAGGAAATCAGATTAGAATATATTCATACAAAAGAACAGATTGCAGACATTTTTACCAAACCATTACCTAAGGATGCATTTGTGTATCTAAGAGGTAAGTTAGGGGTCATTCCCCTATCCGAGGCTCACTAAAATACAGTTTTAGTGATGCATCAACCAGAACATGATTGAAAATCAACCTGTTGATGCAGCATATTAAGGAATCATTGCATATGAATCAGTACTTGAGGTACATTAATTTTCACCGGTAATATGTGAATTGTCTTTGGCATGTGTTGTCAAAGAGGGAGATTGTTTACTTCTATCTTTGCTATTACTTCAAGAAATTTTCATTAGTCAGAAGGAAGAGTTTTTAGGATACAGGAAGTTTGCTGACAGAGGGAGATTTGAATCCAAACCGAGCTAACTCTTTCAAATTTCTTATGCTATGACATATTGTGTTGCCATCAATGCCAAAGAGGGAGATTGTTGGAAACAATTGTCTGAAGGAAATTGCTACTCAATTATGTATTGTCTTTGATGTCACACAATGTCATAGTCCGCAGCAATCTGCTTCTACCGAGCTCAGTCGGTCTGCCAGACAGGAATATTAGTGCTTACCGAGTCCACTCGGTTATTGAAGAAAAGCAGTGTCTACCGAATTCACTCGGTTGCCGAAGAAAGTTTAGTGTTTACCGAGTTCAGTCGGTCATCGAAGAAAGTTTAATATTTACCGAGTTCAGTCGGTCATCGAGGAAAGTTAGTATTTACCGAGTTCAGTCGGTTATCAAAGGTAAAGGATTGTTGGTGTTTACCGAGTTCCCTCAGTCTCCGAAAAATTATAAAAAGATATGGTCACCGAGCACTGTCGGCCCTTGAAGGATTTTTGCAAATAGAGTTTACTTAATTCAGCCGACTGTTATACTAAATAATGTCGATTTGACTAATCCAAAATCATATAAATAAAAGGTCAAATGCGAAAAGTAAACAATAACATAGCAGAAGATTTACAGAAGAAAAGAAGAAAAAGTATATGCAAATTTGTGAAGGATGTTCAGATATCCTTGAGGTGCAGCAGAGATTTATTCGATCAGAAAGGATCAGACTTATGCAGAACAGAGATCTGTAATTAGCAAGACAGTTGCATTATTATAAAGGTCACTTTTTCATTGTTACCTTCTTATCATTGTAACAGTGAATTCTAAATCTCTTAACCGAGTTGGTTTAACAGCCATAATGTAAATCCTCTAACAAGGTGACAATTCCATTGAATTATTTTCAAGACCTCTTACCAGGCCACTCCTAGCAGGGTGTTTTAAATCCTCTAACAAGGTCACACCTAACAGTGTGTTTTGTAACCTTTTACCGGGTTGGCTTCTAACCGGGCATCACTTCAGAAAAGTGAAAATCAGTATCTAGATACATTGGTGGTTTTTCCCATATTGGGTTTCCACGTTAAATCTTGTGTCTCTTGTGTTCTTAATTGCTTTCTCAATCATATACATGTGCTGAAGAATATCTAGAGATAATATTGATAATATTTTCTGCATCTTCAAAGTTACTGCAATCTATTTACCGAGTGCTAAAACAGATAACATTATTAAGATATCCTAAGGGATCTGGAAAGAATTAATTGTGAAGTGTTTTTATGGTTGACTGATTCACCCCCCCCTCTCAGTCACTTCATCCATATTCCATCAGTTGTAGTTACTCACTTAGCTGAGGTCCACATGATGTATCGATCTTGGTCATCTGCTTGTATATATCTAATTTGTATATCCATACATATATATATGTATCTCTTCTTGGTGCTGCAGGATTGTAGGTACCGGGTATTGTCTCACCTGGCTCCATAGGTTTGAGTGATCCCTCAAAATCCTCGATCGTTGTTGTTGTTACAGAGATATCACCAGGTTCCATAGGAATAAACTTCACCTTTGATCCTTTTATCCTTAGGTGGGAAGTGCTGAGTTAGTCCCTTGTGTGGATGTATTGTGTGATCTCGTAGTTGTTGGATTTGTGGATTTTGTAGCTAGTTCTTGTCTTCATGGTATATTGATGTGAATCATTGTTCATTGAAGGTATGAATTAGCAATTTATCTTTAGTAGTAGCTACTATTATACTAGCATATCTCATTAGGAATGAGTTGGTATGTGATTTAAATCATGTGATTTTAATATCTATAATAATGAATAATTTTATGGTATTATTTTATAATACTCATAATAACAAAGTGACTATGACAATAGTAATAATAAAATATTTTAAATAAATAGTGGAAAAATCTAACTTATGTTAGTAGCTACCTAATATATATTTTAGAATGTGGATTAGTGTGTGGATAAATAATATATTTTATAATAATGTTATTTTAATATTTAATATTAATAATAATGTGTCTTATTTATGGTATATGTACCATAAGCATATGGGTGCACACATATGCCTATGAATACATATATTAATATATATTATTATATAATAAATTAATTATTTGTGTGAAGGAAATTATTCTTATGTTATTTTTATAAGTGGTAAATAGGATTGGTAAATTCTATTACCATAGTTAAATAAGTTAGTAAATTAATTTTGTGATTATATTATTTATTTTAACACCCTTAAATTTAGGGAACATAGATCATAGTCTTATTTAAAATTTATTCACCATTACAGGAATGATTTTGCAAACCATCCCATTAACTATTAACGAATGGATAGTTGAGATGGTTGCATCGGTTGGATTACCTGTGCAACCACCTCCTCCATTCTATTTACAGGAAAGGCTTTCCTATGTATGGGAGTTGGGAGAAGAGTTGATTTCAAGAAGAGGATTAGTATTATTATTGTAGAAAAATTTATATTTTTGAGAAGAGAAGTCCCTTATTCTGTGAGTTTGGCATTTGGATTGTTATGGGTAGAGGCTGGAAGATTGCAAGCAGAGGGATTCAAAGGAGTACTGGAAACATTGGAGAGGAATTGATCTTCCTTCATCAACCGGTCTCCGTAGGACTCCAGGTTGGAATCCATACTAAGAGATTATTCTCTTTTATATTATGAATGTTTTGTTCTGTTTGAATGCTTTTGTATGTGTTTATTTGCATCCATATGTGCAAAATGTTTATACATTATTATATTCTATGAGCCGTTTATATGTTATTGTAATCTATTGGGTGTAAATACATTATTGTATTCTATCATTAATTTCTATATCCTAGTAGCTATTTACACAAACATATAAATTGCTATAATAACAATCAATGACAACCGCTCATTTAAGCATAGGATGAATCCAAGATTAGATTATTTGTATTTAGTTTATTTATCAGTAAGGAATACAGGTAGTATTTTATATTTAATTTGCTGTCAAAATAAATAATATATATATCTATTATCTGTCAAAATTATATGTGCTTCAATAAAGTTATTTGAGTTCTCTTCTTTTTAAAAATAAATAAATAAATAAAAACATAACTATATAGTTATAAAGTTATGCATAAATAATTATAGATGCTTAAATAAAGTTATGTTTACAAAAAAATGATATATAAAAAAATAAATTAATATAAAACAAAAAAAATGAAAGGGTTGGGAAGTGGGGGCCACCACCTTCCCCACTCCCCTCACGGCTCCCAACCATAGAGTGGCAGGCATTGCTACGGTAGTACCTGACTGCTACGGCAGTAGGTACTGCAGTAGCAGTACCCTGCTACGGCCATGAGTTGGGGAAGCGCATAGGGTGCTAGGTCAATAGGGTGTGGGGCCCGCAGTGTCCCCCCCATAAGTCAATTCTAAAATGGTTTTTTTTTAATTTTTGGTAGTGGTTTTTATTTGTTTTAGATTTTAATGAATATTGAATTTAGTATATTTAGATTTGCTATTAAATTTAGTTAGGGTTTAATAGGAATTTCATAGTCTATTTGGTTTATAAATAATTGGTGGAAATTATATTTGTATATTTAAATTTTTAATAAATGTTAAATATGGATTTTAATAATATTCGCTTTATACAAGTAAAATGTTTTTAAGTATAAGTTTACGTACTTTAATTCCTTATACTTTAAGTTATACTTGTATAAAGGGATTAGGTACCTTTCAGATTGATTGGGATAGGTTTCAACTTCCTAGGAGTTAAGTTGTAACTTCTAAATTTTAGATTTTAATAAAAATTAGACTTAGTCAAATTTCAGACTTAGGTTGAAATTGATGGAACATTATCTTTAGCATATGGAATTTTTATGTAAACCTTAAACATGTTTAGTGGAGGTTATATCTAGTGCATTTAGATGCCTTAATAGGGTTAGGATGTGTGTAGGAAACAGTGTAGGGTTTAGAGTTGTCTAAAAGGATCAGGACATTCTAAACATCCTTAAACGTTCCTAATTTCCCTAAACGTTCATAATCTATCTTATTATTTTCTATTCCTTGTAGCAGTTCTCAATGTGTTTATAATGTGTTTTTACTACATGTATGATATGATTTTGATATGTGGGTTAAGGGTAGAAAACCTAATGACACCTAGTGAGTGGCTCTCAGTGTGGGGCTGGGGCCCTAAGTGGCTAGAACCAGGATAACCGACTGAAGAGTTATTTAACAAGTGAAAACTTAATTAAACTTATGGGAATGGGTTCAAACATTAAAAATATTAAATGTGCCTCACCCATGCCATTATCACTAGTAAAGGCTATGGATGGGAGTGGGAGAAGGTACCTATGCATAGGTACGATCGAATGGTGCTTGTCAGTACGAAAGACATTTGATCCCGCATGTGCCTACTTGGGGGCCGGGGCCCGTAGTGGCTAGTACCAGGACAACCCAAGGAGTGAGGGCTATGCAATGACACTCACTTAGGTTGTTGCTTAGAGTTTCTACCAAGCCTTAGAACCTATTTGGGGAAAGATTTATACTTTGACCTTCTTTTCATTTGCTATTTGGGAAAGGTAACCCGACCCTAGGTTTGGCCTAGCTATTCCTTCTTGTGGACCTTGGTGTTTATCTCCTAGCATGGGGGAGTGGGCCTTTGGGTATCGACATGGTTGGGTGGTAAATATTTTTATCGAGGTATCTTTTGCGGATGTAGTTTTTGAAGATCCATGCTTGCTTATGTACCAGTTTGAAGAATGAAGACTTTGTAGTTATATTTCATGATGTAAAATTATTGTTACCTCCCAAGAGGAGATGAATGTAATGTAATCATTGATGAAATTCAAAATGATGTATTTGGAATGGGTAGACTTAGGAAAAAGGGAAAGGGTGAATTTTATATAAGATGTATATTGGAAAAGAAAAAGGTTCTGGGAACATTTCAAGTATGTTAGTATGTTTCTTATTATTAATTAAGTGAAAAATGCTATTGAAGAACAAATGTATTAATTGCAATGTATCAAATGATTTAGATGATTCTATCTGATTTAAAGGTTATACTATTCATAAAGAATACTTAGGAATATAGATGGTTTTAAATGGAAAGTTGAAATGAAAATGTTTTGTATTTCTTAAAGACATGATGTAGTTTGCCTTGAGAAATAAATCTTGTTGTTAGTTTACTTAATGGATTTGAATGAATCATGCATTTAAATGAAAAGGGAACCTTGGGAGGAATCTAAATTTAAGTTTGGTTCACATAATTCTTTTAAAAGTTCAAAAATTTTCATAAATTATTACTTAGGTTTTCTTTAACAAAGAGAATCTTTGTTCTCTTCCCCGGTTCCCTTGCGGGGCATGACATAACAAAACTAAATTAAATAAAATCATACTTCATACATTTATGAATTAAAAACATAACAACAAGGTCCATGTCTCCTCACAGACATGACTTTAGCATCACCATGGATATACATAGGTTAGTTTTTGAAACCTGAATTTAATACCTTGGTCAACCACCTGCACACTCATTGCACACATCGGTATGTCCAATTAATCACATGTAACATAATATAATACCCAAGGTAACACTCACATTACTAATATATACATTTCTTTACAAATTGGCATATTTAATCAATATCTACATTCTAATACATCCTAACATGTATATCATATGCAATGCATCATTTAAACTTAACCATAAAATAAACTACATAAACAACCATAGTACATCCCCTGAATAGGTTCACATTAACATAATGCATAATAACATGGTTCAAGATCTTACCGATCGTAAAAAAAAACATATGTATCCAAGTATCCAAGAGTCTCCAAAGTCACAACTAAAATATAAACATGGAAAATATAAACTAAGCTATGACGGTTTGTGATGGGCCTCACATATAGGCCCATGGATTGGCTATTCATCATCTCACACAACATAATTTCCATACAACTAGAGATCAAAAATCCCTTGAATTTTCTTGTGTTATCACCTTTTCCAGGTATTGTTGTCAAGTTAATAAATATCTCTTTCATAACACAATATCCCTAGGACATATATGATGGGAATGTTGGGGACAGATTCCTTTTCAACCTCCCCTTACACTATAATAAGACAAATGTTCAGAGGTAAACTAGGTAGGCTCTATTTAACAAGGTTGTAGTAGGTTATGTGGAATCTCCCCAATCAATTTGTACATGTGTGACTCACTTAAGAGCCTAGTTGACCATGTTGCATGCCTAGGGATACTTCACCCAATCTAGACTATCATCAACACACCTCATTCGAACTTGAGGAGATAAGACCAGATTTTTATTAGAGTCTTAAATTTATGTACTTACAAGAATGGTCTTTTGGTTTGAGGTCATCCTCTTTAATGGGTTAAGTGAATGCTCCAGACATTCCTCTCTAATATAAAAAGGATTGCTAATATAAAAGATTGTGCAAGCACACTGAAAAATCCAAACACTAGGTTAACTGTTGTGTGTGTGAAAATTGTACCTAGCTGTGGACACAACACTTCAGTAAAACATTAGAGGTTAGAAAAATTGAAATCTGCAAATAAATGAAACTAAGCTAACCAGGTGATTTACTACCTTCTAGTAGGTGCAAGTATGTATTCTCAGATCAGACTGAGATTAGTGACAATGCAAGACCTAAATGAAGGATTTGAACACAAAAGAATGAAAAACTATATGAATGCAGATTTAATCTATATTTTTGTATTTTTTATGCAATCAGATGAAAAACTTGATATGAAACTAATCTAGAATGAATTGAAATGATATACAAATTAATCTAACAATGCTATGAATTGATATGAAAATGAATGTAAAGCTATGAAAAACTATGAATGATCTCACAAAATCGCCTGTCGCAAGAGCTTGCTTCTTCGTATGTAATTTCACCAAAGCAATTGTGCAAATCTGAGAGATTGAGAAATGTTTCAACTAGCCAAACTTTGTGAAGAGCTAATCCTTGATTTTATAGAAATCCAGGGCTTGAGGATGCATTGAGAAAAGCCATAAATCACTCTTGATAAACTCAAGTTGATTTTTGAGGTTACAAGAAATTAAGAATAAATAAACTCGTAAAATCATGCAAAAGCAATTTTTATCTCAAAATAGAGTTTTAGTTCTCTTTTTCAACTCATCATCAAATGTTGAGTTTAGAAAATTAAAAAATTAAAAATAATAGTTGTTTTAAAGTTGATTGCTTTTCTGATTATGCATGATTTAATATGAATTAATTTAATAAATAAAGTGATTTATTTTCCACTTAACTATTTTTTTGAATTAAAACAATTGATTTATGGGTTAATCAATTATTAAATCAAACTTTATTCCAATTAAATCATTAAATTTGATAACTTTGATTTTAAATCAATTAAATAAATATTCAATTGATTGTTTTTAGCAATTTTGATTTATTGTCAAAATTAAATAATATAATTAGGAATAAATAGAATTAAATTTAATTAAATAATTAAGTGGTAGTATTAAATTAATTAATTAAATATTCATAATATTCAATTAATCAACTTTAGGATAAATATGATTTATCACCAAATAATCATTAAATTAAAGATAATTAAATAATTTAGGAATATTGCTAGGAATATTCTCTGATGCAAAATTTATGATAGAATCAATTAGAATTTTGATGATGTGCAGATGTGCCTTAGGTTAGGACTTTGATGTCGATTTCATTCGATTTGAGGATGTAGGAGGTTAATGAACCTATAGCCCATTTTTGGGGTATTACATTTTGCCCCTCTTTGAATTACTGTGCAAAGTGTAGTGGTTCAAAGATAGTCTATGTATGATACTGAAAAATGATTTGAAAGATGAACTAATTCTGAGACAGAAACCGATTGAAAGATTTGAAGATGTTAGGTCCCAATTGACCAAAGATAATGTTAACTATAGCAACGATGAACCGATGATTATGAAAAAGTATCAAAATGTCTGATTTTGAACCTTATGATTGCAAAGAAGTGAGTGACCAATTCCAGACCTAATTGTCCAAAAGAATCATAGTGGTATCACATCCTGAACCCATCAGTTACGAAGAACCAAGGAAATAACACTAATGAACCAATGGTTACAAAAAGCTGATACAGTTTACAAGATAGATTAGGATACTAGATTGATATGGATCTCAATGAATCTGATATGCCCCAAGTGATGAGGTCTTTTGATGAATCAATAACTAGACGTGGTTGTTGTCTTGATTACTAAGGAAAGATTTGATTACAGATTTAGATTTACAAACTTGAATGATATGCAATACCATGCCCCCTTCAGGATTGAAATTGAAATCTGACAAGAAAAGTCAATGTTGAATGGTTTAGAAGCATGTTAATTGATTTGAGAATTGGTTGTGCACGTCCGTGAATGTGTTCTGCATCATTTGGAGGTCTAGAAGACCAAGTTTGACTAGGTTTGACCATGAGTTGACAATAAGTGACCAAGTTAAAATTTTGATAGTTTGATGTAAGATAATCAGTTAAGTTGAATTCTAGATTTCTATGATGATTAGAAGGTTGATTATGCAAGCAGTCGGTTGTCGTGGGTCTAAATATTTTAAATCGCAATTTTGACAAAGTAAACGATCTCAAATTTTGATTTTGATCCCAAAAATGAGTTCTACTTGTTGTTTCATTGGAGGAACCTTCATACAATGCTCATTCCTTGTGTCATGTTTAGCATTTTTGGTTTTGAAGAATCATTTAAGTGTTCAAGCAATTTATGAGATCATGCAAAGTGCAAAATGAAATGCAAACCTAGGACCTAGGACCTAGTCACTGATCATGTGTCGGTCATTTTCATCATTGAATTTTTAGGTAACCAAATAAATCAATACAATGTCCACTAGTTAGGAAACTATAGACATATGAATATTGATTTGTATGCACAAGAATCAATACAACACCCACCCGTTAGACAACCATGGACATATGAATATTGATTTTGTTTTCAGAATGTTGGATTAGATATAAGAACCAAGGCACAAACGCTAGGATGACTTGAATATCATGTCCATTTTGATATAGCAATTTGTATAAGCATCAGAACATAGATGTTGTGATGACCAAAATATGCCTTGCTTTACAAACACATCAAACAGTCAAGAGATCATTCTAAATCCAATGTGAATTACCCGTAGTGACCCTTTATCATTCACATCCTTAGGCAAGATCGTGTTTCACAGTAGGAGAAAGAACTCACTCAAAAAGACAATAGTTAGATCAAACTTCCTTGAATTTTCTAAGTATCAATGGTCGAGGTACTCATGGCCATCCAATTCGAGATGGAGGCTCTTACAGATGGACACCATTTCAATCCAAAATTTCCAAAGTTGTTAAATTTTCACATACAAGCAGAAGACAAAGAAAAGATTATGCCCCCAGTCATCGCTCTCTAAATCCTATAAAGGACATCATCAAAGAGCTCAAAAGGACATAATATGCAAAAATCTCAATGTGAATCAGTAAGCATACAAGGAGATAAAAGTATGAAAAGCATAGATTGTTTTCAGTTTGTGTTGATGTTTGATTGTGTTGTTGTAGATGCAAAATCCTTTCTAGAGAGGAGATAAACTGACTAACTCGGATGAAGCTTTAAAGGACTCTGACTGGATTTTACATGTCTAAAGTATACTGGAGATTTTAGGATATGACTTTGATTGCCCCCAAGTTTGAAACATTGATAGGATATAGATGCTTTTGCCAATTGGTGTACAGACTGACTTATTGAAAATAGGAATGCGAAAATGAACCAGGAGATATATACAAACTAAAGAAAGACTGAAAGCTGGGAGAGACCAAGATTGTGTTGATAGATGGAGCATTTTGAAACATGTGGCACCCATTTTCTGGGTTTTCACCATCTTGGCAGAGATTCTATTTTTGCTACCAAGGCCCCTGTTTCCAAGTTTTCACCAAGGCACTTTTTCTTTTTCTCATTTTTTTGTATTTTTCAAATTTTCAATTTTTTTGTACTTTTGATACTTTTTGATTTTTTTGTGATACATCAAGGTGCCTATTTCTAGGTTTTCACCAAGATGTTCATTTTTTCAGGACTTTTTTAGATTTTAAAGATTTTTTTCAAGACATTTTACCATAGACTAAATGCCTTAGGCATAGAATTTCTTCAGATACAAAACGTTGATTGGTTCTCAGAGCTGTTCTCCATCAGTCATTGAGATTTGATAGGATCCCAAGCCAAAAGTAGTAGTGACAACAAAGGGACCTAGCCAGTTGGGTTCAAACTTCCCCTTGCGTTCTCTATGTGATTGATTTTTAGGATTCTCTCTCAAGACTAGATCGCCAACCTAAAATTCTCTGTGTCTGACTTTCTTGTTGTAGCCTCTAGACATTCTTTTATGATATACTCTGATATGATCATATGCTTCTTGGCTATGCTCATCTAGTAGTTCAAGTTATTGCAACCTAGACACTCTGTAGTCATCATCATTTACTAGACCATGCATTCTGATTTTTAGTGATGGGATTTCAACCTCAATAGGTAGTACCACTTTAGACCCATAAACTAAAGCGAATGGTGTAGCCCTAGTGGGCATTCCAATACTTGTTCTGTAGGCCCAAAGAGCTAGATTGATCATGAGATGCCAGTCTCTTCCTATTTTATTAATTGTACGGTGCAACATTTTCAATAGATTCTTTTTAGAAGCCTCTGCTTGTCCATTCCCTTGAGGATAGTAGATAGATGACCAATGTTGTGTAATCTTGAGTTTGGCACAAAGATCATGTAAGTATTTATTCTTGAATTTTCCACCATTATCTGTGACTATAGAATGTGGAATACCATACCGACATATGATGTAGTTCAGAATGAACATAGAAATTTGCTTGCCGGTTGCTTGAGTCAAAGGAACTACTTCTACCCATTTTGTGAAATAGTCTATAGCTGTGATAATATGGGTATGTCCATTAGAAGAATGAGGATGTATGGCTCCTATAATATCAAATTCCCATTGTTGAAAGGCCATTGTGTAGGCATGAATTAAGTTACCATGTACTTGACACTTTTGAAAATTCTTTGCATATTTGATAGCCTCTTTTTCCATTTAAGGCCAATAGTACCTATCCCTAATAAGTTTTTGAGCTAGCTTTAAACCCTTTGAGTGTGACCCACATATACCTTCATGGACTTCCTTGAGTGCACGTTGAGACTCTTCCCATTCTAAACATCTAAGTAGTGTACCATCTAGACCTTGTTTGTATAGATCGTTACCAATGATGACATACCAGGACACATTACAGATAAGGTATCATTTCTCATGGAAATTGAAGGTAATGGGAATGATTTGGTCTTGGAGATAGGAGAAAAGGTTTTTGTATTGGGATGAATCATGACCAACAACAGTGAAAATCATGTGGGTTTTGAGGGAATCATATGCAGGATAAGATAGTGCTTCCACCAGGAACTCATAGTGTAGCTCATGTTTAGGCTGCTGTAATAAAGTAGATAGCATTGCCATTGCATTGGAAACCTTGTTCTCTATTCTAGGAATTTTCTCAAAGGTGATAGATATGAAATACTTCTTTAGATCATCTACCATTCTCTTATATGGGATCAGCTTTCCATCTTTCATTTGGTACACATCATTGACTTCATGTATTACAACTGGAACTATGTTATAGATCCATTCAGCATAATCAATAACTCAGATGAATCTAGCTTTTAGTAGTTTCTCTAATTCAACTTTGACCAAGAGTGCAACATGTGGATGCATCTTTCTCAATTTTTTCTTAACAGGTTTGACACTGGGAGCTATAGATAAATGGTGCATTATAAGATTGGGATCCAACCCTAGCATATTTGAATATTTCCATGCAAATTTGATCTTCTTTTCTGTTAGGAATGTAGTAAATTTTTGCTTTTCTTCTTTTGATAAGGATTGTGCTACATGGATCAACTATGGTTCTTCTGCTATTCCCAAGTTGATAGATTGAGTGGGCTCAATCAGTACTAGAGATCTGTCCTATAAATGACTCAGAAGGACATCAAATATCTCATCCTTAGGTGCCTTAGAGAGGTTTTCACCTTCGAATATGTCTTTTATTTTTAATTTTTTAGGTTCTGAGACTGCCACAAAGTGGTTTTCACCCTTAGAACTCCTTTTCTTTTTCTTTTTATTCTTATTATTTTGACTAAGATACTTGATGTCTAACTCCGTCATGCTAACACTTGGTTCACTAATGGAAGTCATCATAGGCTCAACTACATTGAGGTAGCAAGCAAGGGCATAGTCATTTGGAAAGGTATAAATACCATGGCTTTGATTCATGGAAGTTTGGTCAAGAAGTTCACGATGTTGGATATTTAAAGTGGGAAAGGATTGGGAGATAGTGTTTATGGATATGGATTTCTCATCATTAGCCCTAACCTGACTCTCAAGTTTGAAGGTGATATTACAACTTAAAATGTTCAATTCATGAATAGGCTCAATGTCATTGTGGGAGTCCACTTCAGCCATCGGTGGATCAAAATCGTTAAGTTCATTATTTTTCTCTAGACTTACGTTGGGTTTAGGTGCATATTGGTGAATAACATCAATATATTTTTTTGTAATAAGTTCATCTTCTTCAGGAATGACTCCCCATTCATAGTCATTGGATTCCTCATCTATGCCTCTCAAAAAATTAAGAACATGAGTAAAATTAGGATGAATACCCCAAGAAGGGTTACCCTCAGATTCTGATTTGAATTCATACTCATGAGAATCTGTCTCAGAATAGCTACCACCTCCTTCTTTGTCTATTTGATTATCTTTGAGATCAGTTGGTTCTTGTGGTGCAACTGTCTCTTGTTCTATAGTAGGTTCTTGTGTGTCTACTACATTAATCCTTTTGATTGGATGATCCTCCACTTCAAGAAGGTCTTTAATTTCCTTAGGAAAACACTCATAAGAAATGAACTCCTCAGTAGTGTTAGAATCATCACTATCAGACTGTTGTATCATTTCCCCCTTTGGTTCAATTTTTTCTAAGACATGTGGGGAGTTCTTGCTAAGATAGAAAGGCTTCTTCTTGTATCCTAGACGGGTTGTATTCTTGTTTGTTTGGCCACGATGGTCAAGAGGTGATAGAAGACCTTTACCCTATAGTCCTAGAGGTCCTTTTCCTGTATATCCCATTTTTGTGATCAATTTGTCCCCTAGTCCATATGACTTTTGAGGAATTTTTCTTGAAGTAGAGTCACATTTCTGTATTGACTAAGAATGAGTTTCATCTTTATATAACCATGTAAGCACATCTTCTTCTTCCTCAAACTTTTGTTTAGATACTTATTTTGGGACAAAGGTTCCATTGAATATGACTTGGGATTCTTTAACATTAGGTTTCACTTTGTCTGAAGGTTGTCCATAAGACCTTGGTGGTAATGGGAGAGATGTGAGAGATAAGACTGGTTCCATTGTGTATTCTCCCATTCCATTATCTTTGATTTTAACCTCTTTAGCAATGTATTCAATCCTAGATGTGGAAACACCATCTAGTTGCTTAGTGGAGGATTCTCTATTATTAGGAACAAGTTTATCAACACTTTCCTTCAATGTATTGCAAGTTGTAGAGAGGTCAGTTGGAATCGTCACCTCTACTCCTTCATAAGGAAATTTCACACATTGATGGTATGTGGAAGGAATAGCTCTCATTTTATGTATCCAGGGTCTCCCTAGAAGAATATTGTAAGCAAAAGGTATATCAAGAACTTGACATGTAGTATCTCTAATGACAGGACCTATTCTAATAGGCAAGACAATTGTTCCCTTGGAGGATCTTTCTTCTTCATCATATGCCTTGATATTTATTTTCTTTTTCAGATCAATGGCAGCTTTAGATAATCCCAATTGTGTAATCAAGTTGTAAGAACAAATGTTGATACCAACACCTCCATCTATCAACACACATTTGACATGATGGTTTTGAATCAAGACTTCAATATGCAAGGGCTGGTTATGTGAATGAATCAAGGAGTTATCATCTTCCTCTGAAAAGGAGATATACTATGGAGATGTAAGATGACCAACCATAGTCTGGAATCTATCTAAATCAAGGTTATTAGGAACATTGGATCTGAGCAAAGCTTTGTCTAGAATAGCTCTATGAGTTGGAGATATCGGAAGCAACTCAAACATTGAGATTTTAGCATTGGTATGCTAGAGTTGTTGGACAATACTGTATGATGTAGGCCTCGTGTCTTTAGGATTTGAAGATTTAGAAGCAACCTTCTATTTAGAAGTGGAAGAGAGATTGAAGGGCATCTTAGGGACATTTGATGAATCTGGGATTTGTCCTTGTAGATGCGCCTGAGCTTGTGATCGAGTAACTGCATTAGCTGATATATTTTCTCTATCTTTTCTTACAATTGTGATGACATTGCAATGCTCATATAGGCATGGTTCAACCATATTGATAACATCATTGTTTCCAGAGTAAACATAATTGACCTTAGCACCCACATTAGGTTGAGAAGACGAATCTCCTTGACCATGTTTCGGAAATGGCTCTATGAATGCTGTATGATCCTTATTGCTCTTATGATTATCAATTGTGATTTCTCCATTATCAATATTGTCTTGTATGATGTGTTTCAAGAGGACGTAGTTATTAGTTTTATGACCCTTATTACAATGGAAGTCATAGAAATCATTCTCTCTCCACCATTTTAGTTTAGGTTTAGGATCAAATACTTTTATCTCAAGCAAGAAAATGATATTGTTAGCCAACAGAGTTTTCATGGAAAATTCCAAGGTCTCTCCAAGAGGAGTGAATTTTCGGTTAGGATCTGTAGCCCAAGGTTTGTAATCACATGGCTTCTTGTTAGATTCTGATGTTTTAGCTTCAGAAGCTTTGATAGCTTGAGTACCAATAGTGAGATTAAAAGCGGGTGCCTTAGATGGGGGATGGATAGTATCAAAAATGCCATCAATGATAATGCCTTTGTTCTTGTTCCAGTTTTTGCCTTTGTCTTTGGAATTAGATCCAGATTCATACTTGTCTTTTTGAAGTGAGACATCTCATTTTAACACAAGTACTTTCTCAAATTTGATTGCATTTTCTACCATTTTATCAAAGGATGTATGATTTTGCATTTGCAAATGGTAGTTGAGTTCTGGAACAAGATTGTTGATGAAGATTTCCAGCTTCTTAGTTTCTGGAATGGGTCAAGCATATAGAGAAAATTTCTTCATCTTTTGAGAAAAGTCAGGAATGGTTCTCCTAGATATTATTTTAGATTGTAGATGTCGATCATGGTGACCAGATGTTGGATGTTATAGGAGTATTGTTGATAGAAAAGTTTGATTAACTCCTCAAAATTTTTGATAGTTGGAGGCATTTTTTAGAACCAATGAATGGCTTCTCCTCCCAGAGATCATGGGAAAAGATGCATTAAGTAGGTTGGTTTGTGTATGAACTCCATAGATTAAATACAAAATTCTCTGACATGATCTTGAGGGTTAGAGTTTCCATCATACTTATCATACTTAGGTATCTCCACTCTTTTAGGGAATGGCGACATGTACAAGTCTTTATCAAATAGAAAATGGCATAGAGACTCCATGGAGAACTCTTTAGGTTCCTTTTCTTTTTCAAGTTTGTTAAGTTTGACTTGCATGGTATGCATCTATTTCATCATAGCTATGATTGGAGTTTCTTCCTCATGTGTAATGATATCTTCAACATTAAGGTTGGGAGGAAGTTTAGCCCCTTGACGAGCTAGTTATAGAAAGTATGTTTCTCTTTCTTCCTTCAAGAAATGCCTCATCATTTTCTTGAAGTCATCATCATTTTGATATTGAGTAATTTTAGAAGGTGTGGGTTCTTGATCCACACCATGTTGAGAGTGATGTCCTTGAGACCCATGATGTGTCCCTTCGTGAGACATGTTAGGAGTTTTAGGAATCCCTAGAATAGATTGATGTAGAGATTTTTGATTGACTCCTTGGATTGATGGAGGAGGGGGTATGTAACCAGTTTTTAATCGAAGATTACCAAGACCGTCATCTTTGTACAGACTTGAATTATAGAGTTCATCAAAGGTTGGACCCATGTGAGTAGACAGAGGTAAGGTATGAGATGCTTCTCTAGATTTCTTGTGTGATGAAGCTTGAGTTTCCACCATTAACCTTGGGTGAAGCAAGAGAGCAAGATGAAGACAACTGAAGAATGACTTGATTCAAGAAGATTGAATGATATAACCTTGTCAAGATTGAATTGATTGAAGATTAGATCAGACTTAAATGAAGGATATTGTGCCACAGTAGTATGGGTAGATGCCCAATAGATGGTGGGCATGAGCTCACAACACTTAGCCATTTTTGTACGGAGATAGAATTTGAAGATAATTTTGACAAGGTTTTGACACAAGATGAAAAAGACTCAAATCGATAAATCAAAAGGCTAAATTAGACTCAAGCGACCACTTTAGGAAAATGAATGGATTTGTTCTAGTTTCTGCTCTATTCCTGACACAATGATATGTTTGACAGAATCTAGAAGTAGGTTTTAAAAATTGGACTTTTGACAAATTTGGCAAGTTTCTAACAACTTTGGCTTTAGCTTTGATATGAGTTTTGAAATTTTAGGATGACTTTTGACACCAGAAAGGATTTTTGCTTCAGATTTGTAATTTTTTAGTTTTCAGAACCAGTTTGTTTGCAAGATTTTCTCTATTAAGGTTTGTAGATTCATGTAATAGTTCGGGATCATTTGTTCTCAAAGACCAACTAGATAGCAAACGCACAGAACATCAAGCAAAGGGAAGCAATCAATTGTCTAAAAACAATGAACAAGGGAAAAAACAACCTTGCGCATGAACAAGCAATAGTGACTTAATGTGATAATCCCTAGGAATACTACTTGTCTATGTTCCAAAAAAATTTTCAATAATGCACATAGTCCTAGAAAATGAAAAATTTAGCCTCGCCAGGGTTTGTAGTAATGGTTTGACTCTCCAACTTTTGTGATCTCAAGAGGGAAAACTCTAATCCAGGCACACCGAGGTTTTGACATAGTCCAAGAATTTAATCAATAATGAGCTACTAGGGAGATCTGACAGCCTAACAAGAGACTAGACACCTGTGAAGATTTCTTCCACAAGGATATTTATATAGCGGCTGCTGCTACCACAACAAAAATCGCTATTACCGCTTGAGGTTCGGTTCACATGGTTAACCCAATTAAGGGAATGTCCACTATGGTTAACCCTTTCTAAAGGCGACTCACAAAATATACCATAGGGGGACTAGATCAGATTCAAGGATTTGGGTTTCTGGTACTATCCAAAAAGGAAGTAGAGCATAATCCCCTAGCCTCTTCACTTCACTAATACAAAGTAGACAGATTAATATGACACACTAATATTTAAATTATCTCACCAAGATCTGTGATGTCAACAAATTATGGTCTATCAATCTCTCTGGAGAGAGAATGTATAAATCAAAAGTCGAGGACGCAAACCCAGTAGAATGCAAGCAAATCTTAGTATCCTCCCTACCTAAAAGGGGATCTGTCATCAAGAAGAGTTTCACATGCATGAAAAAGTGAATGGATCCCACTCTCTCAATATTATCCACAAATAGTGTTCATAGGGACTAATTACTATGTGTAACAGATATGCAAAAAGCAAATCTATGTTCATTTTAGAGCCCAAAAACTAAAGTGTGAATTATCAAAGCTGTAAAGGCACTCAAGCTTGACACAAGAGAGTTCATTTTATGTCCCAAAATGAAGTGTTATTAGATGTAGCAGAATACCCGAGTTCCTCGCAATGCACTTAGTAGATTTTACCTGTTTTAGCAATTTTTGAGCATTTGTCTTCTATCTTTTGTACCCACAGGATGTACCTACACCTGCACTTGCAAACCATTGTTATGAAAACTTACCTATTCTTGTACATGAAACCCACTATTATAAAATTCCATCAAAAAAAAAACACAACTTGTCAACCCCACATGGTAGAAAATCATGTTAGTCAAAGATAATATGTCATTTGATAATCGAAAAACCTATTGTCATAAAAAATCAGATTCTGACTAGTCTGCACTAAATCAATCATAACTTTTGCAAATCAAAACAAAATTAATCCAAACCAACAAAAAATGAAAGCTAACTCAAATAAATTTCTAGAAATATAAATTTCAGATCTATATCATGTCATATGTGCATGTACCAATAAAAACATCAGTCATATTTCATAAAATAAGGTTAAGACCAGTCTTCACTAAAATAATCATAACTTTTGCAAATCAAAATGAAATTAATCCAAAACAACAAAAAATGAAAGCTAACTCAAATAGCTTTCTAGAAATATAAATTTTGGATCTATATCATGTCATATGTGTATGCACCAATAAAAACATCAGTCAGATTTCTAGAAAAACAACCGAGAAATTTATCACAAAGCTCACAAAAATTAACCTTGTGGTCGTGGGTTCAAGAAAAATGATAGAAATTTGATAGAATAGAATGGAAACTTGTTTCAGGGCCCCACGGTGGGCACTAGAAATGTGTGTGTGAAAATTGTACCTAGCTGTGGACACAACACTTCAGTAAAATATTAGAGGTTAGTAAAATCAAAATCTACAAATAAATGAAACTAAGCTAACCAGGTGATTTACTGCCTTCTAGTAGGTGCGAGTATGTATTCTTAGACCAGACCGAGATTAGTGACAATGCAACACATAAATGAAGGATTTGAACGCAAAAGAATGAAAAACTTGATATGAAACTAATCGAGAATGAATTGAAATGATATGCAAATTAATCTAACAATGCTATGAATTGATATGAAAATGAATGTAAAGCTATGAAAAACTATGAATGATCTCACAAAATTGCTTGTCACAAGAGCTTGCTTCTTCGTATGTAATTTTGGCAAAGTAATTGTGCAAATTTGAGAGATTGAGAGATGTTTTAGCCAGCCAAACTTTGTAAAGAGCTGAGCCTTGATTTTGTAGAAATCTAGGGCTTGAGGATGCATTGAGAAAAGCCATAAATCACTCTTGATAAACTCAGGTTGATTTTTGAGTTTACAAAAAATTAAGAATAAATAAACTCATAAAATCATGCAAAAGCAGTTTTTATCTCAAAATAGAGTTTTAGTTCTCTTTTTCAACTCATCATCAGATGTTGAGTTTAGAAAGTTTAACAAATTAAAAATAATAGTTGTTTTAAAGTTGACTACTTTTTTGATTGTGCATGATTTAATATGACTTAATTTAATAAATAAAGTGATTTATTTTTCACTTAACTATTTTTTTGAATTAAAACAATTGATTTATGGGTTAATCAATTATTAAATCAAACTTTATTCCAATTAAATCATTAAATTTGACAACTTTGATTTTAAATCAATTAAATAAAAATTCAATTGATTATTTTTAGCAATTTTGATTTATTGTCAAAATTAAATAATATAATTAGGAATAAATAGAATTAAATTTAATTAAATAATTAAGTGGCAAAATTAAATTAATTAATTAAATATTAATAATATTCAATTAATCAACTTTAGGATAAATATGATTTATTGCTAAATAATCATTAAATTAAAGATAATTAGATAATTTAGGAATATTGCTAGGAATATTCTCTGATGCAGAATTTAGGATAAAATCAATTAGAATTTTGATGATGTGCATATGTGCCTTAGGTTAGGACTTTGATGTTGATTTTGTTCGATTTGAGGATGTAGGAGGTTAATGAGCCTATAGCCCATTTTTGGGGTATTACAATTGTATTAAGAACTAACAGTCAGATGTGAATTGAGTTATCATCCATACAAGAACATGAGTTCAATTTTAAGACCAAACAAGATGAGATTTACCTTGTTGAATTTTTAGATGCACCAAAATTCAAATGTATTTTTCTTTGTTCAATTTTATTAGACCAATCACAAATGTTTTTATGCCTTGTTCAATTCTTTAAACCACCATGTTAATTTTAAACACCAAAATGAGATATAGAATGCAACTGTCTCACCAATTATTGTTTGACATCAATGAAAATATAACTATTATTTTAGTTGTAGTTTCCAATAGGAGGGCCCTATATCCTTCCTTGATTGAATACTTCCCATCTATGGAGGGAACTTGAATCAATCTATCCTCCTTCTTTGAAAGAAAAATGCTCCACTCCTGGAAAATAGATAGGAGGATTGTGGATTGGAAGTTATTGATAGGGAGGTGTGATGTATCTTTCCATATTAATTTTCTAAAATATATTTCCAGATCCAATACGTAATCCAACAGATAAGGGCCCCAATGGTTTCTAGTGATGTCCATGATTTCTTCACAATGCTCAAGGTGATAGAGAGCAACGAGGCCATTCCATGAATAAGACCAAAATTTAACATAAGATCCATTATGTACTTCCCAAGAAATGTATTTAGTTATCAAGGATCTTGAGTTGAGCATAAAATTCTATACCACTAAGCTTTTGGGAGGATCTGCAACTGACAAGATATATGAAGGGGCCTTGTTATCCAAGTATTTTCCCTATATAATTTTCCACCATTTTGATTGGGGCTTAGTGTATAATTTCCACATTAGCTTTCCACCAGATGATTTGTTTATGTGAGCTATATTATGGAGACCAACACCATGCCATAATACTTCTCTTTTGCCATTCTATCTAGGGAGATGAGAGGGATTTTTTTTAACTTCTAACATATTGCTTTTCCACAAGAATTTTGTTATAAGCTTCTCTATCTATTGGATTATACTTGCAGGGGCCTTGAGGATTGACATGTAATAATTGGAGATTATAGACAACAATAATTTAATAATCAAAATCTTGCTCGACAATGATAACCATCTGCCTTTCCAAGATAACATTCTAGCTTTGATTCTATCCACCATAGAAGCCCAGAATGAGGTTTTATTATCCCCCACAAAGAAAGGGATACCTAGATAGGTGGAAGGTATTTGTTCAACCAAGAATCCCAAGATCTTGATGATCTTAGTTGAAATCAATTCATTAGTGTTGAAAATGAAGACTTTTGACTTGTTTACATTAATTTTTTGTCCTGAAACTAAAGTGTATAAATCCAATGAGTGCTTGATTTGTTTTTCTTGAATAGAAGAATGACCAAATAATAATGTGTCATCTATAAAGAAGGAATGAGTGACCGATATTGAGGTATATGTAATATGTGCACCTTGTCACAATGTATTTTTATGATCTCAATTGATGTTTCAACTAAAAACATTAGCCATAATTATAAATATGATTGGTGATAGTGGGTCACCCTGTCTGAGCCCTTGGGTTGAGGGAAAAAAGTTAGCTAGATTTCCATTAATAATAAATAAGAACCATGCACCTGAAACACAAGACTTAATCCATTAGCACCACTTCTTATCAAAACCAAATTTGAGTAGAACCTTGAACAAAAAAATCCCAGTTGACTCTATCGTAGGCCTTCATCATATCTAGTTTAACAATATAGCTAGATTGTTTGTCTGAATTTATGGAGTGTAGGACTTCATGAGAAACCAAGGACCCTTCCATAGTTTCCCTACCTAGAACAAAGCCCCATTGTTCCTAGGATATAAGTGAGGGTACAAGAGATTGAAGTCTTAACTAGATTTCTTTTGTGATAATTTTGTACACCATGTTATAGAGGGATATGGGCCTGAAGTCATCAAATGTATTAGATATCATGACCTTTGGGATAATGGAAATGTTCGTAGTGTCAAAATATTTAAGCATTGTTCCATTTCTTCTAGATTCCTCTACCACTACTAAAAGATCCAAACTAAAAAAGTCCCAACACTTTTTAAAAAATAAATTTGTAAATCCATCAAGTCTTGGGGATTTATCCAAAGGTAAGGAGAACACCACTTTTCTCACCTCCTCTAAAGAGAATATAGATAAGAGTGATCTATTGTCATCTTCAGAGACTAGTCTCAGGATGCAACTCAAGAGATAATTGGTTAAGGCTTTAGAGGGTGGTTTTGAGATAGGAGGGGCTAGGGGGCTCATGAATAATTTCACTCCTTCTAATTGGATACCTTGTGCATCCTCAACCAGACATCTTGAATGAAAGTTCTTTGTCAAAAAGATAATATTTGTTGCCTTCTTTTTCTTTGATGAGGCATGAAAGTATTTTGTGTTTTTGTCTCCTTCTTTTAGCCACAACCCCCTTGATTTCTTTCGCCACTATATTTCTTCCCTATTGCAAAGTTCTTCCTAATCACACTGTAAGGAATTTTTCTTGTCATATGAGAAAGCATCAAGACCATGTTGAATGATGTGCAGGTTCATTTCAACTAGTAGTTTACTGACAATCTCTTTTAGTTCAAAGACATTTTTGAACACCTTTGTATTCCATTCTTTTATATGAAGTTTAACAAACTTGAGTATTTTTAGAATTGGAACATCTTGGTATCTTGAAAAGGAGCTGATACCCACCACTATTTTAAAAGTGCATGAAAGTGTGGGTGTCTAAACCACATGCTCTCAAACTTGAAGGAAGAACCAAATCTTTGTAACTGAGGTGTGAATGTCCAATCAATATTCAGTAGGAGGGGGAAGTGATTAGATACAGAGATTGGTAATATTTTTGTTGAAAATGAGATTTGGAGAAGCTTCTAGCTTTGGGGGACAAAGAACTAGTTGATACTTTTAGCAATTTGCAAGAAGCCGACTCTTTTTTTTGTCCATGTGAAGAGGCCATTCTGGGGAGTGACATCTAGCAAGTTATTGTTTGATACAAAATTGGATAAGTCTTGAATAATTCTTGGATGTAGGCATATTTTGTTCTGATTGTCTAAATGGGATAAGATTGCATGAAATTCCCTGCCAATGATGATTTGTTGGTCATCATCTTTCTAAATGAGATGAGTCAGTTTTGACCACAAATTTTTCTTATCTTGAATGGATGATGGCCTAAAAATATTTAATTACAAAAAAGAGAAGTCAAAACACACCATCTTAAGGAGCTTCCAATTGTTATCATGCCCAATTAATTGATCTACTTTATATTCTAGAGTGTGAGGAGGCTACTTGAGGCTCCCATAGCTTGCATGTGAACAAATTTCCATTAGGGGCATTTATTGATCATTTTCCCAAACATGTCATTTGATAGTTTTTTTTCTTGAATTATAAATATATCTCCTCTTATAGATTCAATCTATTGTTTGAATCTATTTGTTTTTTCAGAGGCATTTATGCCTTTGACATTCTAGGAGGTGATCTTCATTGCTGACAGGGAGAACCCTTGGTCCTCCTTGTCAATATTTTGGAAATCGTAAATGTCCCATCTAATGTGGACTAGAATCTTGTTGTTATTTCCTCTTTCACCTTAACACTTTTTGGTCTCAGGTATGTCTAGAGTTTGGGGTTTTATTTTCTTCCTTTGTTAAGAATGGAGACTGTTCAATTGATAATGTCTGTGAGTAGTCAAAATAATAATTTGGTAGTTGTTGTAGTTTTTAAGTATGAACTTCCTCTTCAGATAGAATAATATCCTAAATATTTTTTCTTTGTGAGCTATGAGGTGGGGAATCATTTCCCTACCACATGTTCAGATAATCTTTCCCATCCTTATCACTAGTATCGAGTGAAAACAAGTATTAATTGAACATCTACACGTGCACCTTCTAGAACATCGTTGTCCACTAGAACATGTACATCCTTCCCAATTATATGAAGTGGCTCATCCTCATAAGTGGCTTGAGGATTGACAACTACCCAACTAGCATCACATGTGTATTGGTTGTACTAAGAAGGAACTTCCAATGCCTCCCTAGAACCTAAAGAGAAGATACACAATAAACCACTTTAATATTATGTTTTAATATTTAGGAATAGGGTTTATTATTTAAAATTAGAATTTACAATGTAGGATTATGGCTTAGAATTTATAATTAGGATATGGAATTTAGAATTTAGCCAATTATTTGGTTAAGAATTCTCAATGAGGTTTTCGAATATGATTATGGATAGGATTTCTATTTGTATCATCTTAAAATGGAAGCACTTCCATGATAAGAGCATTTAGCCCTCCGAGTAAGTGATTTGGGGTCATGTTAAGCACCTTGATTGGGTCTTTGCATGTATTTGGATTTTCTCCCCATTTTCCACTTCTTCTCTACACTTGATTTCTTCATTCTAGGTGAAATTAGGGTTAGGATATTAAGGATTCTCCTAAATTTCCCTCTTCCATGGCTCTATTTTCTAGGTAGGATTTAGAAATGGATCCTCCTGGCTTTCATTTTAGTAATCATAGGATTTTATGTCTATCCCTGACATTCTGTCTTGTTGTGGCATCAATTCTAGGTTTCTGGGCATCCCTGGGACCTCCTGATTTGGTTCTGAGACAACTTGGGAAAAAGGTTAATGTCTTAGGTCAACCTTGACTAGGTCAAGGTTGAGGTCAACCTTGACTAGGTCAGGGTCAATCTTGACTTTGACCCCTTTCTCCAAAATTTCAAAATCTTTAATTTTCGGGCTTCGGGCTTTTGGGAAATTTATTTTCTTGCCTCCAGGTTGGCCATTTCAGGTTTCAGGATGGTAAATCCTTTAATTTCATTTAATATAGGTATATTTTCTAAAGGTGAGGACCTAATTGGGATTTAATTCTCTAAGATGGCCCATCTAGAGGAGTGTGCCCTAGATCACTATAAAAGGAGGCCTTCCTCTCTCATTTTGATATCTCAAGTTTTCATATCACATCTCAAGCAATCAAGCATCTAGAGCTCTCAAGTGCAAGCAAGTCTTTAAGCATTCAAGTGTTCAAGAATTCTTCCATCAAGGAGTTCCATTGTTAGCTATTGAAGGATTCAATCTCTTTGGAGCCTCCTTGAAGATCCATCCTTCTCCATTCATTCAAGCCTTCTCATATGCAAAGATCAAATCAAGATTGGTGTTGAAGGTCAAATACCATTGATTGGAGACATCCTACATCCATTGAAGCATTCCTACTTGTGGATTTGAATCCTCTACAAGGACTTCAACATAAGCGAGGTGATTTGTTTCAATTACTTTGTTTATGCACAATATATTTCAATTCAATTTCAAGGTTAACTCCTAAACTGGGGTTTGACCAAGGCAAACCCCCTATACAACAAAAACCCCCATTTTCTTGTAGGTACAAATGCAGAGTTTTGGATCTAAGAGAAAATTTGGATACCCTTTTTGACCATCTTCCAAGATCTACGAACAGAATTTGAATTGGACTTCAAATAAAGAATGTGGTATTTGACCTTTTATGAGGGTCAAACCTGAGCTGAGCCATCTTGAGGAAAGATTTCTGGGTTTTCTCTGTCTTGGCATTTTTAGTCCAAGACAATTTTCAGATTTTCTAGAAAGTACACACAAACACCAGAATTCAACATTTTCCAGATCTACCCTAATTTGAGGTTAGTACTTGTATTTCAATTATTCTATATTCCAATCATAATATCCATCCATACAAAAGGGAAATATTAGATTTACTTTCTTTTCCATATTAACTATAAAGTGATTCTCTAGGTTGATCAAATTAGATCTCTTTCTTGGGGAATTTGGGTTTGAGAATAGATCTCATATTTCCCCCTTTACATTTGAATAGAGGTGAATCCATTTTACATCTATTCATTTTGGGGAACCTGACTAGCTTACTCTCTTTCTTTTTGGTGTTAGATTTCCTTTTATCTTGTTAGTATTAGGTTTGTCCTTTGTGATTGATCTTGCATGCTAATTAGATTTCATATTCATTCTTTATGTGTTCTTAGTTTAGTTCATTTGCATTATATTGGTTTATGAGCTTTACTACCACTAGTCCTACTTATAACATTCCAGTTAGAAGAAGTCGTAGACTCATGGGTGTCTTTGAGCCTAAATCTTCTCCTTTCCTTAGGATTCCTGATGATAATTTGATTCTTCATGATTCCAATCCTACTATGGAGCAAAACTCTTCTCACTCATCTCATGATGAGGATGATGCTTTAAGGGTTCCTCCTGAACAAGTCCAAAAACTTTCCACTGAACTTGATAAAATGGGTAATTGGCTACTTCAAGAAAACCATAGTCAAGATTCCATTCAAGCTATAGAGGCTCTTAAGAAAGTTCTCCATGATAGTGATCAAGGTGTTAACCTCTTGCGTAGTATTACTCATCTTGTGCATTCCAATGTTAAACGTTTAACTCAAGAAGCTCAAGCTTTAGGTTTCACTATTCCTATCACTAGTGTTGAACCTCCTTCTAATCCTTTACCTAGTATTCCTATCTATACTCCTTCTTTGGTGACTATGACAGTTCCCTCTATTCCTATGAGTGTTCCTCCCATGTCCCTTCCTACTTCACAACCTTCATATCATAATGTTCCTTTCACTTATTCCACTTTGCTTCCAACTATAGTTCCTAGTGTTCCTCTAGTTGTGTCTTCTATTCCTACAGCTTCTTACACTTTACCTAGTGTGTCTAATGTTGCTACTCCTCCTATTTCCTCTAATGATTCAACAATCATTAGTTTGGCTCAAACCGTATCCTCCTTACAACAACAACTTGCTTTCTTAACTCAAAACAAGTTTAGTATTCCTACATGTGACATGGGAAGTTCTTTGTCTCGAGATATTATTCATACTCCTATTCCTTAGCAAGGTGAGATGCCTCATCTTGAGAATTATAATGGAAAAGGAGATCCTGTTCATCATGTTAAAACATTCCAAATCCTTTGTAGTGATTATGCTCATGACCATAGGATTTTAGCCAAACTATTTTCTAGAACCTTTCATGACAAGGCCTTACAATGGTATTGTTCCTTGCCTCCTTATTCAATTGATTCCTTTCCACAACTTGCTAATGCCTTTATTCAACAATTTCAAAACAATATTGGCCCGCAAGCGTCTTTGACTAATTTAATGCATTGTAAACAAAGTGCTAAAGAAAAGTTGACTGAATTTATTTGTAGATTTAAGCATTTGCATGCTCAGATTTCCTATCATGTTCTTGATATAGATATTCAATGTATGTTTATTTCAAATTTGCAAAAGGATATTAGAGATAAGATTCTGCTTACTGAATTTACCTCTTTTCAACAACTTTGTGTAGCACTTCATCATTATCAATTAAAAGTGAGTCAATTTAAGAGAAACACTCCAATGGCTCCTGTTCCAATTCATAAGAGTGATGTTGCTCCTATTCCAAACAAGTTTCAAAAATTCAACAATTATGTCAAGATAAACAAACAAGAAAATGCAATTGTTGATCAGGTTGTTGTTGCATCTCATAATTCCACTTCTGTATCCACTAATTTTTGATTAAATCATACGTTTACTCCTCTTTATGAAACTTTACATGCTATTATGAATAGGTTGTTAACTACTAATATGATTACTTTACCTCCTATTCGACCTCTTTTACCTACTATGATTGCATCTAAATCTTTTGAACAAAATTCTTTTTGTCAATATCATCATCAAAATGGTCATGATACTAAGAGATTTTAATCTTTAAAACATAAGGTTCAAGATCTCATTGATTCTAAGGTTTTATCTATTGACAATCTGGATAGTAGTGGGAATTCATCTATCTCTCCTCCTAATCAGAACCTTCAAATTTATACGAATCCTTTATGTACACATGAAACTAATACTATTGCTCAACCATCTGCTATGGAAATTAAGTATGATTCAAAGATGGATGATCTCAATCATGTTGTTAATCAAGTAGAGCATGTTGATAAGTCTGTATCTCCACCTCAACCTCAACCTCAACTTCAAACTCAACCTCAAGTTCAACCTAAACCTAAACTAAAAAATCAACCTAAACCTCGACAATAATTCAAGAATAAAAGACCTCAGGAACTTTTGATTACCTTTGATGACTCTAAGATTATTAAAGCTCCTAATGGTCCCCTTTACATTGCTGCTAGGGTTGCTCAGATACCTACTCATGGTTGTCTTATTGATCCTACCTCCTTAGTCAATGTTATCACTGAAGAAAATCTTTTTATGAAAAGTTTACAACGTGACTTCTATGATACATCGGATGTGTGGATTCAAACTTGTAATGGTTTTCTTTATCCCTCATTTGGTTCTATTACTTTACTGGTTGAACTTTTTGGAAAAATTGTGATCACAACCTTTGTTGTGGTCCCTACTTTTGATCAATTTCAAGTTAAGCTAGGTTTTCCTTGGTCGACTGCCATGCATGCTATTGTTTCAACTATCCATAAGTGTCTTAAGTTCATTCATGATAGCGAAGTGAAGATGATCAATCGTAGTTTATATCAACCTTCTAGGCCTAGAGATTGTGTTGCTCTAGATTTATTTTGGCCTTCACTACCTAATTCATGTCCTCCTTGCCCTGATAATCTTTTTTGATCATATCAAGCTTATAAGCATCATAAGATTCTTCAATTAAGCATACCTCCTATAGATCTTAATCATGGTCTTTTACCTACACCTTTGATACCTCCTTTAATTATGGCTTCTAGTTCTGTCAATCAAGTTCCTCCTACCGAACCTATCAAAGATCTTGTGATTGTTTCTCCTATGGTTAATAATCCTATCAATCTTCCTAAAAAACCTATGAAGGATCCTATGATTGTTCCTCCTAGTTCTCAACCTATTTCAAATAAATCAAAACATAATCGATCTGCTAATGAATGTCGTAAAAAGTGTCGTGCTCATGCTAAAGCTAAAAGATCTCTACTTTCTTTGGATAAACCTATACATAATGTATTAGAGGATGTTGCTACTAATAATGATGTTCAAATGCATGATTATGATGATTCTATTCGTATCTTAGATCCTATTTTGATTAATTTGGATGAAGAAGATACTCTTGATGATACTAATGATGAATATGAGACTATTGACATTGACATTATTTACCTAATATGCTTTCATCACAATTGACTCTTACACCTAGTGTCGAACATAGTGATTCTCAAGAGGATCCTTGTTTAGAATTGGTTATCATTCCTACTATGTTGGATATAGTCCCTCTTGTGAGTTACCCACCTTCCCTAAATGATATACAATGAGATGGGGAGAGTAGGTGGCATGCTTGATCGGCTTGTCCTTCGTGGTAGCTCTATTGTGTGTTTGCCTGCTGTATTGTGCTTCTCCCGTAATGTGATTGCTAAATGTTGTTAGATTCTTTTATACGATCCTTGTTACTTAGTTGGTACAAGGTGATAAAGGAATCAAAACTGTTGTTGAAATTCTTCTATATGTATCTCTATTCTTCTATGCATTGTTCAATGTTATGTTGTAACTGTGCTATTGTTCGTAAATGTTTCCTTGTGTAATCTACTTGGATTTGAGATATGGTAGCACTAATTCTTTTTGGTCTCCATGTCATGGTCTGAAAAGATTCTCTTTCATATATCTTATGTGATTTTTCCTCCTTTGTGATTGTAGTTCTACTTTCTTTGGGGAATGATGTCAATTCATTTGCAATAATATCATATATATATATATATAATCTTATGATCATACTGACCCCATGGTAGGTAGATCCCTTCTATGTTCTCTGTATGTTTCTATGATATTTCCCTTGATTTGTCTTCATATGGGGGCATCTCGACATGGAAACGTAATCAATGGAGTTGTTTATGTTTTCATTAAAGCCATTGCTCCTGTTAAAGTGTCAGCTATGACTTTAACGTGGGGGCATACACTTTGCTCACCTATTGCACACATGCACTTTTCAATACACACATATTGTTCAAGATACTTCTTTTCCCTTTTTGGATTAGTAACTAATCCTTAAAGCATAGATTTATATTTTAGGATCTCTTGATCCCTCCAGTTTCAAATACACATATATTGTGATCCCTTAAGGTCGGAAGTGTCCTTAAGATTGGATCTCTTTTGTTTTTTATTTTTTGTTTTTATTCTTATGGAATAGAATATTCCTAAGGATAAATCCTTGATGGGTTGACTAGTGAGTAGCCACATTCACTAGGTGGTTCAATTCCATCTTTCCAGTTGCACCATTTTCCTGTGTGGTTCACAGTGGGACATAAGTTCTCATTGGGTGAGGTAATCACAACTTCTTTATCTCTCTAGAGATGTCTCTCTTATTATGATCTAGGAGTCGATGAAGACTTGAGTCCCTGAGGGCTTAAGGTTTTCTTTGTCCTTTGGATTACGATAAGATTATCATTTTATTCTGATCTCCTTTACCAAGAGTTTGCATCGAGTCCATACTCTTGCTAAAGTGGGTGCTTAATGTATCATCTTAAAATGGAAGCACTTCCATGATAAGAGCATTTAGCCCTCCGAGTAAGTGGTTTGGGGTCATGTAAAGAGCCTTGATTGGGTCTTTGCATGTATTTGGCTTTTCTCCCCCATTTTCCACTTCTTCCCTGCACTTGATTTCTTCATTCTAGGTGAAATTAGGGTTAGGATCTTAAGGATTCTCCTAAATTTCCCTCTACCATGGCTCTATTTTCTAGGTAGGATTTAGAAATGGATCCTCCTATCATTCATTTCAATAATCATAGGATTTTATGTCTATCCCTAACATTTTGTCCTGTTCTGGCATCAATTCTAGGTTTCTGGGCATCCCTAGGACCTCCTGATTTGGTTCTTAGACAACCTGGGAAAAAGGTCAGTGTCTTAGGTCAACCCTGACTAGGTCAGGGTCAATCTTGACTTTGACCCCTTTCTCTAAAATTTCAAAATCTTTAATTTATGGGCTTCAGGCTTTTAGGAAATTTATTTTCCCACCTCTGGGTCGGCCATTTTGGGTTTCGGGATGGTAAATCCTTTAATTTCATTTAATCTAGGTATATTTTCTAAAGGTGAGGACCTAATTGGGATTTAATTCTCTAAGGTGGCCCATCTAGAGGAATGTGCCCTAGATCACTATAAAAGGAGGCCTTCCTCTCTCATTTTGATATCTCAAGTTTTCATATCACATCTCAAGCAATCAAGCATCTAGAGCTCTCAAGTGCAAGCAAGTCTTCAAGCATTCAAGTGTTCAAGCATTCATCCATCAAGGAGTTCCATTGTTAGCTATTGAAGGATTCAATCTCTTTGGAGCCCCCTTGAAGATCCATCCTTCTCCATTCATTCAAGCCTTCTCATATGCAAAGATCAAATTAAGATTGGTGTTGAAGGTCAAATACCATTGATTGGAGGCATCCTACATCCATTGAAGCATTCCTACTTGTGGATTTGAGGATTCAAATCCTCTACAAGGACTTTAACATAAGCGAGGTGATTTGTTTCAATTACTTTGTTTATGCACAATATATTTCAATTCAATTTCAAGGTTAATTCCTAAACTAGGGTTTGACCAAGGCAAACCCCCCATACAACAAAAAGCCCCATTTTCTTGTAGGTATAGGTGCGGAGTTTCAGATCTAAGAGCAAATTTGGATACCCTTTTCAGCCATCTTTCGGGATCTGCAAACATACTTCGAATCGGACTTCAAATAAAGAATGTGGTATTTGACCATTTAAGTCTTTCTTTGCAAGGTGAAATGTTTAAATTATATGTTAATTTTTAAATTATTTCAAGCAATTAATTAATTCTCTCTCTCTCTCTCTCTAATATTTTTAAAGTATGTCAAGTAATTAATTATTTAAGTCTATTTATATAATGTAAAATGTTTAAATTATATGTCAATTTTTAAATTATGTCAAGTAATTAATTATTCAACTCTCTCTCTCTCTCTCTCTCTCTCTCTCTCTCTCTCTCTCTCTCTCTCTCTCTCTCTCTCTCTCCGTAAGGTAAAATATTTAAATTATTTATTAATTTTTAAATTATGTTAAGTAATTAACTATTTAACTCTCTCTCTCTCTCTCTCTCTCTCTCTCTTGTATTTTTAAATTATTTCAAGTAATTAAGTATTTAAGTCTTTCTTTGTAAGGAAAAATGTAAATTGTATGTTGATTGCAAATTTTCATGTTTTTATATGTATGCAAATTAAAAAAATGGATGATTTTAACATTGATGAGCTTTTAGGTCAACAAGCACCACCTCCACCTCCACCTCCACCTAGGGAGTTGAGAGACAATATTAGTAGAAATGTAGAGGCTATAATGAGAGACATAAATACTATTAGGAATGATCCTCATCTATCCCCCTAGCTACTATGTCTTGCAATAGCATGCAAGGTATAGTAGATTATGCACATACATTAGACTCCAAGCTTGATAGTTTTTAGTCATGGAGGGATACCATGCGTACGTATAATTCTATTGACCTCTCTTATAAAGAGGTCAATAATTTAAAATTTATAAAAAGTAATATGACACGTTATTTTTTGAACCCTAAAACAGGTGAGGAGATACTTGACAAGAAGACACATATTTCTATTAGATGGTGTCGACACCCTAGTATAGCAGAGAATTTTTGGGAGCAGTGGTGATTGGTATTTTACCATCCACCACATGCTAATCATGAGGTCCCCCTTTATTTTTTGAAAATATTATGGGCTAAGTTTGAATTGGGTAGCAAACCCAATTACTTTGACATGAGATCATTCCATGGGGTTGGTCGGGGCATGCCACAGGATAGGCCAGATGAAAAATTAAGTGATAGAACTGGAAATCATGTTTATAATGAGCCCCTTATTCCTCTTCCTACTCCACTACTTCATGCACCTGTCCATCATGGAGAACTGCATTCAGCTCTTGATTCATTAGGCAATTTGTTAGAGAACTTGACCTAGGTCAGGGTTGCCCCTAGCATAGCACATGTTTGCACGAGTTATGGGGATATATGTAGGGGTTCCTAGACTAATCCTAATGTTTCCCATTGTGGATATGGTGATGATGGTGGTGGTGGCACACATGGTGATATTGGAGATGATATCACATCATATGTTGATTTTCTCAATGCAGACGATGATCATCCTTTTGAGGTAAATTTAATTATAATTTATAGTACAATATTAAATTTCATATTTATATAATTATTAACCATAACATGTGGATTTTTTGGTGAAAAGAGGAGGGTTGACACTCCATCATTCATTATCCGTCATCATATGAAATCCACACCTCAAGAGATTGGTGTCCCATTCACTTTATGCACTTTGATCTTGATAAATTTAAACTTTAAACAATTTAAAAACTTTAATTGATAATGTGTTTGACATATTTTTGTGATTGTGTAGGGTCTCTCATGTAACTTGAGATTGATAGTTTTTCATTCTCTGCCCCACCAGTCACTAAGAGTCATTCGCATATACCTATAGTATATTTTTCATTTATTAATTTTAAGTGTTTATTTCTTACTAATTTATGTACAACTTTGATTCGTACTTATTATTTTGCAATTGTAGGATTTTGGATTGTCTCATGTTGTGCAATCACATTTATGTCATGACTCATCAATGACATTATCTACATGTCACACATAGGTAATGTACATGCTTTTGTTCCATAAATTTATAGACAAGTTATATATACTTTATAATTTATGTATTTACTATAAGTTTGATTCCTGCTTTATATATGTTGTTCAGGTTGACACCACCATGAGTCTTGGCATTGCTACAAGATTAATCCAAATGAATCCATCAATATTATCCTTTGAGGTCATTGATTAAAATTAATTTTTCAATGTCATTGTGTATTTAGATCTTTTATACCTGAATTATTAAAATTTGGTACTGTTTGTTTTTACAGAACTTAACTACATCCACTTTTGATGTAGTTGAGAGAGGACCTCCATGTCCCACCGAGGGCATTATTGAGCATGGATGCATGGTAAAATTTTACATGTTCAGATTAATATTAACATTGTGTATCTAGATCTTTTCTACCTAAATTATTAAAATTTAGTAATGTTTATTTTTATAGGGCTTGAGTGCATCCACTTTTGATATAGCTGAGATAGGACCTCCATGTCCCATTAAGGGCATTACTGAGCATGGATGCATGGTAAAATTTTAAATGTTTAAATTAATATTATTTATTTTTTAAGTGATTTTTTTTAAAGTCTTTTGATGAGATCTTTTAAAAATTTACAAGAGGATGAGAGCACTCAAGAGAAGACACAGAATGACGGTGCATCTGAGTCACCATCACATGGAGTGAAGAGGACTGAAGATCAGCTAGATGAGTAGAGTTAGATAATACCTATCACATACATTATTTTTAGTTTTTATATGATGGACATTTTATGATGGCACATGATATATGTGTGTGTGTGTGTGTGTGTGTGTTATTTGGACATGTGTTATCATGATTTATTGTCATATTGTTTTTACTTGTTGTTAGAGTAGGAATTTCATTACTAGGAATCGATATCATATATTACTTGGACTTGTTGTTAGAGTGGGAATTTTTTGTGTGATTATACATATCATAAGTTGATAGGATGGACATTATGATACATATTATTCCAAGACTTGTTATGTTATTTATCTTATTCATGGACTTTTTATCCTATTTCATGTTTTTTTCAAATAGTGGTTTAAATGTAGATATATGAGCTTATGTAATATGATCATTTAATATAAATTTTAATTAAATATCAATTAAATAATTGATCTTTAATAGTGACTATTTATTCATGTAATTGACAAGAACAATATAGATGTTACAAGTAATATTGACTTTGATTTAACTATAAAAAAACCATCTATCTAACAATGAGATCTATTAATTTGAACAATGAATATGGATTTACAAATAACTCTATCATAATCTATTAACTTGTTCACATAAGACCAATGTAAATATTTAATATTTAGAAAAAAAATTAGGCAAATAAAACTATGAATTTAACTTATATTTTTAAAACCAAATTGGATGAATAAAAGTGAGCTCATGAGCTATTTAAAAAACCAAAATTGGATGAATGTAGATGTTACAAGTAATTTCAAGAGGATATGTGTAGGATCATGGTATGCCAAAAAGTGGCAATGTGAAAAAAACTTATTTTCACTCGTCCAAAAGTGCATAAATAAATTTGTTGACATTTTAGTAGGCACGGGTGTTAGAATAACTGAGAGGGGGGATGAATCAGTTAATCACTGTCCCTATTCAAAATGTATAACCCAAAAATAATTGCTTCAATTTTTGTAGCTTAGTAACTTAAAATACTTTTACTATCTGTGCATTTACCAATTACCAATGTAAATCTTATAACAGTTACCGATCAAATCAAATATGCAACATGTAAATATGACATTAAAACAAACATCACAATCAACACATAACACAAGAGATTTAACATGGAAACCCTATGAAGGGAAAAACCACCTGGGACTGACAACCCAAAATATTCACTCTTCTAAAGTGAGGTCGGTGAAGACCCAACCCTGTTAAAGGTTACAAACACACTGCTAGGTGTGACCTTGTTAGAGGATTTAAGACCAACCATTATCGTCCAACTAGAAGTCACTCTAGGGTTGACAGGATAACAATGTTCATTCTATGAATGATACATAATAAGACTTTCTTAGTCCACTCAGTTAAGAGATTTGACTGTGTACAATCGTTAAATATGTAACAGTAGGTGATCTGATTTAATACAACTTTAATTGAAAATTACAGATCAATGTTCAACTCATACAAATCTTTTTGATCAATAAATCAATTCTATTTCAAACACTATTCAACTTACTATCCGTCGGTAATCACTCTTTGTCACTCGGTAATGCTCTGCAATAGGGTTCTCCTTAACCAGTATGATCAGAATGCATGAAAGCTTGTTCACATGATAACTCTACAGTATCTTCTTCTTCCAGCATCACACTCAATGTGAAATCTTTAGTCTCTTCTATAGACATGTAAACCATTTTCTTCTGCTCCATCAGATTTTGCTGCTTAATCATATTTATAGATTTTTCTTCTTAAACATACATCAGAACTTGTGTCAATAACACGTTTAATTCTCATCCTTTAGATCTTTCCTAAATTTTGTTAGTCGTAGATTTGTGTAACAAACTTTATCTGTTACCTTGAATTCATACACTTGCCATCTCATCAATCTTATCAACGAAACTAATCATTTAATTCATTATGTTCTTCTCGGTTAACAAAGAAATGCATTGGTGAACACAAGCTCAATTAACGTTGTGCTCGGTATACACTACACTCCGTCGGTGTATATTGAATTGCTTTATCAACCGACAACACTGCTTTGTGTCTTTCAGCTCTTTTGCCCATCATAGATGAATGAAACATAATCAAGTCAATAACATGAAGTCATAGACTCATCAACAAGTTACTCAATGTATTACTTATCCTCATCTCTCATATCCATCTTCCTCATGTAGATAATTTTGTTCTTCATCTCTTTCACTCCTTCACTACAAATGTATCGGTATAGTAACTTACGAGATAAGTACTGTCAAACTAGTTGACATCAATGACAACATAATACTGATTTAATCATATTACATATCTAATCAATCTGCTCGGTGATCTTAAATCACATTTTCTTCAATCAGGTTCTAAATCAGTTTTAGTTCATCAATCTCTGCCTTTGGCATTGATGACAACTCAAGAAATATGAAGTGTACCATACACATACCAAACATGTATTCTACAACTCTGTGAACAAATGTTGTACAAGATCTCCCTACCTTAATATGTTTAATCTCTCCCTGAGATAGTTCTCATCGGTGCATATTCAGATTATCCTTCCCTTTATTTCATATTGTTTATCTCTCCCTTTGAACACAATGCCAAAGAAACAAATAAGAAAATAGCTCTGTTGTTTGGTGCATACTCTGTATCTCTGTATACTGATATGCCAATCTGTTCCAATACCTTTCATAGCTTTAGACATGATCCAAAGTGTGAACTATGCTACATCAACATGAGTGATCTTCTTGTAAGATTAGGCTGATGCAACATCTAAATCACCTTAGTGACCAATAGACAAGGGATAGACCCCAAGTCTAGTCCTCAAATACTCAAATGTGTCCTTTGGTAGAGCTTTTGTAAATATATCTGCAAGTTGTTCTTTTGATGTAACAAATTCTAGCTTAACTTGATTCTCTTGTACTTGTTCTCTCAAGTGGTGATACTTAATTGACATATGCTTTGTTTTAGAATGCATCACTGGATTCTTTGAAATGTTTATTGCACTGGTGTTATCATAGTATATAATCATCGACTCCGTGATTATCTCATTCATACCTTCTAGAACTTGTTTAATATATGCAATGTTTGAACATTTTGTAGCAGCAAAAACATACTCTGCTTTGGCTGTAGACTAAGAAATGCAAGCCTTCTTCTTACTTGTCCAGGTAACAAGTCTTTCACCAAAGAAGAATGCTCCTCTGGTGGTGCTTTTTCTGTCATCCACATTTCCATCCCAATCAGCATCGATATAGACTCTGAGTTCAAACTTGCCTTCCTTAGGATACCATAATCCATAATCTTATATTTTCTTCAGGTATCTTAAGATTCTTTTAGTGGTAATCATGTGCGATTCTCTAGGATTAGCAGAAAATCTAGCAACTATTCCCACAACATGTGCTATGTCTGGTCTACTATGAACTACATACATTAACTTACCAATCATGGATTGGTAAAGTGTCTAATTTACCTCTATAGTTTCATCTTCCTTAGTCAATTTACATCCAGTAGCCATCGGTGTTCCCACAAGTTTAGCATCTTCCATACCAAATGTTTTCAATACTTCTTTTATGTATTTAGACTGTGTGATGAATATCCCATCACTCTGTTGGATCACTTGTAGTCCAAAAAAGAACTTAATCTCTCCAAACATAGACATTTCAAACTCATTCCTCATATCATCAACAAAGGCTTTACATATTTGATCTTAACCTCCAAATATGATATCATCCACAAATATCTCAGCAATAAGAATTGTATCATCGGTATCTCCTTTCATATACAGATTGTTGTTCTCACTTGTTCTTACAAATCCTATACTTAACAAATAAGTATGTAGCCTTTCATACCAGGCTCTTGGTGCTTGCTTTAAACCATATAAATCTTTATGTAGTCTACATACCATATCTCTTTTCTCAGGATCAACAAACCCTTCAGGTTGTTCTATGTAGACTTCTTCTTCAAGTATTCCATTTAGAAATGTTGACTTGATATCCATTTGATATACTTTGAATTTCTTGTGTGTAGCATATGCAAGTAGCATTCTGACTCCTTCCAATATAGAAATAGGTGCAAAGGTTTCACCATAGTCTATGCCTTCCTCCTGTGCATATCCTTTGCATACCAATCTAGCTTTATTTCTCATCACTTCTCCATTCTCATTCTGATTGTTCTTGAATATCCACTTAGTACCGATAACATTCTTATCTTTAGGTCAGGGTACTAAGGTCCAAGTCTTGTTCTTTTCTATTTTTTCTATTTCTTCCTTCATTGCATTAACCCATTCATCATTCTCCAATGCAACTTTCACATTTTTAGGCTCATAATCACAAACTAGACATGTACCTTGTCTTGCTTTGCTCCTTGTTTGCATGCCAGCTTGCTTGTCTCCAATGATTTGTGATTCAGGATGGTGTCTTCTAACAAAACTTGCTACTATCCTATCTCTCCTTTCCTATTCATCCTGTGTAGATTCATTTGCTTGCTCGGTATGGCCATTCTGCTCATTAGTTTCTCTTTCCTAATGTTTGGTATTGTTTTCCTACTGACCGGTTATCACAGGCTGAGGCTTCGGTAAATACTTTGGTTGTTCAATGTAAGTGAATCTACCGTAGTCTTATAGTTCCTTTGTACTTTCCTCTATGTTCTTTTCATCAAACTCATCAACATGGATGTTAGTGCTTTCAATCATTTTATTTGTAACCTTGTTAAGACATTTATATTCTTTGCTTTTAGTAGAATATCCCAGAAATATTCCTTCATGACCTTTTGAGTCAAATTTACCATTTCTCTCATCTTTCAGAATAAAACATTTGCTTCCAAAAATTTTGAAATAACTTACAGTAGGTTTGTGTCCAAACCACAACTCATAGGGTGTCTTGTTGGTGTCCTTTTTCAATTGCACTTGATTAAGTACATAAACTACTGTACTGACAACTTCTCTCCAGTATGTCTAAGCAACATTCTTTTGCAACATCAATGTCCTAGCACAATCAACTATTGACCTGTTCCTTCTTTCAGCAATCCCATTCTGCTGGGGTGTCCTTGGTGATGAGACCTGTCTTTTAATACCATGCTTATTACAGAAATTAGTAAATTCATCAGAGATAAATTCACCTCCTTTATTAGATCTTAGGCATTTCAATTCATTTCCAATTTATTTTTCTACCTTTTCTTTATACCACTTAAACATTGTAAATGCTTCATATTTTTCTTTTAAGAACATAACAGTCATTAATCTAGTATAGTCATCAACAAAAAGAATAAAGTACCTATCACCATTATAACTCTAAGTTCTCATAGGACCACATAGGTTGGTATGAACCAACTCAAGTATCTTCTTTGTTGAGTAATCCTTAATTTTGAAACTAGATTTAGTCATCTTACCCTTCTAGCATTCATGATACATAACATGATCCAGTTTTGATAGGTTAGGCAGCCCTCTAACTCTTTTCCTTTTACTGATCTTAATCATGTTATCAAAGTACACATGGCATAACCTTTTATGCCACAACCAAGAATCTTCATTTTTCATCATCGAGCAAGAAGACTCATCAATATCAAGATAAAATAGATTACCTCTTGATTGTGCTCTTATTCCAACTAGTCTTCCTCCATCATCAAAGATTTCACTTTCTTTCTCTCAAAAGCAACTCGGTGACCTGAATTATTCAGCTATGCCATAGTTAACAAGTTATAGTTTAGTCCATTTACCCAATAAGAATTATCACATTTTATCATATCATTTATCATTAAGGTTCCTTTACCTTTGACCATACAAGGTGTGTCATTAGCCATCTTAATTGAACCTCCATTGTATTCTTCAAGTACATCAAACTTCTCATTACCAGTCATGTGATGTGTACAGCCACTATCTATGATCCATGTATTATTTGTGTTAACTTTAGAGATCAGTGTTGTTTCTTCATGCTTTTCTTCTTCTTCCTCTGAGTCATCTTTCATAGCAACAAATACAACTTCTATATCATCATCAGAATTAGATTCAGATTCATTATCCTCAGCTATGAAACATACCTTTTTCCCTTTGTCATTTCTATCTTGGTTATCTATGTTATGTCGGTAGCCTCTGTCAAATCTTCTCCCATAGCTTCCTTCAGATTGGTCTTTGGTTCTATCATCATCTTTCTTATGTGGACATCTAGCAGTGATGTGGTCAACCTCTTTACAATTAAAGCATGCCAAAGGTAGCTTACCTCTATACCTTCCTTTCCCTTTGGCTAATTTTCTGGCCATAAGAGCTTCAAGTTCATCAAGCTCATCATTAGTATTACTATCACTATCATTTTTATTACTCCTGCTAGACTTACTAATCTTTAGAGAAGACATGAAAGCAGATTCCATAGATGGTACAACACTGTTATCAAAATTATTTAACTCAAAGGTTGTGATTTTACCAATCAAATTGTCAAGTGTAAGTACATTAGCAGATGCAGACCTTGTCTCATGAATAGTAGATATCCTAATTGCATTAACTGGCAGTAAGGTTCTAAGTACTTTGCTTACAATAGTTTCTTCACTAATGACTCCATCAAATACTCTAATAGCATGTACTACCTCTTTCAGTCTATTTGTATATTGCACAATATTCTTACCTTCTTTCATCTTCATATCATCAAATCTACCCCTTAGGCTCTCTGCTATGGCTCTTTTAACATGCACATCTCCACTATAAACTTGAGAAAGTTTATCCCACATGTCTTTTGCAGTAGTACAACTTTTGATATCTTTGAATTTAGCATTAGTGTAGGTGGCATCAAGTTCCATCATAGTAACATTGTGTTCATGCCTATCTTTTAGTTGATCAAGTATCAGGGGACCTGGTGTTAGTTCTATATAACCATTATCCATCAATTCTAGTGTTGCATTCCCATTCCAGATATGTGCAACTTCATCTAGCTCTGCCATACTACGAAGTTCTATTTGTTCAGCTCTGGCACTTCCCTCTTATATATTTTGAGATCTTTTCACTGAATTCCTTACAACTCTATTCAAAGAAACCAATGCTCTGATACCAATTGTTAGAATAACTGAGAGGGGGGTGAATCAGTTAATCAATGTCCCTATTCAAAATGTATAACCCAAAAATAATTACTTCAATTTCTGTAGCTCGGTAACTTAAAATACTTTTACTGTATATGCATTTATCGATTACCAGTGTAAATCTTATAACATTTACCAATCTAATCAAATATGCAACATGTAAATATGACATTAAAACAAACATCACAATCAACACATAACATGAGATTTAACGTGGAAACCCTGTGAAGGAAAAAACCACTTGGGACCGGCAACCCAAAATATTCACTCTTCTGAAGTGAGGTCGGTGAAGACCCAACCCTATTAAAGGTTACAAACACGCTATTAGGTGTGACCTTGTTAGAGGATTTAAGACCAACCATTATTGTCCAACCAACACTCACTCTAGGGTTGACAGGATAACAATGTTCATTCTATGAATGATACATAATAAGACTTTCTTAGTCCACTCGATTAAGAGATTTGACTATGTACAATGGTTAAATATGTAACATTAGGTGATCTAAATTAATACAACTTCAATTGCAAATTACATATCAATGTTCAACTCATACAAATATTTTTGATCAATAAATCAATTATGTTTCAAACACTATTCAACTTATTGTCTATTGATAATCACTCTTTGTCACTTGGTAATGCTCTATAGTAGGGTTCTCCTTAACCAGTATGATCAAAATGCATGAAATCTTGTTCATGTGATAACTCTGCAATATCTTCTTCTTTCGACATCACACTCAATGTGAAATCTTTAGTCTCTTATATAGACATGTAAACCATTTTCTTCTGCTCCATCAGATTTTGCTACTTAATCATATTCATTTATTTTGCCTCTTAAACATACATCAGCACTTGTTTCAATAACATGTTTAATTATCATCCTTTAGATCTTTCTTAAATTTTGTCAGCCATAGATCTATGTAACAAACTTTATTTGTTACCTCGAATTCATACACTTGCTAGCTCATCAATCTTATCGACTAAAATAATCATTTATATCATTATGTTCTTCTCGGTTAACAAAGAAATGCATCGGTGAACACAAGCTCGGTTAACACTCTGCTCGGTATACACTACACTCTGTCGGTGTATACTGAATTGCTTCATCAACCGACAACACTTCTTTGTGTCTTTTAGCTCTTTTCCTCATCATAGATGAATGAAACATAATCAAGTCAATAACATGAAGTCATAGACTCATCAACAAGTTACTCAATGTATTCCTTATCCTCATCTGTCATATCCATCTTCCTCATGTAGATAATTTTGTTCTTCATCTCTTTCACTCCTTTACTACAGATGTATCGGTATAGTAACTTACAAGACAAGTACTATCAAACTAGTTGACATCAATGACAACATAATACTAATTTAATCATATTACATATCTAATCAATCTGCTCGGTGATCTTAAATCACATTTTCTTCAATCAGGTTCTAAATCAGTTGTAGTTCATCAATGGGTGTCAATACACCTGGCCAATCCAAAAGCCAAAGCTAAAGGCTTAATCGGATATCTGATATTATCATATATCTGATAATATCCAATATTTTCCAGTAGATATATATCTCTGTATGCAGCCGTGTTCAACATTTTTTCATTGTAAAAATGTGAACGTAACTAGGGTTTTCAGATATCAGCTCCCAAATCCCCTATCTGATTGTTCCTAAATTGTGAGGTAAGTGAAAGCTTCTAATTTTTATTGTTTTAATTGTTTTTAAATAGAAATATATAGTTTTTTATATAAAAATTAGGGTAGCAATGAGTTTTTGTATTTTTTTTTAAAATTCATTGTAATTATCTATTTGTTTTTTCATTGTTATCAGACATGGAATCAAAAAACCCTCCTAATGATCCTGCAAACAATCCAAAACTACCTCCAAACAATCCCCCACCTCCAGAAGATGTACTTGTCACAAACCCTCACCATTTAGAAGATCTAATAGGAGATAATCTAAATGAACTTAGAGGATTTCAAACCACATATGCCAATATCCCCACATTGCACCCCATGTTTATGACATTGAACTCAATTATTGAAAACATGGAGAAACTTACACAGCAACATAGTGTTGCACTTCTTTGGCATGATTCCATGCACACCCAGTCTGAGGATTGGCTTGATTATGATCAAGTCATGAACCTAAATATAATAGAACATGACATAGCTAATCTTTTTGTGGATCCTAAAATTGGTCTAAATATAGACCCTAAAAAAACCAAGCTGTCAATTAAATGGTGCACAAATAGTGCAATACGTGACAACTTTTGAGACCATTAGTGGATGGCTTTTGATAGACCACCTCACAACAATTTGGATGTCCCATTTTATTTTATTAAAAAATTGTATGCTGAATTTGTGCTCAGTCCCAAGGTGAATTATTGGAGTATGAGACTGAACCAGGGTGTAGGTTTAGGTGCTCTGCAAGATAGGCCATGGGCACAATGGGTGAAATCCAGCACATATATCCCCCCTCCCAAGATTTCACCACCTCCCATAGTGAAACATCTAGACATTATTGTTGAGGCCGGCTCACAGACTATTCGAGCCATTCACACCTTGACTGATTTTCTGGTTATGTAGAACATGACATTGTTTCCTCCTCATCCTGATGCTTCTGGTGCTTCCACATCCTCCACAAGGTCACATGTTTGTGTGCCCCACACTTGCATTATATGCAAGAATATGTGATTTGGTCCCCTCACTGATAGTGATGCATATAATTTTGGCTTCGATGGGGATGATTCTACAGAGCACACTACAAGCACTGAAGCAACTCATGGAGATGTGCATTAGAAGCCTACAGTGCCATGGACTCCCAGTGTTATGGTAAGGGTAAACCGTTCACTTTTTACACTATATTTAAATTTTATTGTTCATATTTTTAGTAGAATTTCCTTATAATAATTTCCCACTTATGTCTTTTTATGTGTTACATTTATGTTCAGTTGATGATAGAGGAGGAGATGGAATAGGTGGAGGGGTCCATGCTTTTGGCCATATCATTTGGTCTTGACTCTTCCATGGTACATATGTTTTAATGTACTCATTGGTTTCCTTTTAAATTATGATAATAGTATATGTACATTATTTTCTAATTTTTATGATAATCTTTTACATACTGATGCAGGTGTCACCAATTGCCACCGGGGGGCAATGTGAGGGGGTTCAAGTGTCAACTATTGATAAAGGAAAGGTAATTAAGTAATTTAGTTTGTTTATGCATACATGTATACTTGTTAGTTGTGCGTACTCATTTTTAATTTACATGGTTTATTTGACAGAGAGTGGCATGTGATGATGTCGTGAGACCCTATAGTCACGATAGAGTCACAGGCATATCCATTCGGAGTGATAGCCCCATAGTACATACATTTCTAAAGTTATTTGTGTGTATTTTACTATCACGTATATATAATATGGTCAAGTTATGATAGTATGAAGTATCTATTTGACTTTTGTAGGTCACTCCTAGTTTGAGAGAGCCAGAACGCCAAGGGTTTGTATCGCTGATGACTCGGCCAACAATCCCTGAAGAAAGTTCAACACAGGTAAGTTTTAATGTTAATTCAGTTATTTTGTAAACATATTTGCCACCAATTTTTTAACATTAAATAGTATAACTCATAGATCAATCTCATGTTCATAAACATATACAGGTGGGAGTCGACATTGGTGGCATTATTCCTGTGCTACCAAGGACATATATTAGGTCTCCTGTCCATGGGAGGAGACAGAGAAGTGAGGTATATGAGAGTTCAATTTTAGTTTAAATTTTATTTATTATTATTGACTATGATTCTGAATTTTAATCTAACTTGGGGTTTCACTTTTGTGTTTGAATGTAGGATCCATCAGGGCCGAAGAGTACTTCAAAGAGGCTACATTTTGATGATCCACCAATAGAATAGGATGTCCTAGAAACATTTATAGTTGAACTTCTTATTTTGAGATGTCATATGACACATTTTGAGATGGCATATGCCACATTGTATCTAGATATGTTGAGATGTAACTATGTACAGAATTATTGTTCATTTTGATATATATGAAACTTGATATTCGATCCAATTTGTTAATTGTGTGTTCATTTATTCATTATTAGTATGTAAATATGCTTTTGTTTATGTACTCATGTGTATGATTTATGCCTTAAGTATATTCATGTATATTCAAGTACATTATTCATAACCTAAATTCACGTGTATGGGCTACGTGCATGACTTAAGTCAATTCATATTGTATGCTTTATAATCTATGTGCTACATGTATGCTTCATGACTTAAGAAAACTTATGTGTACGCTTTGTGTGCTACGTGTGTTCACACATGTAATTCATCATTTAAGGTATATAAGGATTTCTATTAAAGTGGTTTCAAGGTTTCTAGACTTACCCTTTACTCCCAATGGCTAAAAGACTTCAAACTAGCCTAATTACATAATCAAACACCCTTTTGGCAATAATCAAACACCCTTTTGGCCATATCAAAACATATCTCAAATTTAGGTATTGGTCTTTTGGACAAAATATCAGTACTTTGCATGTACCCCTGCAAATACACTAGGAACACCTAAGAAATGTGATCTTGTAGCATCTCATGGATCGCCGATACCTCTCATGGGGTCTGAGTTATGATCCTCAAAATTTTGCTGACCAATTATGCTTAGTGCACCTTGGGGACACTTTGGTCTGAAATGTTCTACTGACTAAGTGGTCAAAATAGGGTTGTCCCTAGCATTTACCCACCCAAACAGAGCTAATGGCATAGTCCATTTGGTGCCAGGATGAACGGTTTGGAAGTAATCTAGTGGTGCAACTTTCAACTAACCCTCACTGCAAGTTTTGGGATCGAGCGAGACTGGTGTACCAAATTCAAACAAATTTGAATCTCCCAAAATAGAGAGAGGTTATTGTAGGCCTCAAAAATTTTATCATTTAGAATCTCATAGATCTTTGATACGTCTCACAAGGTCTGAGTTACGAGCCTTGAAATTTTTCTGCTCAATTGTGCTCAGTGCACCTTGGGGACACTTTGGTCTGGCGTGGTCTAGAACGTTGTACTGACTCAGTGGTCAAAATTTTTTTGTCCCTAGCATTTAACTACCCAACCAAAGCTAATGGCACAGTCCGTTTAGTGCTAGGATGAACGGTTTGGAAGTAAGCCATTGGTGCAACTTTCAACTTACCCTCACTGCAAGTTTTGGCATCGAGCAAGACTGGCGTGCCAAATTCAAAAAATATTGAATCTCCTAGAATGGAGAGAGGTTATTGTAGGCTTAAAAAATATTGTCATATAACATCTCACAGATCTCTAATACCTCTCATGGGGTCTGAGTTATAAGCCTTGAAAGTTCACTGCCCAATCGTGCCTAGTGCACCATGGGGACACTTTGGTCCGGCATGGTCCGAAACATTCTACTAACTTAGTGGTCAAAATAGGGTTGTTCCTAGTGTTTACCAACCTGACCAAAGCTAATGGCACAGTCCATTTGGTGTCGAGATGAATGGTTTGGAAGTAATCCATTAGTGCAACTTTCAACTGACCCTCACTGCAAGTTTCGGCATCGAGCAAGATTGGCATGCCAAATTCAAAAAAATTTGAATCTCCTAGAATGGAGAGAGGTTATTGTAGGCCTCAAAAACACCATCCTATAGCATCTCACAAGTCTCTAATACCTCTCATAGGGTTTGAGTTACGAGCCTCAAAATTTTTCTACCCAATTGTGCTTAGTGCACCTTGGGGACACTTTGGTCCGGCATGGTCTGGAACATTCTACCTACTTAGCGGTCGAAATGGGGTTCTTCCTAGAATTTACCTACCCAACTAGAGCTAATGGTGAAGTCCATTAGATGCTGAGATGAACGGTTTGGAAGTAATCCATTGGTGCAACTTTCAACTAACCCTCACTGCAAGTTTTGGCATCGAGCGAGACTGGCGAGCCAAATTCAAATAAATTTGAATCTCCCAAAATGGAGAGAGGTTATTGTAGGCCTCAAAAAAATTATCTTGTAGCATCTCATGGATCTTTGATACCTCTCACAAGGTCCAATTTATGAGCCTCAAAAGTTCTTTTCCCAATCATACTTAGTGCACCTTGGGGATACTTTGGTCCGGCGTGGTCTGGAACGTTCTACTGACTCAGTGGTCAAAATGGGGTTGTTCCTAGTGTTTAACCACCCAATCAAAGCTAATGGGATAGTCCATTCAGTGCCAAGATGCAATCCTTGAACACTATCCCTTCACCCCAGGGAATCATCATTTTACTTTGGACACATTTGACCAATTTTGACTCAATGACTCCAACTATTACATCATTTGACGATACAAATGGAATGGAATTAAGAAAATAAAAATGTAAGGATACAAAATTAAGATGATACAAATTATATAAGGATAAAACATTCATAGTAAGGAAACACATTTTTTGCACTTTACATGGCATTAAGATGATACAAATGTGGGCTTTTAATATTTGCAAATCAACCCCATGGGCTCTTTTATATTTCAAATTTTGTATCTAATTTTGCATCAAATTTTTTATATACAAAATTTGGCATCTAAATATGCACATTACATTCAATTGTTGTTTTTATATACAAAATTTGGCATCTAAATATGCACATTACATTCGATTGTTGTTTTTATATACAAAACTTGGCATCTAACTATGCACATTGCATTCGATTGTTGGCTTTATATTGAAAATTTGGCATCTAAATATGAAAATTACACAACTATTTATAAAAAATAAGTGTCATTTTCTCTCCAATCCCTACATTCAGAAGCCAGAAGAAAAGTTAATAGAGAATATAAGAAGTGTCCTTTTGGCATCTAAATATGCAAATTACACAACTATATCTAACTTGAGTTGAACTTACCTACTTAAGTGTGGCTGAAGGGTCATCTCTGTGCTTGAGAGTATTTAGTTTTACTTCATGATCAACAGTACTAATAGTCCAAAATTCCTTTATCTTTGGTTTTCCTTGATGTTTCAACAACTTAACATTGGATGCTATAACAAGGTGTGAATACATGAGAATGGTTTTGTTCTTCTCATAGTCTTCAAACACAGGAATTCCATTATTTCTAATCATATATGTGTGCAACCATGTTCCCACAACAACATGTGATCCTGTTGGATATGTGAACATATCATCATCTATGATCGGTTGTGCAAGTTTCTACTTTCCTCGTACATAATATGCTAATTAGTAATTTGATCTCTCATCATTCCCTTCTAGTGCAACCAATGCAAAAACATGTCCTGGCTATAGAAGATCTGAAAGATTGTCATAGTCAAGTGAACAATCCATGTCATCATTTATTATAGAGACTGTGAGAGATAAAGGAGTAAGATAATGTGGAACCCATGTATCAACCCACTTAGTTGACTCACACTAATCCCAATCACACTGAAGATAACTCAGACAATAACAAGCCAACTCTCATGTCCAAATGGTCTATGTACTAGCATATGAACTTCGAAATGAATGCATTTTTTAAGAATCTTTCATAGTTTGACAATCCAACCTATCTCCTATTGTGCCCAACTCAACCAACCAAAAGAATCTGTGTAGTGCTGAATCAAGAGTCCCCCTTGTGACAATGCTGAAGTACACCAATCAACAATAGAATGGGCATCAATGAGTTTTGCACCTAAAATCCTCGGTTGCTCCTTAACTAGAGCTCTCTTTATGTATGCACCTACTCCATCATGCTCCCCTTTTCCATGACTGGCCCAAAAAAAAGTCCAAATATGAGGTACACCTCTCTCTACATGCATTCTACATAACCAATAAAACATACGAGCATTTTTTAATTGACTTGTGTAGTTATCTGACCAAATGAGATGTCTATCCATAGCAATATTATTTTCCCACACCCACTCAAAATAATTCTCAAAGCAATGTTGGACAAACTCAGATGAGTGTGATCTATCATCACTCATATAAAAATGGTACTCTCTGATTATCTTCCAGTCATCTTCTGTACTATCAAGGGAATGTCTATATGTTATGTGCACAAAAATAGAAACCTAAATAGAATTGTAATATTGAGCTTGCAACTTGTTTTGGGGCTGCAAGGTATAGTTCTCTGTAAAGTCAACAACTGATATAATAGTGCCAATTAAGAAAGTGTCCTTACACAGCCTGAATTGTTGATCCAATCACTAAGACCTATGACTATGCCTTGCATACTTGTAAAAAAGATTCTTCCTAAAATCTGAAATAAAATCAGCTACATTGCATTCTTTAGTAACCAACTCACATCTAGAGCCTTCACCTTCACTTTTTAATGTATATTTAATGATTTCATATACCTTTTTGTGGACAATTGTCTTTCCAAAATCATGTTCGCAGTCCTCATGAAAACATTCAACAAACTTCACTAGCCCACCATAGTTTGAGCACCTGTCATTTAAGCAATCTTTTCTATAAAAGAAACATCCATCATCTCTAGGAAATAAAAAATGATCTAGCAAGTCTCTTGATGATTTTGGAAGAGCACTTGCACCACACTCCTCCAAAATTTCACTACTATGCAAAGTAGAATGAATGGATCGTAACAATTCATGGTGCATTGAAAACTCCACATGATATTTGCAACAACAAGTATTTCAAATCTTAAGAGGCACACAAAAAAAGGCTTCAGGGCTTTAAAAGATCTTTTTGATATTTGTAATGTTGGATGTGTCTCACAAATTTTTTTGAACAACATTGTTTGACTCACCTCCAAATAATGTTTGGGATGCAGGGTGTGGTCTCGAATGCCAATTCTCAACTTCAAGACATCCTTCACATTTAGTGACACTCTTGAGTTAGATTGCCAAAATATTTGAATTTGATCCTTCACAGCATCGGTAAACTTCTTATCACAACATGAAAGTCTCCCACCATAAGCCCATGTATCATTTTGAAGAGGATCATCAAGTCTTTCTCTTCTTGCAAGTGCTCTATCCAAAGTTTTACAATTTAGATTCAAGTCAACACAAGTTTGTCTCATCAAATGAGCCTTTCTCAAATGATGACTTACTAAGGAGGTTGTAATAACCCTCCTAGTGGCTCTCTTATCTTTTTCCTTGGTAGACTTCCCAATGGAATTGACAACACTAAAAAGATTTCTCACAATAATAGCATTCCACTCCTTTTCCTTGTTCACACTAATCTTCAATTTGACTAGTATACGTCTCATCTTCTGCATCTTTAACAATTGCACAAAAATTTGACATTGCTCAACGAACATCTTGTGCCTAAAAAATTGATCAAAAAGTTTTGAAACCCACAACTGAATGGTTCTTTCTAATCTCTTGCCATCGAAATCGCTCATTATGTTCTCATCAATTTCAAGTAACCATTTAGTTCTTCTTGAAGGTCTCAATTTTGAAGTTTGTCTTTCTTCCTCTGAAGGGACTTCATTTCTCATATAATTTGGAGATGTGTAATGTTGATTTGGTTCTTCTACACCATTATCATTGTCAATTCCTTCATATTCAATTGGTGGATTGTCATTGACAATGTCCACACTTCCATTGGCCACATCTACATGTTCATTTTCAAAACCTACATTTTCATCTTCAAATTCATGTTCTTCACTTGAAACCGCATTCAAAGGTGGGTCTATGCCGACATTTTCATTAATATTCAACATACCTTGTCTCTTGTTCCAATGGGAAACCCTATCCATTTCTCTATACACTTCAACATGTTCATTTGTGAGTCTCCTCTTCCATTTATGCTTTCAATGACTACTACTCCCCATAATTAGACCAAAAAGAAGATGCAAATACCTTTAGTAATAGAGAAATACCTTTGGTAATAGAGAAAATCACCCCAAAAAGTGTATTTTTGTCTTCTTGCTGCAACTTGAATCCCGTAATTCAAGAAAAAAATGTGACTCTCTCTCTCTCTCTCTCTCTCTCTCTCTCTCTCCTACTCTCTCTCCCCTTCTCTATCATACTCTCTCCCCTTCCCCTTCTCTCTTTCCTACTCTCTCCCTTGTTTCTCTCTATCTCTCTCTCATTGCCCTTCTATCTCTCTCTCTCTCCCCTAATCTCTCCCCTTCCCATTCTCTCTCTCTCTCTCTCTCTCTCTCTCCCCTTCCCCTCTCTCTCTCTCACCCACTCTCTCTCTCCTACTATCTCTCCCCTTTCCCTTTTCTCTCTCTCCCACACTCTCCCCTTCCCCTTCTCTCTCCCTTCCTCTCCTCTCTCTCTCTCTATCTCTCTCTCTCTCTCTAACATTTCTCTCTCCTCTCTCTCTCTCTCTCACACACATACACACACACACACACACACACACCTCTCTCTCTCTCTCTCTCTCTCTCTCTCTCCTCTCTCTCTCTCTCTCTCTCTCTCTCTCTCTCTCTCTCTCTCCCTTTCCCCTTCTTTCTCCTCTCTTACTCTCCTATCTCCTCTCTCTCTCTCTAACCTTTCTCTCTCTTTCTCCCTCTCTCCCATTCCCTCTCTCTCTCTCTCTCTCTCTCTCTCTCTCTCTCCCTCCCTCCCTTAGGTATAATATTGAACATATAATATAAATATTTAATAAGTTAATATTATACTATTATACAATAGAGGAATAAATAATAATAACATAATACATGCTATTATAAAATTTATATTATAATAGTAATGCTCTGTAATGAAACCCTAAAGTTGATATGTCACTGGAAGTCTGAAGAAGGATTTGTCTGCTAGTCAAAATCTTTTAAGGAGGTCATTAAGACAGGTAAATATTCTAGTTTTGAGTTCCCATTATTAAATGCTATGCTATTATTATTTAATATTAATATTAAAAATAATAATTTATAATATATTACTTAAAATTGAAAAAAATACTCAATTGAATTAATATTAACATAAAAAGAATACAACTTAATATAACATAATTAATATTACTATTAAAAAAAATACATTTATTGTGAAACTTGAATTTGGGAAAAGTGGGGCAACTAAAATTTCAAAATAGGCAAGCTTTTTCAGATATTCGATATTATCGAATATCCAATTTTGTCGAATATCCAATTAGGCTTAGTATTTTCTTCGGTAATACCAAACGTGGGTGGTCAACCCTTTAGGTGTGTTTCAAGAGATAGTTTATGATATTGAGACTTCGACCATGTAGCTGACAACTATTTTTTCACCCAAAATTGATGAAATGAAAAGGGTTTCTTAAAGACATTATCAGCTTTCCATCAATATAATTGTTGTCAAATTTTGAGTTCAGTAAGTAATTATTACTTATTTTTTAATTGAGTTATTTTTAAAGTCGTAATTGACATACTAATTGAAAAACAACTATAACTTTTAAACCGTTTAACCTTGTTGAAATATGAAGCATGTGTCACATTCTATGCTTCAGCTACTATAGGAAAAAAAATAATTTAAATTTGGTGAAATTTTGAATTAGTTAAGGTGGTCAGACACGAGATTTTTTTTTATTCTGAAAAAATTGTAGGAGAAAATTCATAATTAATTATTGATCTGACCAAAAATTACAAAAAAATATGCGTCACATCTAGGCATGAGTCTACTACTTATATCTAGAATCTTGGAAAAATATATCATCATTTGATTGTGATTAAGGTGGTCAGACATACACATACTCTTTATCTTTTCCCTAAAATTTTCATAGTACTGCATTGAAATCTAAAAGTTTGAACAATTAGACAAAAAAAATTTCAAGCAAGGGCTAGTAATTTAGAAACTACATTCAATTTCCTATAGATTCTACTCTTACAACTTTTTCAGATAAGGTTCATAAGATGTTCAACCTTTTATGTTAAGTTGACTAACCCTGATTTTTTGATTTTTCATTGCCACTTAAGGCCATAGTTTGGTATACCATGATCCTGCACATACCCAAGACTTTCATTAACTATGAGTAAAAAAACATCTATCTAACAAAGAGATCTATTAATTTGAATAATGAATATGGATACACAAATAACTCTATCATAATCTATTAGTGAACATAATCTGACTAATGTGCATAGTTGAATATTTAGGAAAAATTTAGGCAAATACAATTATGAATTTAACTTATATCCAAAAAAAACTAGATATGAACTATTTACAAAACAAAAATTGAACAAATACAAGTGTGCATTGAACTACATAAATAGTTCATGTATATGTTCTTCCAAACATCCTACATCATAAAAATAAATGCTAAAATGTTAGAAAATACATGTATTTAAATGTAATATTCATTTAATGTTAATTTTAATTTATTTCAAATTTATCTCTAAATTATATTTTATATGACACTTGGAAGAAGACATCTAAATATATAAAAGCACATAAAAATAAGACAAATTGAAAAAAAATTTACATGTATAAAGTTGATTCTAGCGAATGTACCATCAATGTCCTCTCTTTTCTATAATGCATCTATAATTGCCTCATGCTCTTCCATTGAAAGTGTCCATAATATTTTATTAGCAGGTCTCCCTTTGTATCTTTCCAATTTGATATTTGTTGCCACTACCAAATGGAAATAGTGCATAATCTTCTTTTCTTAGTGGTAGTCTTCAAAAGTTTGTAAACCATTCCTTCTTGTTAGTTATTTGAGTAGCCATACACCAACTATGACAATAGACCCAATTAAATACTGAAAACCATCATCACCTACTTGATGGCATGTCAACTTTTTCTTAGGTTCTACAAATTGAGATAACCAATACTTCACCTGCTCTTTATTATCCTCAAGTGCAACAACAACATAAACATGTCCTACAAAGAAAAATTAAGTACATGCACACATAAAACTTATTTAAATATTTACAATTCAAATATAATCATAAATTATATGACATACACATGTAACTAATATAATTTAAAGTTTTACAATACATTTAATTAAATTACCAGGTTGTATGAGGTCTGAAACATGATCATAATCTTCGGGTGCAAATGCATGATCCAGGTCTTCATTTATTGTATCATGTTGATCTTGTGTCTCACTAGGTGTTAAGGATTTTTTTTTCATTCTTCAACCCATTCTGTATTCTTGACATCTTCCCATTCACCTGCAACACAAAATTGACAAAAGCATGCAAGCTCCCTAGTCCATATAGTCCAAGTGTCAGAATTAGAACTCCTAAATGAATGCCACTTAGTCGATCCATTTATTGTATTACAATCATATCTTGAAAGGATATTCTCATCTTCAACTAGCTAGAAAAAATGTCTGATTGTAGAGTTCTAACTTGATCCTATAGGAAAACTTGTTTTACACCATTCAACAATTTCCCATACATCTTTAAATTTTGATTTTTCCTCAAATTGTATTTTCTCTCTACAAAGGGCTCTCCTAACACATGCACTGACACCATCATGTTCTCCCTTCCTGTGTCTAACCTCAAAAAAACTTCATATATGTTGGATATTTATTTTCTTATGTGTCCTACTCAACCAATAAAATATTCTAACATTCTTGAATTTCCCTATGCAATTATTTGACCATATTAGATGTTGTGTTATATTAATTTCTCTCTCCCTTAAATTTTCATCAAAGGTCTTACGACAATACTAAAAAATTGTGATGAGTCTAATTTATTGTCACTCATATAGAAATGGTACTCTCTCAATATTTTTTTATCCTCTTTGGTACTATCAAATGCATGCCTATAGACAATATGAACAAAAAATACTACTTGCACTGAATTATAATATTGCACGGTTGGATCTCATCTTGTGGTGCAAGTGCGTATTTCTCTGCAAATTCAATGACTAAAAGTATACTACCAATTGGAAATGTATTCTCGCATATGCAAAATTTTCCATCAAGCCATCTATAATTTTGAGAGTGTTTCACATATTTAGTTATGACCTTACTCTTGAATTCATTCATAAAAGCATGAACACTAACTTTTTCATTTATTAGATCGCACCATTTTCCAACCTTTCCATCCTTCAATGGATACTCAATAGTTTTGAATCTTTATACATCAATTATTTTTGTCGAAAATCAGTTGAAATATTTTCATACAAACTTTCATCTAATAATGTAAGATTGTCACATACATCACATACTCTAGAAACACATGCATTCAAAAGATAAAATTGCTCATTAGGCAGGTTACAAAACAAACTTGATATAAAATACTTTATAGTTTGAGGTGGTATATTTATCCCACATTCTTGCAACATTTCATTATTATGAATGGTAGACTGTATAGATCAAAAAATATCATAATGATAATGAAATTGAACATGAGTTTTGCAACAACAGGTGGCTCTTTCCTTGTTAATCCTTACATACCATGGTTTACATTTTTCAAAAGATCTTTGACTAATACTAATAGTTAACACCTTATCATCCACAAATTTTTTATAAAATTCAGTTTAAGTCATATTCAAAAGGTTTTTTGGATGTGGATCACAAACTTTTGAACTGACTCATAATTTAAGAACATCTCTGGCATTAGGGGATACTCTTGTATTATCATGCCAAAAATTTTCACTCAAAGTTTTGACTTCACCAGTAAGTTTCATGTTAGACCTCGAGAGTCCACCACAGAAGGTCCATAAATAGTTTATCAGATCACTTTCAAATTTAACTCTTCTCTTTACAACTCTTGTTAAAGTTTTAAGGTGAATATTAAGATATACACTTATGTTTGAAATCATTCTTTTATAATTAGTGGTTTTGTTTACTAAAGCTGTTGTTATTGCTTGTCATCCCGCATTACTATCTTTAGAATAATTTTTCTTTTTGATTGTGTCAAAGGAACTAGAAACAGTTGATACAACTTGTTTTAGAGACTCATACTTCTTCTTTGATTTCACATAAATGTCTAACCTCTTAATCAATTTTCACATTTTAGACATTGTATTTAATTGTAACATTAGTTAACATTTAAACCCAAATTTCTTATTATAAAAAAATTGTCTAAACAATTTAGCTACATGTGTCCTAATCTGTCTCCATGAAATAAAACCACACAGATTATCTAGCACATCACTTTTAATTTGAAATTGTTCATTCATTTCATTATCATTCAAAGGATTTTCTTTCTCAATTGGTGTTTCTATGTCTACATCCACATTGTTGTTTCCAATTTAAATTGGGGTTTGTTTTTCACTTTGAATTAGGGTTTGAGTTTCATTTCATTTATCATTATGATTAACATTACTAATTTGTGGAGTTTGATGTGCAATTAAATTTTTTACTCTATTTTTAGGAATAAAATTTAGATCATTTATATTGTAACCTACTTCTAGCAAATGATGAACTTCTTTATCAGAATAAGTTACATTTGGTTGTGAAGACATACCTATATCCAATACTAGATTAGAAGATGCACCTGAATTTTCTTCTATTGTATTTTCTTCTTCAACCTGTGCATCCATCATGGTGTCTTCATTGTTCTCCTCTTGTGAAATAATTTTTAAACTCTATGCTCCAACATTATTTAGTTTTTGAATTCTTTCTCATTGTTGTTTTGCCTCCTCTCTATTTGTTGAAACCTCCTCCATTGTCAGAACCTTTCTTAGTCTCTTTCTACATTTCTTTGATCCCATATTTGCACCAAAATTTGAATTCAAATGATGCTCTTCATGTCAGATCCAAAAGAAGACAAAAAAAGAGAATGTCAATAAAAAATATTCAGTCTACAGTATGGATCAGTCAAACAAATGATTGAATACTCATCAATCATTGAGATCAAGCCCACAGTCCTATTTTTTGGCTGTAACAACTCTTTCAAAAATGGGCACCCATTATGATGCAGGGGAATTTAAGGTTAAGGTAGGGGCATTCTGTGTGCTTAGTGAAACTACATAGGTGTTTGTATTTTGGCCGATTTTCACTCAGTTACAGCCTTGACTGACGGTCTCGATCATTGAAGGAAGCTCGATCACTGAAGGAACTCGGTAATCTCTGGCACTCGGTAAAGTGTTACTCAGTCATGCCTACAGTGCTCAGTTGACATTGGTGCTTAGTGAATTTACTGTCGCTCAGTAGTTCTAGCTTACCGACTGGAATTTTGTGTGATTTGTGGAGCTGACTTGGTGAATTAATTGTTGGTAGTTGTTGTCTTGCACTAACATGCTGAATTAAATGTTTGTATACATTTGTAATCTGACTTGTATGGCATTTAATTATTTGTTTGGGGAGTTAAGGGTTTCATCCAGCCAACTTGTGGCTGAGGATGAGTATTTAAGGGGTGTTTGGGGTAGATGTTTTGGAGGAGCGAGAGATCATCAAGAAAAGAGGAAGACATAATGGAGATCATCGATAGCTGAGAGACATCAGTTGGATGTGCTGAAGCTCAAGTTGGTGAAGTTGTGAAAAAGTTCTTGATGGACTTGCAGATTAGATTGTAATTTGATAGTAGTTGCTTTTAATAGCCAAGCTAGTGGTTTGCACACTTGGAGACAAGAAGATTGCTTGGAGGCTTGCGAGCTCAAGTTTAGATCTGCCTTAGGGTTTCCATCAGCTTTTGATTATCTTCAGAGCTGAACTAGCTGAGATTGTATTAGATCTGGTTGTAGATCTTGCAGAATTGTTTTCTAATTGTAATTGGCCCTAACCTAGAAGGCCTTATAGTTGGGCATGTTAATTAAAATTAGTGTTAAAAAATTAGTTTTGTGTTCCATTTGTGAGTAATCTGCTATGTAATTCTGAAGCTGCAAGGTTTGGACTATCCTTCACTAGATCCACCATCCTTGACTATGTCAAGTGGTATCATAGCAGAGTTATGTTCGTATTAAAGTAGAACATTGACCTAGCAAGGCTGATCTTACGAAGCTGATCTTGTTGATAAAAGATTATGTGCAATCTGGATTGCAGATCCATAGCACTGAACTTGTGAAATTGTGCCCTAGTTGTTTGCAAGATTGTAGATTGTGATCTGACTTGTTTTCAACTCAGAGATTGTCACAAGGTGGTTCGTGAGGGTTTGTTGCAGAGGGTTTTACATATCTTTAAGGATTCTGCCAAGAAGATTGGACCCTAGAGCTATTGCAGATCTTTGTGATGTTGTGGAATCAAAGATTATAGAAAAGATGAAATTAGATTTTAGATCTGAGATGGAATTGATGAAAAATGACATGGTCGCTGAGATCATGAGCTGTTACTGGTGTACCTCAGAATGTTGGTACTGAAGATGGCTATGAAGAAGCTATTGAATAATTTGAACCTATTGGATCTATCAGTGGTGATTGGAGGGATAGATCTAGTGAAGACAAACCTGCTTGGTTACCTAGATTTGCTGCTCGGTTTAGTAGTTACCGAATGGAAGTTTCTACTTTCTCTGGTACTTTGAAGCTCAAAAATCTGAATGATTGGATTGGTGAACTTGAAGATTTATTTGAGCTGGAAGAAATTGAAGATCCTCTTCAGGTGAGATTAGCATAGACTAAGTTAAAAGGACATGCTACTCTTTGGTGGAAAGAACTACAGAGAGACCAAGAAGATGAAGGTGAAACAAAGATCAATCAGTGGAGATTGATGGTGACTAAGTTGAAAGCTAAGTTCATACCAGATGACTATGAGCTTGACTTGTTTAAGAAGTTGTAGAATCTAAAATAGAAGGATCTATCCGTTGAACATTATACCGAGGAGTTCTACAAACTTACTATTCAGTCTGGACACCGAGATCTTGGTAAGGAAAAGGTAGCTCAGTATGTGAATGGTCTAAGATTCAATATTTAGGATGAGCTTGGTATGTTGAAGATTGATTCTATTGAAGATGCTTATCAGTATGCTCTGAAGGAAGAAGATAAGTTGAAGAGGAAACAACCTAGTAACTCCTAAGGGAAGGAGAAAATTGATCACTCGGCAAAGGATAAACCGACCGATGTAGAAGATGAATAGAAACTTGTGGAACCAAAGAAGAAGATGGGTAGAGTTATCTTTAAAGGTACTTGCTATAACTAGGGAGAGGTAGGATAGCGTTCTTTTGAGTGTACACAAAAGAAGGTTGACCGGTGAACTACTGTGATGAATGAGAACATTCAGAATGAACCTGAATTAGAGAACTTACTGCTTCAAAAAACATTGCTCGGTACAAAGGATGAACCTTGTTAGAGGAGTAACTTGTTTAGGACCCGGTGCAAATCTGAAGGTAAACTCTATGATGTTATTGTTGATAGTGGTAGTACTGATAACCTTGTTGCTGAGGACTTGGTTTAGAAACTTGGTTTGAAGATAATGACACATCCTTTCCCTTATAGGTTTCATTGGTTGCAAGATGTTCATGCTCTGGAAGTAAGAGAACAATGCTTCATTGATGTTCAGATTGACTAGTACAAGGATCTTGTGTTATGTGATATTGTGAAGATGAATAGTTTTGATATATTGCTTGGTAGACCTTGGAAATATGATTGTAGAGCTATTTATGACTATGTGAAGAATGTGTTTACTATTGAGAAGAATGATAGGAAGTTTTCATTGATGCCTTTGATAGATACAATGTTGGGTACGAAAATTCTAAGTATCGGTAGCCGAGTTGAGTTGGCAGATCCAAAGAAAATGAATGATCAGTTTTGGGAACCAACGTGTGCATTGTCAAGAAAGGACTTGAAGAGATAGAGAAAATTGAAGTGGAAGAGTATGCAAGCAAAAAAGGTGGAGAACTTGTATGTCAAGAACCAGTTCGGGGTTTATGTGTTGAACCCTAGAATATTTTCTTCTCACATATGAACATCTTTTGGAACCTAGGGTGTCTAATGCAGGGGCATCCAAGGTTAATGCGGGGGCATTCTATGTGCTTGGTGAAACTACATAGGTGTTTGCATTTTGGTCAGTTTTGACTCGGTTGTAGCCTTGATTGATGGTCTCAGTGATTGAAGGAAGCTTGGTCACTGAAGGAACTCGGTAGTCTCTGGTACTTGGTAAAGTGTTACTCAGTCATTCCTATGGTGCTCAGTCGACACTAGTGCTCGGCGATGTCTAGCTTGCTCAGTGAATATACTGTCACTCGATAGTTCTGGCTTACCGACTAGAGTTCTATGTGATTTGTGGAGCCAACTTGGTGAATTAATTGTTGGTAGCCATTGTCTTGGTCTGACATGCTGAATTAAATGTTTGTATACATTTGTAAGCTGACTTGTATGGCATTTAATTATTTGTTTGGGGAGTTAAGGCTTTCATCCAACCAACTTGTGGCCGAGGATGAGTATTTAAGGGGTGTTTGGGGTAGATGTTTTGGAGGAGAGGGAGATCATTAGGAAAAGAGGAAGACATAATGGAGATCATTGACAGCTAAGAGACATCAGTTGGATGTGCTGAAGCTGAAGTTGGTGAAGTTGTGGAAAAGTTCTTGATGGACTTGCAGATCAGATTGTAATATGATAGTAGTTGTTTGTAATAGCCAAGCTAGTGGTTTGCACACTTGGAGACAAGGAGATTTCTTGGAGGCTTGCAAGCTCAAGTTTAGATCTACCTTAGGGTTTCCATCAGCTTCTGATTGTCTTCAGAGCTAAACTAGTTGAGATTGTATTGGATCTAGTTGTGGATCTTCCAGAATTGTTTTCTGATTATAATTGGCCCTAACTTGAAAGGCCTTACAGTCAGGCATGTTAATTAAAATAAGTGTTAAATAATTAGTTTTGTGTTGCATTTGTGAGTAATCCACTGTGTAATTATGAAGCTGCAAGGTTTGGATTGTCCTTCATTGGATCCACCATCCTTGACTGCGTCACATTATTTAAATGAAATAGGTGCCTATTTTTAAATCGAATGCACATTTCTTATTCAACGGTCCAAATTGAAATGGGTGCTCATTTTTTCAATTTCAAAAAATAGGTGCCCATCTTGTAAAACTATCAGTGGGAACTGTACCCGCTAATTGATTTTCAGCTCTAAACAGGCTTTGTGCGACCAAGCCTATACTTGGCCTTGCAAAAATATGGCTAAGGCATTACAATATAAAATTTTTGCCTTGCCATAATTTTTTGGACACCTTCTTGAATGAATTTGTCAACAAAATGAAAACCCATTTTAGTTCTTATTTTACAGATTCTAAAAATATAAATTTTATAGTGATATGAGAAATTTAAATATTTTTACAATATTTATTAAGCCAATGTGGTAGCTAAACTTGAAATACTAATAATAACTAAAATTTTAATAACTTTTTGAATTTTACGTTTTTTGAAAAATGAGTTATATGAAATCAATCTACATAGACTTTCTTTCAAATTAAAATTTTTTTTTAAAAAGGTGAATTTATCATCGAATTATGGTGGTCGTACTCTAGAGGTTTCAAAAATATACTTTATAGTCAATTAAAAACTAATTAAAAAATATTCAATAAAAATAAAATCATAGAATATTCTCATCAATCTTCAATGTTTTAGGTACCTTTCACCATAAGGGTTCACAAAAATGCATTTATTTACTTCAAGAAAGGGTGGTCGTACATGTGTGTGGTGTGGTCCTGAAACATGCATTTTAAAAAAGAAGTTTTTAAACATGCCTACAAAAATTTATTTTAGATCATGTGGGTATTGAACTAAATTACATATTTGAAAAGTAGACTCTGAGCACTAAATTTTTTATTACTAAAGTTTTTCAAGATTCAATCTTTAAGTACCTCAAATTTTGACATCAATTGACATAAATTTTGAAAAACATGGAAAACACTTCCACTTTTTGCCCAAAAGTGGGACTCAACTTATTGCAGCCACCCACATTTATTTTTTATTTTATATGGAATTTTTTAGTAATATCAAGTGGTATTATTAGCAGGAAAGTTTTTCTAACAAGTCAAAATTAATGGAAAGCATTGAAATTATTCATTAGGGTTCACACCTAGAGAACCAACAAAAAGACTGAGAAAATATTATCAATGGAAGAGTAAGGCTACACCAAAAAAAATATTGAGAAAATATTAACAATGGAAGAGTAAACTACAAGCATAATATAAAATATATCATACCATTATATGAAAATATCATGGTAACAAGCTAGCTACAATGTTTGTTCACTACATACATAAGAAAAACAACCTACATATTTTTAACTACAAGTTTCATCTACATAATTTCTCAAACATATATATTTTCTAGTGACAATTTTAGAAGTACTTTAAACTGGCTCATAGATAATTGTAGACCATATCAACTAACATAATGCATATTAAATTTAATCTTTACTTCTTATGTAATAATTTATGTACATTTTAATGTCTCATAAGGACTTCACTTAACTTTTCATAGAATTCTAAAATGAGGCCTAAATTAATGCCTTAATTTAGAGCCTACAACCAAATTTGTTATCAATAAATAAATAGACATATATTTCAATAATGTTTTAAAGAGAATTCTAATTATTATTATAATAGATGAGAAAATATATTGAATTCCACAATGTTGTTAAAATAATCATAAACACTGCTATATTTTATATAATCTACAAGTAGGATTCTCTTAAGATATTGCCCATTAACCTCCTTGCATCATAAGTACCATGTAGGACCATACAAGTCACCTTGATCCTATCTGTCAAGCCTAAGAGTACAAAATGACACTCGCCATTTGGCCTCATATTCCATCTTAGGTCACCTCTACTTGAATGGACCTTAGGCTACTTTTGTTCCTTGCATGTACTATATACCCCTCCATAATGTGACAATTAGTTTGTTTTAGGTCTTAAAATAATCTTATCATTATTACCCTATTGGAAATTTGGCTAATGTGGATGCATAGATGTTGTCATTATGGAAACATATGATCTCTATTAAGAGTGCAGAATCTGGAATGCAAGTATGGCAAGTTGAAGGAAGAAATTGTCTAAGTATGGATACAGTGATCTTGACAGAGCACCCGATGAAGATTTAGTTGGCAACATCCACTGGAGCAATATTTTTGTTTGTGTAGTTAACTAAAGCTTCTACAGAGTATGAGGATACCCCATCTCAATGCGCATAAAGTTTAGAGTAGTACAGACAAAGTTTACCGAAGACAATTCTTGCAGACAGAACAGTTTTGGAGACAGTATTAGCGAAAGAGTTAAGGGATTATTTTTTCTTGTCAAAATAATGACTTAAAATTATGAAGGGATGACATCCTAGATGTTTACTCTTGGATAAAGATTTTGGAAGCTGACCATATAAAGTTATTAGCTCTAATAACTCATATATTAGGCATACTTGAAATGTAATGAAAGTGTGAGTGTGTGATGTGTAAAAAGAAAGAAAAGGATAACTTGTGATAGTTGTGTATTGTGATAGCAGTAAAGGCTATTGATGTGAAGTTGTAAGAAGTACCATACTATAGTAAGAAACATTTTGTATTACCTGTTTGGGCAGTGAGCTCACCTGGTGATCAAGTTTTGTAATCTAACTCCTCATAGGGTTAAGGCTTCTAACAAGGCCTAAAGTCTTTTAACCAGGACAGATCTACTATATATTGTAAATTGACTCTTAACAAGGTCCAATATCCCTAATAGGATACTTTTGATTAGTGATCTTTGTGGGTACCATCCCCACTGGGGTTTTCCCTTGGCCAGGGTTTCCTCGAGAACATATCATGTGTTATGAGTTCTTTCTATTTACTGCTATGTTTGTTAATCAGCTTGATAATCTTTGTATGCACTAAATTAATCTGTTATATCCATAAGTGGGCAAAAGAAAAAGTTTTTGAAATACTGATTCACCCCCCCCTCTCAGTATTTCCTATTTCTAACAATTGGTATTAGAGCACAGTTACTTGGAGAAGGAACATTCAAGGAAAGCTTAGCAGCTTGAGTAAGATCTCTATGGATATGGATCAACTTAAGAAGAATCTTGAAGAAGCTCTTGAACAGATTGATATGCTTACTGATGAAAGAAACTCCTTAAGAAGAAAGTATGAAGATGAAAAGAATGCTATTGACAAATTAAAAGGTAAGATTGAAGATCTAAAATCTAAAAAGAAATCTGCTATGCTTGTTGAAGATTGTGATGAATTAGAAAAAGAAAATGAGATCCTTAAGCATGAGCTAAAGATAGTAAATCTAAAGCTTAGTATGAAAGATGGAAATTTGAGATCTGATAATGAAAAATTGAAAATTGAGAATGAAGATCTGAGATCAAGACTTGAAAAGGAAACATCTGAATCTGAAAAAGTAAAAGTGCAGTATGTGGAACTTGAGAAGTATAATAAAATTGTGAAAGGTGAATTAACTCAATCTAAACAACAACTTGAAAGGCTATATTCAAATAGTGATAAGACTGAAAAACAAATTTCTTTTGAAGAACCATTCTTTGATAGGACTGGATTTGGATTTAGTATGTTTAGAACAAACCATGAAAGTAAGAAGCCAGATTTGAAGACATCTGAAAGTGTGGAGGAAATGAAGCTAGATGAGAACACATTAGAAGATCCACCTAAAGAAGAACCACCTAGAGAGAAAGAAGAATCAAAACAGGAAGAATCATCTAAAGGTATGCAAAGAGAATTCAAAGGTAGATGTTTTGCTTGTAATGTTAGAAATAAGAAATACTGAGAGGGGGGGGGTGAATTAGTATTTCACAAAAACTTTCTTTTTCCCACTTATGGATATAACAGATTACTTTAGTGCATACAAAGATTATCAAGCTGATTAACAAACATAGCAGTAAATAGAAAGAACTCATAACACATGATATGTTCTCGAGAAAACCCTGGCCAAGGGAAAACCCCGGTGGGTATGGTACCCACAAAGATCACTAATCAAAAGTATCATGTTAGGGATATTGGACCCTGTTAGGAGTCAATTTACAATATATAGTAGATCTGTCCTGGTTAAAGGACTTTAGGCCTTGTTAGAAGCCTTAACACTGTTAAGAGTTAGATTACAAAACCTGATCACCAGTTGAGCTCACTGCTCAAATAGGTAATACAAAATGTTTATGACTATAATATGGTACTACTTACAACTTTTCATCAATAGCCTTTGCTGCTATCACAATATACAACTATCGCAAGTTATCTTTTCTTTCTTTTTACATCTCACACTTTCTTTCATTACATTTCAAGTATGCCTAATATATGAGTTATTAGAGCTAATAACTTTATATGGTCGGCTTCCAAAATATTTATCCAAGAGTAAACATCTAGGATGTCATCCCTTCATAATGTTAAGTCATTATTTTGAGAAGCAAAAATAATCCCTTAACTCTTTCGCTAATACTGTCTCCAAAATTGTTCTGTCTGCAAAAATTGTCTTCGGTAAACTTTGAATAACTTTGTCCGTACCACTCCAAACTTTATGCACACTGATATGGGGTATCCTCATACTCTGTAGAAGCTTCAATTAACTATGCAAACAAAAATAATTCTCCAGTGGATGTCGCCAACTAAATCTTCATCGGGTGCTCTGTCAGGATCACTGTATCCATACTTAGACAATTTCTTCCTTCAACTTGCCATACTTGCATTCCAAATTCTGCACTCTCAATAGAGATCATATGTTTCCATAATGACAAGATCTATGCATCCACATTAGCCAAATTGCCAACAATCTCCCCCTTTGTCATTGGTGGCAACATATGGGAAAATTGGCTAAGTGTGCAAACAAAACTTCAAAGACACTTATACAAAATTGTGGCCAAAAGTTATACAACACATATACAATATTGTACTCCATAGAATATATCCCCCTATGAGTATCCTTCCTCAACATATATTCAATTTTCTGCTATCTCTCCCCCTTTGACAATAATGACAAAGATAGGGTGTACAAAAATTTCAAAAAAAAACTTTATACCTTGTTAATAGCTATTGCAAAGCCGGTAGGCTTGCAACACAATCACCAAACTCTAACTTCCAAGATTCAAAATCTTTCTCCCATATCTTCCTGATGGATTCAGAAACATTAAGTAGAGTACTCAATCCGTATGCTGCTGTCTGACAAGCTTGCAGGGAATTGAAGCTAAACTTCTGAAATGATGTCTTTGTTGAAAGACACTGCTCAATTTGGTCTTCAACAATTGATATCTTATTAACAACATAAGATTTCCAAAATCCATTAGTAATGCAAAGAAAGTTTTTTGGATTCGATTGTGTAAGTATTTTTAGCATCAAGATGTTAATCCTGAGCATCTTTCTGTTCTTCTCCTCTGCTAACATTCTGATTTCATCTTTCAACTTCCTTATGTTCTTCTCTACAGAAGTTATCTTGATATTAGGGCTTGACAAGTTGTTTGTTTCAGTTGTAATTTCATCTATCTTTTCTCTGATCTTCTTATCTTCTTTAGCTATTAGGATTTCTAATTTTGTGCATTGTATATACAAACTCTTTCCAATCTCAAAATGTTTCCTCAAATTCTTTATGCATACATCCAAATTTCCAATATCATTTTGAATATTTACACTTAAATTTTGTTGCATTTTTGCTTCAAAGTCTTCCTGAACTTTTATTCTAGCAATATCATTTAAGTTAGAAAATTCAGAGTCAAAAGAGTTTATTACTATTTTAGCTTTTTCAAGTGGATCTGATTCAGATACCTTAGTGTTGATCACACTCAAGTTTCTCTATCAAAACTCTAACTTTTCCTTCAAGGTCTTTCACCTTCTTATTCTTTCCAATAATTTTATTTAGAGATGTGATGAACTCAAGCTGATCATCATCTTCAACTTCTTTTCCAAGGTCTTCAAAAATTGAACCAATTTGTCTTTTCTTACTTTTAGGTGCACTAGGGGTAGTGACCTCTATCAAAATTTGTTTACCTTTAACTGTCTGTTCTGCTGGAACTGATTCTGATATAGTTGGTGCTTCCTTTGCCTCTATATTCTTCTCTGATACTGTGACCTTTTCTTGCTCTCCCAAAGCCAAATTGTCAACAATGTTTCCTAAGCCATGAAATACTGCATCATCTGATTCTAGAATCACTTTGGTGCCTTCAATATCCATTGATTCTTTTCCAATATTGATATGTGAAGAAGATGGAACTTCTTCAATACCAACTTCCTCTGCATGTGGTTCCTCTAATTGCTTCTGCTAAGGGTCTGATTCAACATGCTTTTCTACAACTATATCTGCAAGAACTTGCATTACTGCTTGCTCTGTCTCTTTTTGTACTTCCTCCTTTTTGCCTCCCATTATAAGGATTGTTCTTCTCTTAGTTCTCAATAAGGTTCCAACAGACTTCAAGAATCTCTTCAAATGATCTTCATCCTCAACTTCATAGAACTGTCTGATTACATGTTCTCTCATCTTTATGTCCTCTTCTTGTGCTCTCTATTTTCTATTCACAAGTTTGTTATACAAATCTTTTGAGATCTTACCATGAATAGTGCTAAGTTTCTTATCTACCACAATCATATGTGTAACCATTGCATTTTCAAAGTTCAATCTGTCAAATGATCCATATAGATCATAGAATTTATTCAACTTGAAGTCTCCATGCTTCAATATATCTTCATTAACTCTTTCAATTCTTGGTTTCCAAGTTTTCTTCTTAATTGAAACTACATCATCATCTTTAATTACTACTACATTTCTAGGTACTCATGGTACAATTATTTTCTATCTCTTGCTGGGTCCTATTGCACTCACTTTTACTCTTTTGCTAGGAATAGGAGAAAAAGGTTTATCTCCTTCATCTTTTTCAGGTACTTCAACTTTTACCTTCACTGCAATAGGATCAACAGGATCTGCACTAGATGTCTCAAGTGAAATTACAAGATTTTCACTTTGCTTCAAGGCTTCTGCAGTCTTCTTAGCTATGTCAAACTCATGACTTGACATACCTGATTCTTTCAGTATTTTCTTCATAGTAGATTCAACTCTCTTACTAGATTGCTTCTTTTCTCTCAAACTTATTGCAGAGTTGAAATTCTCTTCATAGGTTCCAAACCTATTTGCATGACCATCCAACTCACACTTTAACAATCTATTCACATATCCTACTATTTCTTCTTCAGATACTTCATAGCCAAGAGGGTCTATGAATCCCATTCTAGGCTCAACTACTTCAATGTAGGTGAAATCAGTGTCAACCATAAAACAAATGTCATCTTTATGCTTTTCACCTAAGGATTGAGGAATCCTTGATTTGTTCTTAACAATATTCTAAAAAGTCTTCAATACAAGCTTCACACTGTCATTAACTTTATCAAAAAGGTGCTTCATGTAGACTGAGTTTATTCTTTCCATTGTGTTCACATTGTCACTCTAATCAACTGTGTAAGGAAATCTTCTCAAAATATGGAAAAACATATAGGTTATCAGAGATGAAAACCTAAACTAGGTGTACTTAGCCTTCTTAATCTTTTCTAAGTTCTCAAATAACTAAATTTTTAGAATTTCACATAGGTCTACTGGTTTCTTCTCAATACACATAAGATAAGCTACATGAACCATTCCTATAGCCATGTCATCTTCCCTTGAACTACCACAAAATTTAGTTGTTAGGATCTTGCAAAGGTACCTAACATCATCTTGCTTAATCTTACTTATCACAATTCCTCTACCATTATAACTAGATCCAGTGTTGTCTAAAACAATCTTTCTCATGTTCTTTTCATTCAGTGGAATCTCTCCAACTTTTGATAATCTAGTAACTTCATGAATTAGGTCGGTAGTTATATCAATAACTCTATCCTCCATCCAGAATTTCCCATTGTGGATTCTACTTAAAATGATCTTGGTACATTCCTCATCATTGAATTCATACTTCATGGAATATTTGATAATTTCATTGTTCTCTAGGTGCCCATAAGCTAGTTTAACTGACATGTCTTGATTGTACAATTTCCTATAATCATCACTAAAATCTGCATCTCCCAAAGTTTCAAACTTGCAACCTAAATATCCTTAGAATTCTCAATGTGCAATACTCCATCTGGTACGGATGATAATGCTAGACTGTCATCAATTTCAATTGGTTCTACTAGTTCTTTCTTAATCTTAGGTCTATTCTTATCCTTAACATTATGAACCATAGAAATATCCATCTTATCAACTGATTAAAGATCAAAAAATACCTCAACTTTGCAAATCTAGGGTTTCGGTATGATCGTCGCTACAAACTACTTTCAAACTTCTTCAAATCGACCTCAACTTGCTTTTTCTTCTTTCAAATATCTCTTCAATCACTTTGTAATCATGATAACTTTGATTTTGACCTTATAACACTTCACATTAACTCGATCTGACATTGCATTCATTCATTTTGCCACTAAAACCTCAAAAAGCTAATTCTGCAAACCTGCAACAATAAAACTTTCTGCGACCTCACAAAACACAATATTTTCTTTTGTGCACTTAACCATAGCATTAGTACAACATAATAAACCTATATCTAATTGTGCAAAACTTAACTCATTCAAATTCCTAAACTACACTAATCCTAAGTCCTAAACTATAGAAACTTACATAATTTAAGTACTTAAAGAAGGGTCAGGTAAAGATTCATCCTTACCATTAGTTACATTACCTTCCTGACTACTTTCAGTGCTGACTATACCTCCTTGATCTGTGCCTTTATCAAAATTTACTTCATCTTTATTGCTACAGCAACCTTTCTCTTTGTTTCCTGCATTTTCATTCCTTCTTGCATTGTTCCTAGGGTTAGAGTTATGATGATAACCTCCATTGTTCATTCTGCAAAATCTTGCTGAGTGTCCAAACTTGTTGCATATCTGACAAATGATTCCATTGTTTCCAAATCTTTGTCCTTGCTAGTTAATCTGTGGCCTGCAATTTCTAGCAATATGTCCTACTTTGTTACATCTAAAACATACTACCACTTTTCTTTGATTCATTTCTTCAATAGATTTCTTATCTGCATTGTTAGTATTCCCAATCATTCTATCATAATTATTCAAAATTACTTTAGGTCTTCTACATTCGTTAGCTCTATGTCCAAAACTATGACAATTATAACAATGTCCATTAAGAGGTTTAAATTTCTTACTTGTGCAATCTCTCTTCATGTGCCCAATAGCATTACAAGCAAAACATCTACCTTTGAATTCTCTTTGCATTCCCTTAGATGATTCTTCCTATTTTGATTCTTCTTTCTCTCTAGGTGGTTCTTCTTTAGGTGGATCTTCCAATGTGTTCTCATCTAGCTTTATTTCCTCCACACTTTCAGATGTCTTCAGATCTAGCTTCTTACTTTCATGGATTGTTCTAAACATACTAAATCCAAATCCAGTCCTATCAAAGAATGGTTCTTCAAAAGAAATTTGTTTTCTAGTTTTATCACTATTTGAATATAGCCTTTCAAGTTGTTGTTTAGATTGAGTTAATTCACCTATCACAATTTTATTATACTTCTCAAGTTCCACATATTGCACTTTTATTTTTTTAGATTCGGATGTTTCCTTTTCAAGTCTTGACCTCAGATCTTCATTCTCAATTTTCAATTTTTCATTATCAGATCTCAAATTTCCATCTTTCATACTAAGCTTCAGATTTACTATCTTCAATTCATGCTTAAGGATTTCATTTTCTTTTTCTAATTCATCACAATCTTCAACAAGCATATCAGATTTCTTTTTTCAGATTTCAGATCTTCAATCTTAACTTTTAATTTGTCAATAGTATTCTTTGCATCTTCATATTTTCTTCTTAAGGAGTTTCTTTCATCAGTAAGCATATCAATCTGTTCAAGAGCTTCTTCAAGATTATTCTAAAGTTGATCCATATCCATAGAGATCTCACTCAAGCTGCTAAGCTTTCCTTGAATGTTCCTTCTCCAAGTAACTGAGCTCTGATACCAATTGTTAGAAATAGGAAATACTGAAAGGGGGGGGTGAATCAGTATTTCACAAACTTTTTCTTTTGCCCACTTATGGATATAATAGATTACTTTAGTGCATACAAAGATTATCAAGCTGATTAACAAACATAGCAGTAAATAGAAAGAACTCATAACACGTGATATGTTCTCGAGGAAACCCTGGCCAAGGGAAAACCCCGGTGGGGATGGTACCCACAAAGATCACAAATCAAAAGTATCCTGTTAGGTATATTGGACCCTGTTAGGAGTCAATTTACAATATATAGTAGATCTGTCCTGGTTAAAGAACTTTAGGCCTTGTTAGAAGCCTTAACCTTGTTAAGAGTTAGATTACAAAACTTGATCACCAGCTGAGCTCACTGCTCAAATAGGTAATACAAAATGTTTTTGACTGTAATATGGTACTTCTTACAACTTCACATCAATAGCCTTTTCTGCTATCACAATATACAACTATCGCAAGTTATCTTTTCTTTTTGTTTACATCTCACACTTTCTTTCATTACATTTCAAGTATGCCTAATATATCAGTTATTAGAGCTAATAACTTTACATGGTTGGCTTCCAAAATCTTTATCCCAAGAGTAAAAATCTAGGATGTCATCCCTTCATAATTTTAAGTCATTATTTTGACAAGCAAAAATAATCCCTTAACTCTTTCACTAATACTATCTCCAAAATTGTTCTGTCTGCAAAAACTATCTTCGATAAACTTCAAATAACTTTGTTCGTACTGCTCCAAACTTTATACACACTAAGATGGGGTATCCTCATACTCTGTAGAAGCTTCAGTTAACTGTGCAAACAAAAATATTTCTCTAGTGGACGTCGCCAACTAAATCTTCATCGACTGCTCTGTCAGGATCACTATATCCATACTTAAACAATTTCTTCCTTCAAGTTGCCATACTTGCATTCCAGATTATACGCTCTCAATAGAGATCATATGTTGCCATAATGACAACATCTATGCATCCACATTAGCCAAATTGCCGACATGTAATATTATTGGGCACATGAAGAGAGATTGCACAGGGAAGCAATTTAAACCTCTTAATGGACATTGTTATAGTTGTCATAGTTTTGGACATAGAGCTAATGAATGTAGAAGACCTAAAGTAATTTTGAATAATTATGATAGAATGATTGGGAATACTAACAATGCAGATAAGAAATATATCGAAGAAATGAATCAAAGAAAAGTGGTAGTATGTTTTAGATGCAACAAAGTAGGACATATTGCTAGAAATTGCAGGTCACAGATTAACCGGCAAGGACAAAGATTTGGAAACAATGGAATCATTTGTTATATATGCAACAAGTTTGGACACTCAGCAAGAGTTTGCAGAATGAACAATGGAGGTTATCATCATAACCCTAACCCTAGGAACAATGCAAGAAAGAATGAAAATGTAGGAAACAAAGAGAAAGGTTGTTGTAGCAATAAAGATGAAGTAAAATTTGATAAAGGCACAGATCAAGGAGGTATATTCAGCACTGAAAGTAGTCAAGAAGGTAATGTAACTAATGGTAAGGATGAATCTTTACCTGACCCTTCTTTAAGTACTTAAATTATGTAAGTTTCCATAGTTTAGGACTTAGGATTAGTGTAGATTAGGAATTTGAATGAGTTAAGTTTTGTGTAGTTAGATATAGGTTTATTATGTTGTACTAATGCTATGGTTAAGTGCACAAAAGAAAATATCATGTTTTGCGAGGTCGCAAAAACTTTTATGGTTGCAGGTTTGCAGAATTAGCTTTTTGAGGTTTTAGCGGCAAAATGAATGAATGCGATGTCAGATCGAGTTAATGTGAAGTGTTATAAGGTCAAAATCAAATTTATCATGATTACAAAGTGATTGAAAAGAGATTTGAAAGAAGAAAAAGTGAGTTGAGGTTGATTTGAAGAAGTTTGGAAGCAATTTATAGTGACGATCATACCGAAACCCTAGATTTGCAAAGTTGAGTTGATTGGAGTGACAATGTGAACACAATGGAAAGAATAAATTCAGTCTACATGAAGCACCTAATTGATAAAGTCAATGATAGTGTGAAGCTTGTATTGAAGACTTTTCAGAATATTGTTAAGAACAAATCAAGGATTCCTCAATCCTTAGTTGAAAAGCATAAAGATGACATTTGTTTTATGGTAGACACTGATTTCACCTACATTGAAGTAGTTGAGCCTAGAGTGGAATTCATAGACCCTCTTGGCTATGAAATATCTAAAGCAAAAATAGTAGGATATGTGAATAGACTGTTAAAGTGTGAGTTAGATAGTCATGTAAATAGGTTTGGAACCTATGAAGAGAATTTCAACTCTGCAATAAGTTTGAAAGAAAAGAAGCAATCTAGTAGGAGAGTTGAATCTACTATGAAGAAAATATTGAAAGAATTAGGTATGTCAAGTCATGAGTTTGACATAGCTAAAAGGACTGCAGAAGCCTTGAAGCAAAGTGAAAATCTTGTAATTCCACCTGTGGCATCTAGTGTAGACCCTGTTGATCCTATTGCAGTAAAGGTAAAAGTTGAAGTACCTGAAAAAGATGAAGGAGATAAATCTTTTTCTCCTATTTTAAGGGTAAAAGTGAGTGCAACAGGACCCGGCAAGAGATAGAAAGTGATTGTACCACTTGTACCTAGAAAAGTAGTAGAAATTAAAGATGATGATGAAGTTTCAATCAAGAAGAAAAATTGGAAACCAAGAATTGAAAGAGTTAATGAAGATATATTGAAGCATGGAGACTTTTCCAAGATAAATAAATTCTATGATCTATATGGATCATTTGATAGATTGAATTTTGAAAATGCAATGATTACACATATGATTTTGACAGATAAGAAACTTAGCATTATTCATGGTAAGATCCCAGAAGATTTGTATAACAGACTTGTGAATAGAAAACAGAGAGCACAAGAAGAGGACATAAAGATGAGAGAACATGTAATTAGACAATTCTGTGAAGTTGAGGATGAAGATCATTTGAAGAGATTCTTGAAGCCTCTTGGAACTTTATTGAGAACTAAGAGAAGAACAATCCTTATAATGGGAGGCAAAAAGGAAGAATTACAGAAAGAGATTGAGCAAGCATTAATGCAAGTTCTTGCAGAGATAGTTGCAGGAAAGCAATTTGAATCAGATCCTCAGCAGAAGCAATCAAAGGAACTGCATGCAGAGGAAGTTGGTATTGAAGAAGTCCCATCTTCTTCACATATCAATATTGGAAAAGAATCAATGGACATTGAAGGAACCAAAGTGACACTAGAGTCAAATGATGCAGTATTTAATGATCTAGGAAACATTTTTGACAATTTGGCTTTAGAAGAGCAAGAGAAGATTACAAAATTAGAAAAGGATATAGAGGCAGTGGATGCACCAGCTGTATCAGAATCAGTTCCAGTAGAGCAGACAGTTAAAGGTAAACAAATTTTGACAGAGGTCACTACCCCTAGTGCACCTGACAGTAAGAAGAGACAAATTGGTTCAATTTTTGAAGACCTTGGAAAAGAGGTTGAAGATGATGATCAGCTTGAGTTCATCACATCTCTTAATAAAATTATTGGAAAGAATAAGAAGGTGAAGGACCTTGAAGGCAAAGTTAGAGTTTTGACAGAGAAACTTGAGAGTGTGATCAGCACTAAGGTATTTGAATCAGATCCACTTGAGAAAGCTAAAATAGTAATAAACTCTTTTGACTTTGAATTTTCTAACTTAAAGGATATTGCTAGAATAAAAGTTCAGGAAGCCTTTGAAGCTGAAATGCAACAAAATTTAAGTGTAAATATTCAAAATGATATTGGTAATTTGGATGTATGAAATTTGAGGAAACATTTTGAGACTGGAAAGAGTTTGTATATACAATGCACAAAATCAAAAATCCTAACAGCTGAAGAAGATAAGAAGATCAGAGAGAAGATAGATGCAATTACAGCTGAAACAAACACCCCGACAAGCCCAAATGTAAAGATAAGTTATGTAGAGAAGAACATAAGGAAGTTAAATGATAAAATTAGAATGTTCGTAGAGGAGAAGAATAGAAAGATGATTAGGATTAACATATTGAGAGAGCATATCTCAATCAAGACCTCAATTGTTGAAGACCAAATTGAGCAGTGTCTTTCAGCAAAGACATCTTTTCAGAAGTTTAGCTTTAATTCCCTACAAACTTATCAGATAGCAGCATACAGATTGAGTACTCTACTTAATGTTATTGACTCCATCAGGAAGATATGGGAGAAAGATTTTGAATCATGGAAGCCAGAGTTTGGCGACTATGTTGCAAGCCTATCGGCTTTGCAATAGCTAATAACAAGGTATCAAGTTTTTTTTAAAAAATTTTTGTACACCCTATTTTTGTCATTGTTGTCAAAGGGGGAGAGATAGAAAAAAATTGAAATATGTTGAGGAAGGATACTCATAGGGGGAGCTATTCTATGGAGTAAAATATTTTATATGTGTTGTATAACATTTGGCCACAATTTTGTGTAAATACTTTGAAGTTTTGTTTGCACACTTAGCCAATTTTCCCATATGTTGCCACCAATGAAAAAGGGGGAGATTGTTAGAAATTTGGCTAATGTGGATGCATAGATGTTGTCATTATGGCAACATATGATCTCTATTAAGAGCACAGAATCTGGAATACAAGTATGGCAAGTTGAAGGAAGAAATTGTCTAAGTATGGATACAGTGATCCTGATAGAGCACCTGATGAAGATTTAGTTGGCAACGTCCACTGGAGCAATATTTTTGTTTGTGTAGTTAACTAAAGTTTCTACAGAGTATGAGGATACCCTGTCTCAGTGTGTATAAATTTTGGAATAGTACGGACAAAGTTATTCAAAGTTTACCGAAGACAGTTCTTGCAGACAGAACAGTTTTGGAGACAGTATTAGCAAAAGAGTTAAGGGATTATTTTTTCTTGTCAAAATAATGACTTAACATTATGAAGGGATGACATCCTAGATATTTACTCTTGGATAAAGATTTTGGAAGCTGACCATATAAAGTTATTAGTTCTAATAACTCATATATTAGGCATACTTGAAATGTAATGAAAGTGTGAGTGTGTGATGTGTAAAAAGAAAGAAAAGGATAACTTGTGATAGTTGTGTATTGTGATAGCAGAAAAGGCTATTGATGTGAAGTTGTAAGTAGTACCATACTATAGTAAGAAACATTTTGTATTACCTGTTTGGGCAGTGAGCTCAGCTGGTGATCAAGTTTTGTAATCTAACTCCTCATAGGGTTAAGGCTTCTAACAAGGCCTAAAGTCTTTTAACCAGGACAAATCTACTATATATTGTAAATTGACTCTTAACAAGGTCCAATATCCCTAATAGGATACTTTTGATTAGTGATCTTTGTGGGTACCATCCCCACCGGGGTTTTCCCTTGGCCAGGGTTTCCTCGAGAACATATCATGTGTTATGAGTTCTTTCTATTTACTGCTATGTTTGTTAATCAGCTTGATAATCTTTGTATGCACTAAAGTAATCTATTATATCCATAAGTGGGAAAAAGAAAAATTTTGTGAAATACTGATTCACCCCCCCCTCTCAGTATTTCCTATTTCTAACATACCCATGCCTAATACATTGCTAATGATAAGTCTACATTTATCAAATTATGAGATTTAACAAGTTATTCAATGCACTATCCTTCATTATCCTCTCTCTCTCTCTCTCTCTATATATATATATATATATATATATATATATATATATATAGTTAGTAATGATAAACTTTTATCTTCTAATATCAATCATAATGAATGTTTCTATTTTAATTGGTCACTCATAATTGTATTGGAGTTGGGTGAACCCAAAATAGTGGGTTACACTTTTTTGCCTGAACAGACACTGAACTCTACATTTTGAAAAAAACTTTCAGATTAGGATGCATAGTGTCGTTAAACCCTTTAAAATCAGAGGATGAAGTAAATTATAGTCTTTTATGATTTTCTATGTAGATTCTCTCTCTCTCTCTCTCTCTCTCTCTCTCTATATATATATATATATATATATATATATATATATATATATATATATATATATATATATATATATATATATATATATATATATATATATATATATTGAATTTATTTAAATATTTTTTCCTTTCTCCCATGAAAATTGGTATGGTGTTGAAAATGTCATTTTCAAAGAGTAACATTGTTTTCATAGAGCATAATTTTTTTTGTAAAATACATATGAATTTGATTCTTTCGAACATAGTTTTGTAACATCCATATAGAGGGCATGCAATTGGTTTGATGACATTATTATGATGATTGCATATTTTATTAACATTTGAAGTTGACTAAACCATAATTTTGACATACCTTAACTACATATCTTATAACTTGTGTATTTATCGAATTTCAAAATTAAAAAATTTGATATAAATTATACTCAAAGATGAAGCGCACTATTATTTTTTTTTTAAAAATCCCTCTTTTCCTATTTTTCATTGAACGTCAAACTCAGAGGTTTATAGTTGATTTAAAAAACCTACATTTGATTAACGTCAAAAACCATATACATAACAAATTAAAAAATGGTCGAATATATAATCATTAGAAATCTCATTCTGAGTACTTGTTCTATGCAAAAGGACGTCTTCTTATTGTTCCATTTGATCCTCATACTTGAGCCCCGAAGCCATACAATTCTCAGAATTTCTTCACAATTTGCCAATATGGCCTAAATTAGGGACTTTTGATGGAAAGTACTTTCGATCAAAACTTTTGAGTTTCGATCGAAAGTACTTTCTGATTTGATTCCAATGTTTGTCATCACTAACTTCCTTTCCATAGAAATTAACTTACTTTTGATCAAAAGTCAAAGTTGACTTTCGATAGAAACCTAGGTCAACCTATTTAGTGTCATTTTCATTTAATAACTATTAACCATTACATATAAATAAATGTATGTCTTTCCCATCTCATTAATTTGAAAGCTGTAAAATAATTTACATTTATGAGAAGGAAGACTTTTGAAATTATATTTTTTCAAATTTGGTGGAATAATTTTGTAACTTGTGATGGGAAATAAAAAGAGAAGGCTAGAAAAAATAGTACACGACATTATTCAGAAGAGGTTGAACAAAGACTACATGAAGAAGCATGGGAAATATATTATCGTAGGAAACAAGGTATGTCTTTGTCTCTCTCTCTGGATATTTAAAGTTGATGGTCAAGACTTGTCTTAGTTAATCATGTAAGCGTGATATTGCAATACCTAATTAGACCTAATAAGACTAATTATTACCAATTAGGACCTATTAGGACCAATTAGACTAACTAGACCTAACTAGACCTATTAGGACCAAGTAGACCTAACTAAACCTAACTAGGACCTATTAGGACCAATTTGACCTATTAAGGCCTATTAGCCTGACCAATTATATGTATTAGGACCTATTAGGACCAAATGGACCTAACTAAACCTAGCTAGCCCTATTAGGACCTATTAGGATCAATTAGTCCACTTATTAGGGCCAATTAGGACCAACTAGGACCTATTAGGACAAATTAGACCAATTAGGACCAATTAGAGGTCTAACTAGAGACCAATTATACCTAACTAGACCTATTAGAACCAATTAGACCTAACTAGGACCTATAGGACCAATTTGACCTATTAGGTCCACCAATTAGAGCTAACTAGACCTATTATGACCTATTAGGACTAATTAGGACCAATTAGACCTAACTAGACCTAACTAGACCTAACTAGGAGGTCTATTAGGAGCAATTAGACCCCATAGGACCAATTAGAGGTCTAGCTAGACTAATTAGACCTAACTCTAGACCTACTAGGACCTATTAGACTAATCAGGACCAACTATACCTAACTCGACCTAACTAGGACCTATTAGGACCTATTAGACCAATTAGGACAAAGTACATGACCTATTAGGACCTATTATGACCAATTAGATCTAACTATCGTATAGCTAACTAGGACCTATTAGGACCAATTAGACCTATGAGGACCAATTAGAGGTCTAACTAAATGAATTAGACCTAACTAGATAGGTATTAAGACCTAGGTGAACCCACAATAGTGGGTTACACTTTTTTGCCTGAACGGACACTGAACTCTACATTTTGAAAAAAACTTTCAGATTCAAATGCATATTGTCGTTGAACCATTCAAAATCAAAGAATGAAGTAAATTAGAGTGTTTTAGGATTTTCTATACAGATTCTTTTTTTAAAAAAATTTATTTGAATAGTTTTTTTATTTCTCCCACGAAAATTGGTATGATGTTGAAAACATCATTTTCAAATAGTAACATTGTTTTCATAGAGCATAACTTTTTTTGTAAAATAGATATGAATGTGATTCTTTCAAATTTAGTTTTGTAACATCCATACGAAGGGCATGCAATTGGTTTGATGATATTATCATGATTATTGCATTTTTTATTAAGGTTTGAAGTTGACTAAACCATAATTTTGACCTACCTTAACTACATAGCTTATAACTTGTGTATTTATCAAATTTTTTTAAAAAAATTCATAGAAAGTAGACTCGAAGACGAAGGACTCTATTATTTTTCAAAATTTTTTTTCCTTTTTTTACTATTTTTCATTGAATGTCAAACTCAGAGGTTTATATTTGATAAAAAATCTACATTTTATTAAGGTCAAAAACCATACACATAATAAATTAAAAAATAGTTGAATATATAATCATTAGAAAGCTAGTTCTGAGTACTTGTTGTATGCAAAAGGACATTTTCTTATTCTTCCATTTGATCACCACGCTTGAGGCTCGAATCCATGAAATTCTTAGAATTTCTTCATAGCTTGCAAACATGGCCTAAACTAGGTACTTTCAATCGAAACTTTTAAGTTTTGTTCGAAAGTACTTTCAAGTTTAATGCAATTTTTAACCATCACTAAGTGACTTTTGATAGAAAGTCAACTTTGACTTTTGATCGAAACCCACGTCGGCCTATTTGGTGTCATTTTGAGTTATAAATGATTACATATAAATAAATGTATATTTTTCTCATTTCATTAATCTGAAAGCTATAAAATAATTCGCATTTAGGAGAAGGAAGAAATTTTGGCATGGAACAATTTTTTAAGTTGTGATGGGAAATAAAAAGAGAAGGCTAAACAAGAGTACACAACATTATTCAGAAGAGGCTAAAGAAAGACTACATGAAGAATTGCAAAAAAGATATTACCGTAGGAAACAAGGTATGTCTAAGTTATCTCTCTCTAAATATTTTAAGTTGATGGTCATGACTTGTCTTAATGTTCATAATGTAAATGTGATATTGTAATACCTAATTTTAGAGCTAATTAGACCTAATAAGACTAACTATGACCAATTAGGACCTATTAGGACCAATTAGAGGTCTAACTAGACCTAACTAGACCTATTAGGACCAAGTATACCTAACTAGGACCTATTAGGACCAATTAGACCTAATTTGACTTAATTAGACCAATTAAGACCTAATTTGACTTAATTCGACCACTTAGGACCTAATTAGATTCAATTCTAGACCAATTAGGACCAATTAGGACCAATTAGACCTATTAGGAGAAATTAGGACCAATTAGACCAATTAGGACCAATTAGGACCCAATCAGACCCAATTAGACCTATTAGGAGAAATTAGGACCAATTAGACCTATTTGGACCAATTAGACCAATTAGGACCTAATTAGACTCAATTCTAGACTAATTAGGACCTATTATGACCCAATTAGACCTAATTAGACCTATTAGGACCAATTAGAACCTAATTAGACTTAATTCTAGACTAATTCTAAACCAATTAGGACCTAATTAGACTTAATTCTAGAATAATTAGACCAATTAGGACCTAATTAGACTCAATTAGACTAATTAGGACCTAGTTAGACTTAATTCTAGACCAATTGGGACCTATTATAACCAAGTAGAACCAATTAGGACCTATTTATATACCTGATTAGACTTAATTAGACCAATTAAGACCTAATTTGACTTAATTAGACTCAATTAAGACCTAATTAGACTCAATTCTAGACCAATTAGGACCTATTAGGACCTAATTAGACCCAATTAGACCTATTAGGACCAATTACAACCAATTAGACCAATTAGGACCTATTAGGACCCAATTAGAACTATTAGGACCAACTAGGACCAATTAGCACCAATTAGGACCAACTAGACCGATTAGGACCTAATTAGACTTAATTATAGACTAATTAGACCAATTAGAACCTAATTATACTTAATTCTAAACCAATAGGACCAATTAAGACCAATTAGGACCTAATTAGACTCAATTAGACCAATTAGTACCTAATTCTAGACTTACTTCTAGACCAATTAAGACCAATTTATACCTAATTAGACTTAATTACACTAATTAAGACCTAATTTGACTTAATTAGTCCAATTAGGACCTAATTAGACTCAATTCTAAACCAATTAGGACCTATTAAGACCTAATTAGACCCAATTAGACCAATTAGGACCCATTAGACCAATTGAGACCTAATTAGACTCAATTCTAGACCTATTAGAACCCAGTTAGACCTATTACGACCAACTAGGACCAATTAAGACTAATTAGGACCAATTAGACCAATTAGGACCTAATTAGACTTAATTATAGACCAATTAAGACCTAATTAGATTCAATTAGACCAATTAGGACCTAATTAGACCTAATTATAGACTAATTAGACCAATTAGGACCAATTAGGACCTAATATAAACCTATATAATACCAATTAGGACCAATTAAGACATAATATAAATCTATTAGGACCTATTAGGACCCAATTAGATTTAATTGGACCAATTAGGACCTAATTAGACATAATATGAACCTATTAGGACCTATTAGGACCCAATTAGACTTAATTAGACCAATTAGGACCTAATTAGACATAATATGAACCTATTAGGACCTAATATGACCTATTAGCACCTAATTAAACATTATATGAACCTATTAGGAGCTAATATGACCTATTAAGACCTAATTAGGATCAATTAGGACCAATTAGACTTAATTCTAAACTACTTAGACCTATGACAACCTAATTAGACCCAATTAGGACCAATGAAGACCAATTAAACCTAATTAGGACCAATGAGGACCAATTAAATCTAATTAGGACCTAATTAGACTCAATTAGACTAATTAGAACCTAATTAGACTTAATTCTAGACTAATTATGACCAATTAGGACCTAATATAACCTATTTAGACTAATTAGGATCTAATTAGACTAATCAAGACCAAATATGACCTAATATGACATAATTAGGACCTATTAGCACCTAGTATGACCTATTAGGACCTAATTAGAAATAATATGAACTTATTAGGACCTAATTAGACTTAATTCTAGACTAATTATACCTATTAGGACCAATTAGACCCAATTATGACCAATGAGGACAAATTAGGCCCAATTAGAACCAATTAGGACTAATTAGGACCTAATTAGACTTAATTAGAACAATTAGGACCTAGTTGGACTTAATTCTAGACTAATTAGGACTAATTAGACCCAATTAGTGCCAATTAAACTCAATTAGGACTAATTAGGACCAATTAGACCAATGAGGACCAATGAGGACCACATAGACCCAATTCTAGACCAATTAGGATGAATAAGACCCAATTAGGACCAATGAGGACCTAATATGACCTAATTAAGACCTATTAGCACCTAATACGACCTATTAGGACCTAATTAAGCATAATATGAACCTATTAGGACCTAATATGACCTATTAGGACCTAATTAGACTTAATTAGACCAATTAGGACCTAATTAAACTTAATTCTAGACTAATTAGACCTATTAGAACCAATTAGACCTAATAAGGACTAATTAAGACCAATTAGGACCTAATTAGACTCAATTAGACTAATTAGAACTTAATTAGACTTAATTGTAGACTAATTAGGACCAATTAGGACCAATTGGGACCAATTAGACCAATTAGAACCAATGAGGACCAATTAGGACCAATTAGACCCAATTAGGACCAATTAGACACAATTCTAGACCAATTAGGACCAATTAGACCTAATTAGGACCTATTAGGACCAATTATGACCAAGTAGGACTAATTAGGACCAATTAGACTTAATTAGACTAATTAGGACCTAATTAGACCAATTAGGACCTAATTAGATTAATTAGGACCTTAATTAGACCAATTATAACTAATTAGGACCCAATTAGACTTAATTAGACGAATTAGGACATAGTTAGACCTAATTATAACTAATTAGGACCTAATTAGAGCTCAATTAGACTAAGTAGGATCTAATTAGACTTAATTCTAGACTAATTAGACCAATTAGGACCAATTAGACCCTAATATGAACGTATATAATACCAATTAGGACTAATTAGGACCAATTAAAACATAATATAAACCTATTATGACCTATTAGGACCCAATTAAACTTAATTAGACTAATTAGGACCTAATTAGACATTATATGGACATATTATGACCTATGAGGACCCAATTAGACTTAATTAGACCAATTAAGACCTAATTAGATATAATATAAACCTATTAGGACCTAATTAGACATAATATGAACCTATTCAGACCTAACATGACCTATTAGGACCTAATTAGATTCAATTAGACCAATTAGGACCTAATTAGACTTAATTCTAGACTAATTAGACCTATTAGGACCAATTAGACCCAATTAGGACCAATGATGACCAATTACTCCCAATACGACTAATTAGACCCAATATGACTTAATTCTAGACTAATTAGGACCAATTAGGACCTAATATGACCTATTTAGACTAATTAGGACCTAATATGACCTAATTAGGACCTAATATGATCTATTAGGACCTAATTATAAATAATATGAACATATTAGGACCTAATTAAACTCAATCAGACCAATTAGGACCTAATTAGACTAATTCTAGACTAATTAGACCTATTAGGACCAATTAGACCCAATTAGGACCAATATGGACCAATTATACCTAATTAAGACCAATTAGGACCAATTAGGACCTAATTAGACTCAATTAGACCAACTAGGACCTAATTGGACTTAATTCTAGACTAATTAGGACCATTTAGGATCAATTAGACCCAATTAGGACCAATTAGACCAATTAGGACCAATGAGGACCAATGAGAACCAATTAAGACCTAATTCTAGACCAATTAGACTCAATATGACTTAATTCTAGCCTAATTAGGACTAATTAGGACCTAATATGACAATTAGGACCAAATCAGACCTAATATGACCTAATTAGGACCAAATAGGACCTAATATGACCTAATTAGGACCTATTAGGACCTAATATGACCTATTAAGACATAATTAGACATAATATGAACCTATTAGGACCTAACATGACCTATTAGAATCTAATTAGACTTAATTAGACCAATTAGGACCAAATTAGACTTAATTCTAGACTAATTAGACCCAATTCTAGACCAATCAGGACCAAATAGACCCAATTAGCACTGGAATGAGGACCAATTAGGACCTATTAGGACCAATTATGACCAATTATGACCTATTAGGACCTAATTAGACCAATTAGGACTAATTAAGACCTAATTATACTTAATTAGACTAATTATGACCTAATTAGACCCAATTAAAACTAATTAGGACCCAATTAGAACTAATTAGGACCTAATTAGACATAATTAAAGACCGATTAGACATAATATGAACCTATTATGACCTACTAGGGCCCAATTAGACTTAATTAGACCAATTAGGACCTAATTAGACATAATATGAATCTATTAGGATGTAATATGATCTATTAGGACCTAATTAGAATCAATTAGACTAATTAGGACATAATTAGACTTAATTCTAGACTAATTATACCAATTAGGACCAATTACACCCAATTAGGGCCTATTAGGACCCAATTAGACCCAACTAGACCTGTTAGGACCTATTTCGACTTAATACATGAACCTCGTTAGACCGAACTTCATTCAAAAGTGTTTGTTTAATAATTTTTACTTCATACATGTAGGAGATGCTCAAGAACCACAACCTTCTAAAGTTGGAGAAGGGTCATCAGAAGCTCAACAAGCCCAATCTTCAGAAGTTGGAGAAGGGTCATTGCAAGCTCAACAAGTACAAATCTTAGAATATCAAACAAGTACACATCTCTCTCTCTCACTGACTCTCTCTAATTGTCTCAATTTAGTCTCTTATTGGTGAATATGCATTTTGGGTCTTTCCCCTCAAGAAGTTATTATTTTTTTTGTGTACATGCAGCCTTTGATGATGAAAATGTTGGACAAGGGGCATCCCAAGTTGAAGTAATGGAATTTAGAGAAGGGTCAACCCAAGGTCAAATAAGTATGTGTTTCTCTCACTAGTTTATAAGTTATTATAGGTTTGACATTCAATCTTGTAAATACTTATTTCATATAGGTCCCCTTAAGATGAGATATTAAGATATTTTTTATTTTATTTGTAGTGGAAGTGAAAGAAACATATGAGAATAATAGTCTACTCCAACAGTTGAAGAGAAAAATTAATTGTAAAATCATAGATCATTTAATTGAAATGGATGTGGAAAAATTGAGAGATTATGCTAAACAACCCATAAATTATGAAGAGGGCATTGAATAAAAAGTCTAAGCAAATAATGAAACAATTTGAGAATCATGGTACACTTGAAAAATTTTGACTATTATCAATTACACTTCTTAAAGATGAGTTGAAAGAGCCATTAAAATTATTTTGATTACGTAAAAATAGGTTTTGAAAGGACTCGAAACCTTTTACAGTGAGATTACAAAATAAGCATTAAAGTTCTAGTGGAAATAGCGCAGCAGCACTAAAAGAGACACCAAAAAACTAACAAGTCCATCAAAAGAGAAACATAGAGAAAAAGGACAACAAAAAGACAACTGGACAGCAGAAAGCTAGCTAGATAGTCTTCATTAGTTCAACTGCCTATTCAGCCAACATCTGCATATTTGCAGAGGACACTTTGAGCTCCCCTAGATATTTGTTCTTGTGATCCTCCAGCTTTTTGAAGCTTGATCTGGTCCTTTTACTAGGTCCATGATCCTCCTTAACCTCCATGGGAGCCTGCTCCCCTTTTCTCTGCTCCATCTTGTCCACAAGTATCTTGACATGCTCAAGTGAGTCCTTGAGAATGGTGAAACTCTGCTCAGCGATGTTACTCATCATCTTCTCCAACTGCTCAATTCTATTCTCCATTTTATAAATTCTCTCAACCATGTTTCTGTGTTTGTGAAAATTGTACCTGATCTGTAGACACAACACTTCAGTAAAACATTAAAGGTTAGCTATAATCAAAATCGTGCAAAATTGAAATCTAATCTAACCAAGTGATTTACTACCTTCTAATAGGTGCGAGATTGATGTTCTCAGATTTTTATCGAGATCAGTGACCTAGACGACACCTAAATGAAGGATTTGAATGCAATTGATCTAGATATGAAATAAATGCAATTAATCTATATTTTTTATATTTTCTATGCAATAAGAATGAAAATGATATGAAATCTATGATATGTAAAAACTGATATGCTATGAATTGATCTATCAATAATATAAAAACAAAAGTGATCTCACAACAATGTTGATTCGCAATAAGCTTTGATCCTCCAAATTGCAATTCTCCAGCGTGATTGTGCCAAAAATATGAGATTCTGTGGATTTTAGAGATGAGCTGAGGCTTGTTTTTATAGAAATCCAGGGCTTTGGAGGTGCATGGAAAAAAGCCATAAATCACTCAAATTAACTCAGCTTGATTTTTGAGTTATCTGATAATAAAGATAATTTAATTCACAAAAACATGCAAAAGCAGAGTTTAACTCAAAATAGAGTTTAGCTTTAATTGATAATTGATAGTTGTCTGCTTTTATGATTGTGCATGCTTTATTTATGAATTAATTTAATAATAAAGTGATTTATGCTCAACTTAACTAATTTTTGAAAATAAATAATTGATTTATGGGTTAATCAATTATTTAATCAAACTTTTATTAAAAAACAATATTATTAAAAATTGACAACTTGTTTTAATTAATTAAATAAAAATTTAATCAATTATTCATAGGATATTGGATTTATTGTCAAAATTAAATAATACAATTAATAATAGATAGAATTAACTTCAATTAAATAATTAAGTGGCAGAATTAAATCTAATTAATTAAATATGCAAAATATTCAATTAATCAAATTTTAGGATAAATGTGATTTATTGCCAAATAATTATAAAATTAAAGATAAGATAATTAAGAATATTGCTAGGAATATTCCTCGATGCAAAATTTAAGATAATCAATTAGGATTCGATGATGTTTAGATATGCCTTAGGTTAGGACTTTGATGTCGATTTCGTTCGATTTGATGATGTAGGAGATTAATGAACTTATAGCCCATTTTTGGGGTATTACATTTTGCCCTTCTTTGAATTACTGTGCGAAGCATAGTGGTTCAAAGATAGTCTGTGTTTGATAAAGATATGAAACTGATGTTTGAAATTGATAATTGATATGAGACAAAAGCTGATTGATATTGATTTGATATGAAGATAACAGGTCCTGAATGACCAAAGATAATCTTCACTATAACAGCAAGTGAACCTATGATTGCGAAAAAGTGTCAAAACACCTGATTCCAAACCTTAGGATTGTAAAGAAGTGAGTGACTGGTTCTAGACTCGATTGTCTTAGCAGAACTAGCAGGTATCACATCCGAACCCTTCAGTTGCCAAAGAACCAAGGAAAGAACACTATGATCCAATGGTTGCAAAAACTGATACAGTTTACAAGATTAGGAGAATACCAGATTGATATGGATCTTGATGAATCTGATATGCCCCAAGTGATGATAGATTTTCCCCGAGTGATGAGGTCTTTTTTGATGAATCAGTAACTAGGCATGGTTGTTGTCTTGATTACTGAGGAAGATATGATTTCAAATTTGATTACAGACTTTGAATGATGTGCAATACCATGCCCCATTAGGGATTAAAATTGAAATCTAACAAGAAAAGTCAGCGTTGAGAGTTCAGAAGCATGTTAATTGATTTGAGAAGTGGTTAAACATGTCTGAGAATGCATTCTACATCATTTAGAGGTCCAAGCAACCAAGTTTGACTAGGCTTGACCATGAGTTGACCATGGTTGACCAAGTTTAAATTTTGATAGTTTGATGGAAGATAATCAGTTAAGTTGAATACTAGATTTTTGCTATGATTGAATGTTGATTATGCAAGTAGTTGACAATATGAATGATCTTACATTTTGATTTTGATCCCGAAAAAGGATTCTACTTGTTGTTTCATTGGAGGAACCTTCATGTTAGGTTCAGCTCTTGTTAGATTTGAAGATGCGATTGGAAGAATCATTTAAGCATTGAAGTTTAGCCAACCATTATGAGATCATGCAACATGCAAAATGCAAAGAGACATGCAACCTAAGACCTAGGACCTATTCACTGATCATGTGTCAATTTGTTATCATCATTAAACTTTTAGGTAACCAGATAAATCAATACAATGCCCACTAGCTATGAAACCATAGACATATGAATACCGATTTGTATGTGCAAGAATCAATACAACACCCACTGGCTAGGCAACCATGGACATATGAATATTGATTTTGTTTTCAGAATGTCAGATTAGATATGACACCAAGGCATAAACACCAGGATGACCTGAATATCATGTCCATTTTGATATTGCAATTTGTATAAGCATCAAAACATAAACATTGTGATTACCTGAATACACCTTGCATTGCAATCACATCAAACAGTCAAGAGATCATTCTAAATCTAATGTGAATTACCTGTAGTGACCCTTTATCGTTCACATCCTTAGGCAAGATCACGTTTCACAGTAGGAGAAAGAACTCACTCAAAAAGACAATAGTTAGATCAAACTTCCTTGAATTTTCTGGGTATCAATGGTTGAGGTACGCATGGCCATCCAATTCAAGATAGAGGCTCTTACAGTCGGACACCATTTCAATCCAGAATTTCCAAAGTTGTTAGATTTTCACATACAAGAAGAAAACAAAGAAAAGATTATGCCCCTAGTCATCACTCTCTAAATCCTATAAAGGACATCATTGAAGAGCTTGAAGGGACACAATATGCAAAAATCTCAATGCGAATCAGTAAGCATACAAGGAGGTAAAAGCATGTAAAAAGCATAGATCATTTTCAGTTTGATGTTTGATTGCATTGTTGTAGATGCAAAATCCTTTTTGGAGACAAGACAGACTAACTGACTCAAATGAAACTTCAAAGGACTCTGACTAGATATGATACGTCTAAGATACATTGGAGACCATAGGATATGACATTGATTGCCCCCAAGTTTGAACATTGATAGGATACAGACGCTTGAGCAGATTGGTGGACAAACTGACTTATTGAAAACTGGAAATGCAGAAACAAACCGAGAGATATGTACAAACTAAAGCAAAACTGAAAGCTGGGAAAGACCAAGATTGCGCTGATAGATGGAGCATTTTGAAACAAGTGGCACCCATTTGCCAAGTTTTCACCATCTTGGCAGAGATTCTATTTTTGCTACCAAGGCGCCTGTTTCCAGGTTTTCACCAAGGCACTTTTTTTTTTTCATTTTTCATTTTTTAATTTTTTTAATTTTTTTTTAAATTTTTTTGTGAATCATCAAGGCGCCTATTGCTAGGTTTTCACCAAGATGTTCATTTTTTTTAGGACTTTTTCTGATTTTTATAATTTTTTCAGGACATTTTACCATAGACTGAATGCCTTAGGCGTAGAATTTCTTTAGATGGAGAATGTTGATTGGTTCTTAGAGTTGTTCTCCTTCAGTCATTGAGAGTTGATAAGCACCAGAGCCAAAACTAGCAGTGATGACAACAGGACCTAGCCAGTTGGGTTCAAATTTCCCCTTGCGTTCTTGATGGGATTGATTTTTAGGATTTTCTCTCAAGACTAGATCACCAACCTGAAATTCTCTATGTCTGACTTTCTTGTTGTAGCCTCTAGACATTCTTTTCTGATATACTCTAAGATGATCATACACTACTTTTCTGCGCTTATCTAGCAGTTCCAATTCTTGTAACCTAGACACTCTGTAGTCATCATCAGTTACTAGACCATGCATTCTAATTCTTAGTGATGGGATTTCAACCTCAATAGGCAATACCACTTCAGACCCATAAACTAAAGCGAAAGGTGTAGCCCTTGTGGGCATTCTGATACTTGTTCTGTAGGCCCATAGAGCTAGATTAATCATGAGATGCCAGTCTCTGCCAGTTTTGTTTACTATTCTGTGCAAGATCTTCAATAGATTTTTGTTAGAAGCCTCTTCTTGGCCATTCGCTTGTGGATAGTAGATAGAAGACCAATGTTGGGTGATCTTGAATTTGGCACATAGATCATCAAGGTCTTTATTCCTAAATTGCCCACCATGATCTGTGATTATGGAATGAGGTATCCCATATCTGCATATGATATAGTTCAATATGAACATAGATATTTGTTTCCCCATTTCTTGTGTCAAAGGGATCGCTTCTACCCATTTTGTAAAATAATCTATGGCTGTCATTATATGGGTATGTCTGTTAGAAGAATGAGGATGAATCATCTTGATAAGATCAAATGCCCATTGATGGAAAGGCCATTGTGTTGTAAAGGGGATTAGATCCCTCCCTGGAGCATGAATTAAGTTGCCATGCACTTGGCACTTTTGATAATTCTTAGCAAATTTGATAGCCTCTTTCTCCTTTTCAGGCCAATAGTACCCAGCCCTAATAAGTTTTTGAGCTAGTGTTAAACCGTTTGAGTGTGACCCACAAATACCATCATGGACTTCTTCTAATGCATGTTGAGACTCTTCCCATTCTAAACGTCTAAGTAGCGTACCATCTAAACCTCATTTGTATAGATTGTGACCAATGATGACATATCGGGAGGCATTATAGATAAGGTATCTCTTTTCATGGTGGTTGAAGGTATCGGGAATGATTTGGTCTTGGAGATAGGAAAAGAGGTCTTTTTATCTGGATGAATCATGACCTACAACAGTGAAAATCATGTGGGTTTTAGGGGATTCATATGCAGGATAAGAGAGTGCTTCCACCAGGAACTCGTAGTGTAGCTCATGTTCAGGCTATTATAATAAAGTAGATAGTGTTGCCATTGCATCGGCGGCCTTTTTCTCCATTCTAGGAATTTGCTCAAATGTGATAGATATAAAATATTTCTTAAGATCATCGACCATTCTCTTGTAAGGAATGAGCTTTTCATCTTTAGTTTGGTACACATCATTGACTTGATGAATAACAAGTTGAGAGTCTCCATGAATGTGTAGCTCTGTTACTGTGATGCCCAAAAGTTGGGACAAAACACAACCAACAAATTTTTTTAAAGTAATAAGTTTCAACACACAAGATGCGGGTTAATGAGTTCAACGACGAGGTTAAAATGAATCAGGTGAATAACCTCGACAATGTTGTCTATAAAGGATGCTAGAGGAAAATTAAAAAAAAGTTAAATATGTCCATCTTCATGACGATCAAAATTATCGTTCGTCAACTAGAGATCTCAACGGTTGACTAAGAGGACATGAATGTCTAATGTTTACGTTATTCCATATGAAGGTCATTCAATTTACTAATGTTTAGATTAAGTCCAATCTGATCATGGAGCTTAATCGGTTGATCTGAAATACACGATAAACACGATCTGATTCCTCAAACTTATTATAAAATTAGAAAATAAAAAAAACTATAAGTCTTAATCAATAATTATATTTAATTATTATATAATATTAATTAATAATTATAAAATATTAATTAAGTAATATAGATATTAATTAATTAATAAATTATAATTTATTAACTAATATTTAATACATGTCTAAAATTATCATTATAGAACAAAATGGAAATTACCACTAACTATAAAATTCCTTGCATCACATAATATCTTTCTATACTAACATTAATTCCAAAAGCAAAATTAACAAATAACATAAAATAACATATAACTTTATTACCCACTAAACAATCTTAATTAACTATCTAAGCATCTAATGATATTAATAACACATTATCTTAAAAAAAACATATTGATTAATATCTAAACTATCTTATCAATCTACTAAATCAATCTTCTAAAATATCCTAAACTATCAACTACCCTATCCTCCTTAATAACTACCAAATCATTCCTAAATATCTAACTTTACTAGCCTAGCCTCTAAGCTTCCTCAACTCACGTGCCATGAGGAGTTTGAATTTCATAAAGTAAGGGGGGCGCATACCAAGGAAGTGGTGATGTGTATTTTGGAAGAAGGTTTACATTAATATGCCAAGACTTTGACAGCTCACCTACCCCTTTTCAAGTTTCAAACAAGGGAAAACTTTAACATGTTTTAACTCCTCCAAGGGCTGCGTGGTTTTATTTGGAGACAAAGCTTTTTTAAAAGCTAACAAGTTGCTTGCTTAGGTGTCACTTAGTACACCATCCCATCACCCAAAAGGTTTGGGATTAATTACAAAGCCTTAGCCTTCATCCACCTGCGCCTAGGGGAAAGGTTTGTCAAAAAGGTGAGCATGTGATATTTGTTTAAAGTTTTATTTTATTATTTGCTTTGGTAAAGGTGGCAGATTTATTAATATAATATGACTAAGGTTGGATTTTTGTATGGGAATTCTTTCCCATACAAAATCCAGAGAGCTATTTGCTCTCTTAAAATTTCTGGGTAGTGTTATTCATTTTTTTGCACTACTAGTTCATTCTCTTCTTTGAAAATTTATGAGTTCATAGCAATGAAAATAGGTAGTCTCTTAGGTGGAATTAGGGGTTTAGAATATAGAGATTAGATAGTATTTCATACATAGAATTACATAGTTTGTTTGATAATCAAATAAGGTCTTTTATAAAGACTAAATGCTCATAGTTCTCATAGTTTTTTTTTGTCAATATCATAGAACTAAGGAGTGTTTTCAAACACATATTCAGAGTATATTTGAATTGATCTTAACCAATTTAAAACATCTAATGGAGCTACAATCTCCTTATTTCATTCAAGTAAGAGTTGATAACATATCAATATAGATTCTTTCAACTTGATGAACTTATAACAATAATTAAGAGAGAGATTTCAATGGTAAAGAGAGAATGAAGGTCTTTTAAGAATTATGCAAGGATTCAACTTTCCATAATATGAACTACATAATCATCTCATTATCTTTGTTCCCATTGAAATTCACATCATTCCTAGGTTACAAAGTAACATTGCAATATTCAAAATGAAGCATGCTTTTCTTTACATGAATTTCATAATGAAAGCATCTTCTAAAACATCAATTAGGCAATGATAGTTCATTATAGCAACATGTTTTTCTTTCTCATTTTCCTTTCTAAATACAATATACAAGTGCTCCAAAAGGAGATTGTATACATGATTCAAAATTTACAAGGATGAATCAAAACATGGAGTGAATTCCTCTTTCAAACATGGAGTGAATTCCTCATTCAAACACATCAAGGAAAAAAAGTCTTTATCTTCTTTATCATCATGCATCCATACTTCAAAATCTGCAAGTGAAAACATGACAAGGAAAATACCATGGGAGCTCACCTCCCATCCAAGGTCTCTCATGAGACCACCCCCGAGCTTGGGGAGAACACATTGAACAGGTTACAAACATACACACACAATCACAACATGATTTAACAAACATAGACAAAAATTCCCAAATTCCCTCAAGAAGTAAACTAAGGAATTCCCATGAATTTCCTTTGTAGGGTGTGGTAGACAAAACCATGGAGATTACCTGTGTGTGAGTGATTACACCTTCATGAAATAACAAGATTTAAAGAGAATTTACACTATTCAAAACAAACTAATCTAAATAATGCACAATTAATCTATCAACATCTCATGGATCTCTAAAATAAAGTGGTAAATGAGGCTCTCAGCTATGATCCTCACTAGTGACACTCTAAAGATGAGAATTAAGCTATATGATATGCAAATTTAGATCTATTCTATCAAATTCTAGCTCTATTTGATGAACAATCTACTATGATCAATGCAATTTAAGCTAATTAGCAATGACAAATGATAAGTGAGTGATATGGATGCAAATTGACAGAGCTTTGCTGCAATTCAAAGATATGGAGTGGATGATTAATGCCTCAAAATGCCTTCTATTTATAAGATTTTCCCAAGGGTAGGGGGTAGAGTGAGATAACCATGGTTATGCTTGGGTAAGGTCAATTGGCTTTGCTTTGTCCCTAAATGGGGGGACAAACATTTAAATGGTTTCAAAAGGCTGGACCATTTCAACAAAAGTGAGTGATTTATGTCCATTTTGTCTCCTTTTTCCTTTGTTGAGAGAATTTCATATTTATTAATTAATTAAAGTAATTAAATTTAGCCATGAAGGGTAAGAGGTTCATTTTGATTTTTCATTTCAACAACTATGTCATCAATTTAATTTAATCAATTTCTTAGTGTTTTTCCCCTTTTCAAGCCTTATTTAATCATTTAATCATTTAATTGAATTTTCCTTTGATTTGAATTGCCTTTGTTCCATTTATTGATTTTTAGTGCTATTTTGATGACTTGATTGCACCTTTTGATTGATTTAAGCCTTTGCCAATTTTCCATGTCTACAAATGCCCCTCTTTGAGTCGATGTGCGAAGAACACCGATTCAAAGATTCCCTTAGTATGATGATCTGATTCTGGTCCTGGTTTTGATATGCCTCTGATCGTTCTGATTAATGTACTTCCTGATGATGATGATGTGCCTCTGATGATGGTGCTGATATGATTCTGATGCTTCTGATATGATATGGGTCCTGGGTTCACTGATAAAGGTCCTGGGTTGATTGATTAAGGTCCTGGGTTGATTGATAAAGGTCCTGGGTTGATTGATTGCTGATATGTTGATAGGTTTGATACGATGACAGATTTGATATGATGATATGATATGATTTGATACTGATATCTTGATATGATACTGCTATGATATGATATGATATGCCCCACTGATAAATGTTTTTGATGTGATGCCCATTTGATACTCTGATGCCCCCTCAGAAATAAAACATATTGAGTCCTTGATTTGAAAGATTTGAATTGATTGGTCCAATATGTTTTGATTTCTGATACCGTTTGAAAGAAATAATCAAATTTGATTTATGCCCCGATTAATGAAAATGTCCTATGATAGGTTCAAAGTGCATTGTTTTAAGTGTTTATGAGGACCAATTTTACCTTAAATAGGGTAAAACCCCTCATTTTACTATTCATTTGCACCGTTCCTTCTTGAGATTTGAGCTCTGATTTTAGCCTTTTGGAGACGATGGTGGTCCCACATCGCGAGCATCGGTTTGAGAGAGCGCGCCGGTTCAGTTGGAGAGCGACCGATGGTCCTCCGGTATGTCATTCAAATTTTCCTCATGTCTGTAAAGTCGCATTTATGACCTTATTTAATGCTTTTAAAAATTTTAATTCTGCGTGCGTGAAAAGAAATGTCGCCTCCGTGCATTTTAATATCGCCTGAAAATGTTAAATGTCGCCTTTGATAAATCTTATGTCGCGTCCCTTAGGTATTTTCACGCATTTAGAAAATATAGTGTCGCCTAAGGAAAATTTAATGTCGCGTAGGTTTTAAACATTTTTAATCAGGTGTCGCGTGATAATAAGATGTCGCCTACGGAAAATCTTATACCGCCTCCGTGAAAATAAGTCACGCGGTGAAATAAAATTACGCGTTTGATCAAAGAAATGTCACCTCTGGTAAAAGAAATGACGCCAGAAAGAAAAGTCGCGTGAGTAAAAAAAAAAATTTGTTTATTTAAAACATTTCTAAGACGTCTGATTGCTCGATTACGTCAACTTGATTGATATCGATCACGTCAATGAATTCAATCGAATGTTTAGTTAGGGTATTCCCTTTGTTTGACTTCAACAACGAATTAGAACATAGGTAACTATAATATCAAAGAATAAGATTAATCAATCTTCATCATGAATGATAGATCATGGATCTAAATGTCCATCCATTTTATGCCCAAATGCTTAGAGACATAAAACTAGGATCGTCCTTCCTCAACGCTTAGAGTTAGGATTGGTAAGTCTGATAGGTATATTTAAATTGATGACCATGATTGATTGTTTGATTTCCTGATAGTAAGTTACTCATGTGATTCCCTTGTTTTGATTAAACAGGAGGATGTCCCTGTGCTGTACCTTCAGACTGTACCACACTGGGTGATGGAGCTGAGGACTCAGTTGACTGACGCCGAGAGGCGAGTGATTAGGCGCTGCGGTTTATTGTGCATACTAGAGCTTCCTCGGTTCCAGATGAACCGAGGTTTGATTACGGCTGTCGCAGAGCGTTGGCACTCTGAGACAAACACATTTTGGCTACCACAGGGCGAGATGACTATTACACCGGAGGATGTTTATAGATTGCTACGGATCCCGACTCATGGAGAGATAGTATATTATGACGCAGTCTATGACGGGACATATTGTCGACGAGTATTCGAAGATCCATCTATTGGTGATGACTGTATCTTATGGCCTCAGTTTGCCTCATTTCCTATTTTACCAGCCTTATTAGGTGCTATCATTGGTGGTGTCTTATTACCTGATCGGCGAGGTCGCGGATTTTCAGTGGGATGGGGCAGGATTATCGAGGATTTGCTACATCATCCTCGACGCTTTGACTGGGGATCTTGTGTGCTAGCACAGCTTTATCATGATCTGCATGAGGTGGTTTACAGGAGAGCAGCCTCATTATCTACTGGGATTCATATTTTACAGTTGTGGATATGGGAGCACTTACCAGTCAGTCGTCCTATATCAGATCGAGATCGTCCTCTAGGATATCCTTTTGCATGGCAGTATACTGGTATGGTGACACAGCATCACTTGGGTCACTTGGAGTATTGGCGACGGCAGATTGATGACATGGATGAGGTCTATTGGAGACCATATGTTGAGGTCGAGGATTGGAGAGAGGATAGCTTGGAGTTACCCTATATGTTTGCTCCTCGATGGATGATCGGCAGGATTGACTCTGTTCTTGAGAGATTCTTGGCAGGGAGAGTACTACGACAGTTTGGGCGGATTCAGCCTATGCCTCAGGGATCTGCAGTATATGCTCGTTCTAGTGCAGAGCGTGTTACTTGGGGTCACATGCCTTCATATGATGATGCTATAGAGCAGATATCATTACTGGGTTATATGGATTGGGACATGAGGTTACACATCAGAGATGCCGGCGTCACACAGGAGTATCTAGCTTGGTTGATGGAGCATCCGATGCCTCGCTTTACAGACCCTGCAGAGCCAGTACCTGGGCGAGATGATGGTGAGGATGTTGGTGGTGGGAGGAGACGCAGAGGTAGACCCCGAGGTAGGGCAGTGATTCGGCTCAGAGGACGAGCGAGAGATGCATAGGTACAGGCACCACCTCCTCCTCCTCGTCCTGCAGTAGCACAGAGACAGAGGTTAGATCGTCAGGATCATGTGAGGGCTGCTAGACAGGATCCAGGGACAGGACAGGATACGAGAGCAGGATTACAGCAGACTACTGTGGATGATCAGGACACAGGTGCACAGCAGATACCAGCAGCTTTTTCCCGTGATCGGGGAAAAGCTCCTATAGATACAGGTGATCCTCAGAGTACCTATGAGGTTGGAGAGAGCTCTAGTACTAGCCAGCTACGAGCAGATGTGGGAGCATTACGGACAGAGGTGTCACAGATGTCATCTATGATTCAGCAGTTGGTATCGGGTTTGGCTCCCTTGGTTCCTCTCCTTGTTGCTATGGTTGGTCAGACGCCTCCTCAGCAGCCTCCATCACAGCCTCCTCCACAGCCTCCTCCACAGCCTCCTCCCAGTGGTGACGAGAGATGAGCCATGAGTGCTCTTATTGATCATTGAGATACTTGATATTGTACCATAGTCTTGTGACCTTGGTGTCACCTTTCCAGTTGTATTTTGACACTTATTTAACATTGATGCCCCTGTTGATGGGCGATTATAGAGTTGAGTTTTATGACATCATTGTTATGAGTAGACGTGTGATATGAGAACATTTATGATCTTTCCTGCTTTTACTTGATGATATATGAGATTTCCTTTAGATGCTGCTATATGTGTTTATCTAATACATTTGTTTTTTTGGATGACTATTGGTTATGGATGCAACGTATCTTATGTATGATATAGATAGATGGATGCATTTCTTCTTCATGTATGGATGCAGTTTTGATATGTTATTTCTCATGTATGCAATCTGTATGCAAATGTAAATGATTATTTACTTCTTTTCTTTGATAATATCTATGTAATGATTAATGATATGGAATGAATGCAAAAAGTATAATCTCATTTATTTTTATTTTTGTAGAAAAAATGATGTTGAAATGATGTTGTCCTTGTTGATTTAACCCTGTTAATGATGTCATGTACCCCCTTTTTGATGCGAAAATAAAACCCTTGGGAAAAAAAAAAATGCACATGCAATTAATCTAATATGAGAATGCATTTAACCTTTTTTATGAATGCAGCTAAGTGTCACTAGCTTTTTAGCAAATAAATGCCTTGAGGATATATTTTCATCATTGAACACTTGGGACCGGAAAGTCGACACAACCACCACTGCCCACTGACATGATGATATGAATATCGCTTTTTACTTTACTGCTCATATGGTAACCTCCGTTTTGCTTTCCCATTGGTCTCATCAATACGACTATCACTGATTTCCAAAAAAAAAATCATGAGAGTACGAATACCGATTTTGTCGGATTCTATGTTGCAAGTGGATTTTGTCATTTAGATATGAAGAATCTAAATATCCAAGGTATCCGGTTGCGTAAACAAACAAAGGTTAACTCATTATTTTATAAGATAATCCTCGATGGTTCTTTGATGACCATGTCTTCAGATGAATTCTCATAAGGCAATGAATTTTCCTCCAAACAGTCACATCATAGTCAAGAAAAATATCATGTCTCCATCATTGCCAATCTAGTCGAAACATCCTTGATGAGCTAAAAAGACTTGATACAAATTGAATGAATGTAAGTAAACAGATTTTTAACCAACTTTTCAAAAGAATCTATCTAAGTGTTTTGCATTGTTTTCTGATTTTCAACAAAATATATTTCCAAGTGTTTGATCATGACATGATTTTTGATTTTTAATCCTGAATAATAAGTCAATTTAGGCTCATGGAATTTTGTTGTGGTAGTCAACTTTTTCGGTATCAATCAAAGGTTTACACAAATCTGATCTCTCTTCGGAAAATGTTGATCTCTTTCTACTTGTGACTGAATGTTGTTCATATGAATCCCTTTTGAGGTACCCACTTTCCAATCCATTTATGCTGCCCCCAAGTATTTGATGTATCAACTTTGACAACTTTAGGCAATGTAAAGGATGGTGCTACAAACTGTTATGATGACTATGTACAAATGACGGATGCAATGAAGGTTTAAACAAATGGGATGATGAGATGCATTATATACACATGTGACTAGGAAGGAAATGACTTAAGGGAACCAAAAGCGCTTGTTACCAAGTTTTCACTTTTGGATATTCTCTCTTTTTTTTTTTTTGCTACCAAGGCGCCTATTTGCTAGGTTTTCACCAAGGCACTTTTTCTCTTTTTTCATTTTTTTCATTTTTTTCTTTTTTCTTTTTTTTGACTTTTTTCATTATCAACTTGGCGCCTATTTGCTAGGTTTTCACCAAGAGATAGTTTTTCAAATGTTTTTTGCTTTCTTCAGGCTCAATTTTCCACTGTTTTTGATCTTTCTTCTTTTCCAATGTTTTTGGATTTTCTATTTTCAAATGTTTTTGGTATTTTCCATTTTCAAATGTTTTTGGATTTTCTATTTTCAAATGTTTTTGGTTTTTCTATTTTCAATTATGTACAATAATTATGATGCTTTCTCATCTGATACTCTTTATACTCTTTCATCTGTTTTAGGTATAGAATCTCTTCAAATGAATGCTATTTATGGGTTCTTGTAATTTTTCACCATTACAATCTGATAATTTATATGTTCCAGTTCCAAAGGATGATGCTATAACAAATGGGCCTATCCAATTAGCTTCCCACTTTCCTTTCTTTTCCCTTTCAACTTGATTTTTGGGATTTTCTCTTAGTACCAAGTCTCCTACTTGAAAAGTTCTTGGTTTGATGTGTTTGTTGTAATTGTGGGCAATCCTGTTTTGATAACCTTTTAAATGCTCATAAGCTTGAGTCTGATGTTCCTCTAACAATTCCAATTGTTGTAGTCTAGCAATCCTATAATCCTCATCAGTGATCAATCCTCTTAATGAAACCCGTAGAGATGGAATTTCAACTTCTAATGGTAGAACTGCTTCAGTTCCATAGACTAAAGAGAATGGGGTGGCTCCTGTAGGTGTTCTGATACTAGTTCTGTAAGCCCATAGTGCGGGGTTTATTTGCACGTGCCAATCTCTTCCTGATTTGTTAACTGATCTTTTTAATATTTTGAGGATATTTTTGTTTGTTGCCTCAGCTTGTCCATTGCCTTGTGGATAATAAATGGATGATGAATGATGTGTAATGTGAAATGTCCTGCAAAGTTCATCAATATCCTGATTTTTGAATTGTTTCCCATTATCCGTGATAATGGCATGTGGAATACCATAGCGGCAAATTATGTGGTTCAAAATGAACATTGAAATTTGTTTGCCAGTTGCTGTTATTAATGGAACTGCTTCCACCCATTTGGTGAAGTATTCTGTTGCTGTGATGATATACTTGTGTCCGTTTGAAGACGGAGGATATATGATCCCAATCAAGTCAAAACCCCATTGATAAAAAGGCCATGGTGTAATGAATGGGTGTAATTCTTGAGCCGGTGCATGTATCATATTACCATGATATTGACATTTGCTGCATGTCTTCACAAATTGACAAGCATCCTTTTCTAATGTTGTCCAAAAGTACCCTAGACGAAGGATTTTCTTAGCTAGATTAAAACCGCTTGAGTGTGACCCGCAAATTCCTTCGTGGACCTCGCGTAAAGCTAACTTAGACTCTTCTTCCTCTAGACATCTAAGTAACGTCCCATCAAGACCCTTACGATACAATGTGTCTGAAAGGATTAGGTAACGGGCGGCTTGGCGTATGAAGTTACGTTTTTGGGCACGAGTTTGGTCTATGGGGAGTACTTGGTCTTTAAGGTAAGTATAGATGGGTCCATACCAAGGGGAGTCATGTCCATGTAAAAGAGCAACAATTTGGGTGTCAGGAAGGTTAAATGCCGGTTTTACCAACTCTTCCACCAAGAACTCATACTTCTCATGTTGATCTGGTTTTTGTAACAATGAAGCCAAGGTAGCCATGGCATCTGCTGCTCTATTCTTTTCTCTTGGAATCTGTTCAAATGTGATCAAAGCAAAGTACTTCTTCCATCCATCAATCAAGGCTTTATATTTCATCAATGTTATGTCCTTGGTATTGTATTCATTATTAACCTAATTGATTATGAGTTGGGAATCTCCATACACTTGTAATTCTGCAATACTCCATTCTAAAGCCATTTTGATGCCAATGACTAATGCCTCATATTCCGCTATATTATTGGTGCATGGAAATAAGAGTTTATAAGACTTTGGAATGGTGTATCCTTGAGGAGTAACCAATAATATACCTGCTCCAGAACCTCCTTGTGTGTAAGATCCATCAAAATATAACTTCCATGTCTTTGCTTCTATGTTGACAATTTCTGCATCTGGAAATTCAATTTGCATGGTTTGTGTAGACTCCATTGGGTTATCTGCTAAGTGATCTGCTATCACTTGTCCTTTAATTGCTCTTCTATCAACATATTCAATGTCAAATTCACTTAGGATCATGACCCATTTTGCTATTCTACCTGTTAAGGTAGTTTTACTTAGTAAGTATTTGAGAGGATCAATCTTGGCAATTAATTTGATCTTATGCATCAACATATAATGTCTTAGTTTTTGAGATGCAAAAACCACTGCTAGACATGCTCTTTCCATGAATGAATAATTGAGTTCATATTTTATCAAGGTTCTACTAAGATAGTAGATTGCCCTTTCTTTTCCTTGCTCATCTTCTTGTGCCAACAATATGCCTAGAGACCTTTCTGTGGCTGATATGTATAACAACAGTTCTTTACCTTTGATAGGTGACATAAGAATAGGTGGGTTTATCAAATAAGTCTTCAAAGTAGCAAAGGCCTTATCACATTCCTCATCCCACATAAATGTAGTGTCCTTGTGTAACAATCTTGTGAAGGAGTGACACTTTTCTGCTAATTGAGAGATAAATCTCCTTATTGATTGAATCTTTCCTTGGAGTGACCTCATTTGGCTAATATTTCTTGGAATCTCCATTTCTAGAATTGCTTGTACTTTTTCAGGATCAACTTCAATACCTTTTGCTGACACTATATAACCCAATAACTTGCCGGATTGGACACCAAAGGCACACTTCTTTGGGTTTAGTCTAACTTTGAATTGTTCTAACCGAATGAATATTTTTCTTAGGATTTGTAAATGCTCTTCTCTATTGTGGGATTTTGCTAGAATGTCATCCACATAATCTTCTAAAAAAGTATGCATCATGTCATGGAAAATAGTTGTCATGGCCCTTTGATATGTAGCTCCAGCATTTTTTAAACCGAAGGGCATAACATTCCAACAAAAGGTACCCCAAGGGCAAGTAAATGCTGTCTTTTCTTGGTCTTCGGGAGCAATCTTGATTTGGTTGTAGCCACTAAATCCATCCATTAATGAGTACATTGCGTGACCTGCTGTCAAATCCACTATGGTATCAATGCTTGGTAATGGAAAGTCATCTTTGGGACATGCAAGGTTTAAATCTCTGAAATCCGTACACACACGGATAGATTTATCATGTTTAGTAACTGGCACAATGTTAGAGATCCAATCAGCATATGCTATTGTTCTTATGAACCCCACCTTTAACAATTTTTCCAATTCTGCCTTGACTAGAAGAGCCACATGTGGGTGCATTTTCCTTAGTTTTTGCTTTACAGGTTTAACTCCGGGTCTAACATTCAGATGATGCATTATGAAATCAGGATCCAACCCAGGCATATCGGCATATGACCATGCAAAATTTACTTGTTGTTCTTGGAAGAATTTGATAAAGTCCTTTCTTTCCATAGATGTAAGTGATGCAGCCAAGTGTACAACCTTTGGCTCTAGTTCCGTGCCAATGTTAACTTTTTCTGTTGGCTCTATAAGAATAGATGACCGTTCTTCTTCATGTTCAGGCAAAGTATCCAATCTCTCTTCTAATGGTGCCACAGTTGGGTTTTCACCAAAAGAAACATCTTTTATTTTCATTGTTTTTGGTTCTAAGGGTGCCACAGTTGGGTTTTCACCAATAGAACTTTTCATTTTTTTATTTTTTTTTGTTTTTTCTTTTTTTTGACTAAGAGATTGGACCCTTGCTGTTGTCATCATGTCCGTATTGAGTTCGTTGGTGAAAGAGGGTTCAACCGCATTGAGGTATTGGTTTGTGGCTTGGTCATTTGGGAAGTAAAGTAAGTCATGTGGTTCAGTTTGATCCCAATCAATGAGGTCTGGATGTATCAAAATTAAGGAATTATTGGGTAAGGTATCATCAATAGGATTTATGGACATGACTTCGTTTGAGGGTTCATACATTGTATCGTTTAGGTCTATGATGTGTGCTTCCTCAAGATGATCCATGGAAGTAGGGTCAAAGTCCCCTTCGCTTGAATCCTCGTCGACCTCTACGGGAAACAATGTGGGAAAAGCCACAAGCGGGTTAAAACTAACGTTTGAATTTCCCTCCTCTGAAGGTGTCCAAAATGTTTCTATCCATGCTCCACTACTAGATGCTTGTTCTATATTAGGCCCTTGAATAGAAGATTCTTCATTAATTGGAGCATCTTGTTTTGAGATTTTTGCATAAGTATGTATAGCAATGACTTCTTTATCTTGACATGACTCATCTGATAAAGTATCCCATTCATAATCCCTAGAATCATCACTATCTCCTTCGGATTCTAATGCATTTATTTGAGGATGAAAATCATGCATTGGACTTGAACTTTCTCCCTTATGTTGAAAACCTACTCCGGCTTTTTCATGACTTGCCCTCCAAACAGGTTCAATAGGTTCTAATAATCCTCTATTTCTTTGGCCTAGGGGTCCTCTTCCTTTGTATCCCATCTTTTGCATAATATCAAATCCTTTCCCATATTGTTCTGTTTGTATATTAACATGCTGAATTCTTTCCATGGGAGTGTCTAGGGTACCATCCTCATCATGATAAAGCCATTGAAGGACATCATCCTCTTCCTTATCCCATGTTGCTTTGTTATCTTCCCTCACAAAATAAGAATTATACTTATGTGGAAGATGTTCTTTTGAGGGTTTTCCATGTGATTTAGGAGACATAGGCATGTCAAATAGAGAAACTGAATATTCTCCTACCCCTTTTGAACTAATCTTGCATTGTTTGTCAAATTTGTTCATCATCTCACTCATGTATTGGTAATGATCTGCTTTAGCTTGTTCTTTTTCCTCTTTAGTAGGTTTGTAAATCACTGTTTCCAATTTAGGTGTCACATATGGACTTTCCATCACATTTGGACCCTCGTAGCTCACTTTTTCCTTGCCCTTAGTTGATGTAGTTGAGCTAGCTTGAAGAGGATTTTGTGCATCTTCATTGGTGATTCTTGGAACAACTCCTTCACGATTATGTGGAATGTATAATTCATGCAAGGGTTTGAGTGCATTACAATATTGAAATGGATTTGAGTCTCCTCCAATTGTGATTTCTTCACCCATGTATGGGAACTTGATGCATTGGTGGTATGTGGAGGGGACAGCTTGCATCTCATGAATCCAAGGTCTTCCCAATAAAATGTTATAGGTTAATTTCATGTCCAACACTTGACATTTGGTTTCCTTCTTAACTGGTCCCACTTGGATGGGCAACACAATCATGCCTTTAGAAGCTCTTTCAGCCTCATCGTAAGCTTTTATGGTGATTTTCTTTGTAGGGTCAATGCAAGACTCGGAGAAACCTAGGGATTTTACAAGACTCAATGTGCATATATTAAGGCCAGCCCCTCCATCAATAAGGGCTCTTTTGACTCTATGCCTTTCGATCAAAACCTCTATATGTAATGGTAAATTTTGAGGATGAGTTATAGACATGTCATCTTGATCTGAAAATGAAAGACAATGAGGAGCCACAAGATGTCCTACCATATTTTGAAACTTTTCTTCCCCTAAGGTAGTAGAAACATGTGTTTCTTCCAAAGCTTTTTCCAAAATCCCTTTATGATTTGGTGACAACTTCAATAACTCTAAGATTGAGATTTGTGCTGGAGTACGTTGCAATTGGTCTACCAAACTATAAGGTCTTGCTGTTGTAGGAGATTGTTTGACCACAATGTTGGATGATGGGATATTGGTGTTTTGAGGGACTATCCCTTGTAAAGTCATTCTAGAATTCTGCCCTCTTGTAATGACATTTGTTGCTTCCTTTTGAGGCTGTTCATTAATGATGATAGCATTAACAATATGATCATATGATGGCGCAAAGTTGAGATTATTGGCACTTTGTTTCTTGCCATTTGATGACTCACCTTTATCATGTTTGTAAAAAGGTTGTTTGAAGGCCGTATGATCTTCATTATTTTGGGGTCCATCAACAGTGATTATGTTATTATCTATCAAGTCTTGCACCACATTCTTTAATTGTAAACATTCATTTGTAGGGTGCCCCCGAATCCTATGATATTCACAATGATGCTTAGCATCCCACCAACCCGGCTTGTGGTCTGGTTCATAAGGTTTAATGGCGGGTAATGTAATAACATTGTTAGCTATGAGAGTCTTTAATGCAGTTTCAAGTGATTCTCCCAAGGGTGTAAAGTGTCTTGCAGGAGTGGGTTTCAAATACTTATCATACTTGCTGTTTTGATCCTTGTTTCCTTGATTATTCTTATTGACATTGTTGTTGTTGTTGGAAGGGGCATTATATGCTTGATTAGCATTATTCACTTGATTTGGTGTCTTTGTAAGGGCAAATGGAATCACCTTCAAGTTGCTGGATTCCACTACACCATCATTAACAATACTTTTGTTGTTATTCCTTGCAGCATAACGGCTATTGTTGTTGTACCAACTTTTATTTGGATTGTTGTTATTGTTGATATTGTTGTTGTTGGAGTTAGAGTTATTCTTATTTTCCTTGTGCAATTTCAACTCTCCACTCTTAATCAACACTTCTTCCGTTGTAATTCCGTTATCAATTAGATCTTGAAAGGTTTTGGGACATTGCATCCTTAGTCTATAATTCAGCTCGCTTCTCAAACCGTTAATAAAGATATCCATTTTTTCTTTTTCCGGTACACTTCTTGGATATCTAGCAAATGCAGTCCTCCATCTTTGCAAGAATGTGAGAAAGGCTTCTCCATCTTGTTGCTTCATGTTACATAACGTTATCATGGTGACCTCATGTTTGATGTTATAAGAGTAATGAGTCACGAATTTAGATGCTAACTCTTCAAAGGATTTTATGCCGGATGGTAGTTTTGAAAACCAATCCATGGCTGTTCCTCCCAAGCTTCTTGGAAATAGTCTCATTAAATAAGTTGATTCATGCATGAATTCAAGACTTAATGCACAAAACCCCCGAAGATGGTCATGTGGGTCGGATGTTCCTTCATATCTCTCATATTTAGGAAATGTTACATTAATGGGAAAAGGCACCATGACCAAACTCTTATCAAATGGAAAAGGGCATAATGTTTCAATAGAGAAAGGCTTAGGAGCCCCATTTTGTTTCAAATTGTCAATTTCCATTTGTAATGCTTTGAATTGTTTCCTCATTGCTTCCATAGGGTCTTCTATTTCCTTGGGCTTTAATTGTTCTATGTCAAAATCTTTAGGTAGCTTTACCCCCATTTGTATTAAGTCCATGAAGTGTTTTTCTTTATCCATAAGCATGGTCTTTTTCATTAGTTCTATGAAATAAGGACATTGTCTTGCCTCTAATGCTCTTTCAATCGTGGCTTCTTCTGCAGTTGGGGGTAAGTTTGTATTATGAGGAGGCAATAAGTTGTTGCCTTGTGAATTTGCCTCTTGAGAATTAGGGTCTCTTCCTCCATTATTAGAATTTCCTTGATTGTTGTTAAGATCCATACCTCCATTCATGTTGTTCCCTTGGTTGTTATTGGGATCTATGCCCCCATTCATGTTGTTCCCTTGGTTAGTGGGATCGATATTTCCTAGGGTACCACTAAACATGTTGTTAATGTCCTTTGCCTTAGTGGGATTTTCAGTCACTTGTGAAGTAATGAAAGTGTTCTTTGGAAATGGGAGCTCTTCTCCGTTGTAGGTCCCGTCTGTTTGTAATGCTCTCCTTATAGAAAATGACCTTGTAATAACAAGCATGAACAAACTTTAAGGGTATGTTGACTTTCTTCTCTTGATAAGCTATTTTTGGAATAAGGTAAAAGTTTTTGATCAATTTTAAATGGTTTAAAATTTTAATGGTGTTTTGATCAATAACTTTGGAATATCTTGTTTGAAAATAAAAACAATCTCAACACACACATCAATTGGGTACCATATCCCTAGAATGCTCTAATGTGTATATTTTTGAACGTTTTCACAGGTTTAACACAAGAATAGCTTCCACACAATCTACCTAGCACATAATTGGTTTGTAAACATGGCTCTAATAGGTAGTTTTGCTATTTTACCGTTATGTAGTAAGTTTTCCGTTCAAAAGAGATCTTAGCTTTTCATCCCCCAACTATGTTAAGGGGCTTCCCACACGCACAAAAGCACGATTTTGCGCAATCCGTTAGGACTACTAGAGGAAGTTCGAAAGAGCTAAAATCCTTTTGTCGTGTACCCCATTAAGGATACCCGCGTTTCATTTTATAGTGGGTCAGATTCTCGCGGCAAAAGCAAGTGTATCCCACTTTGGGCTGTCCCTCTCACCGGCCCTTCTAAGGCAATCTCGGGAGGCGAGCCCACTAAGTTTTAAACATATTCATTGAAAAGCATGAAAAATGGATTTTGTAGAGAAAGTTTGGGAATTTGATTCACTCAAAGAGTGAAGAGCATATCCCTATTGCTTTTCCCTTATCCCAAACACTCACAATCAAATTGGTTCTTTTTCAACCCCGTGACAAAGGGGTTCTTAGAATTGAAGTGTTTATTTTTTTTCTTTTTTATGATTAAACTATGTTTTTGAACTTTGAAAATGCCACAATTTAAGGGAAGTGCAAGCTTGATGAGAAAAATACCTCAAACGATGCTAGCAAAGGCTAGGCGCATTTTTAAGTAGTAGATTTTTGTTTTCTCTCCAAATCCTTCTCTTACCTTGGCAAAATGTTCCCTCCACCAACAAGTTAGTCAGCACAATACAAACAAAGTGAGGGAAAACCAAAATCAAAGCTAAAAATGATGTAATTGATTATGCTTTTGATTCTTTTTTTTTTTTTTTTTTTTACCAAGATACTTGCAAAAATTTTTACAAATTTAAAGACTAAATTCCCAATTCAATGAAACATATTTTCGTTTGTAAGCATCTACAACAGCAATATATTTGGCATGCAATTCTACTTCTTTCTCTAAATTATTATTGAGAACAAAGGTAGAATGTACCCGGTTTTCTTTCCTTATCCTCTTAGAGATCAATTTCTCCTCTAAGTTGTATCTTCTCTCTGGTTTTTGCTCTTTCTTATGACAGACCATGCTCCTGATACAAAAAAAAAAAATGACAGTAAAGTTAGCATACAGTCCTTATTTTGACAAAATAGTGAAAATACTGCCAGGCGACATTGTCCAGACTACAGGCGAGATTAAATTTAATAAAGGCGTGACTACTTTAACCGCGAGCGTCACCAAAAGGGGCTCAAGCGAGATTAAAATAGACAAGCGCGATATCAAATTTAACAAACGCGTGAAATCTTTCTTACAGGCGACAACAGAAATTACACTAACAGAAAATAGATGCTATACTAGGCGACATTTCTTTTACCAAAGGCGATATCTAATTTAACAAAGACGTAATCAATTTAACCGCGAGCGTCACCAAAAGGGGCTCAAGCGAGATTAAAATGATTACGTGCGATATCAAATTAAATGAACGCGCAAACTGTTTATCCAAAAGCGACAAAGTAATTCAGCTAAGCGACATCTTATTAAATGAAAGCGACATTTCAAATAATAGGAGCGACAAAGAAAAAGCAAAGTGCAGTAAACTCCCTTTACACCAGGCGTGAGCTAATTCGTCGACCGCGGCTTTTAATTCATTGTAGGCGACATTGAAATAGCCAAAGGCATCATATCTTTGTGCAGAAGGCGATAACCTGATGTCTGTAGGCGTGATTTCTTTAACCAGGGGCGTGACTCTGCTGGTAAAAAGCGTGAGTGTTCAGACTCCAGGCGACATCTAAATTCCCACGAGCGACATCTCTTTACGGTAGGCGTGATCTCTTTACTGATAGGCATGATTTCTTTCCTGTAACCTGCAAACAGTGAGCAAAATCATGCAATTCTAGCCTAAATTTGCAAATAACGTGGAAATTTTGATAAATTTGAGGCCTAGAGCCCCACGGTGGGCGCCATTTGTGTGTGAGTGATTACACCTTCATGAAATAACAAGATTTAAAGAGAATTTACACTATTCAAAGCAAACTAATCTAAATAATGCACAATTAATCTATCAACATCTCATGGATCTCTAAAATAAAGTGGTAAATGAGGCTCTCAGCTATGATCCTCACTAGTGACACTCTAAAGATGAGAATTAAGCTATATGATATGCAAATTTAGATCTATTCTATCAAATTCTAGCTCTATTTGATGAACAATCTACTATGATCAATGCAATTTAAGCTAATTAGCAATGACAAATGATAAGTGAGTGATATGGATGCAAATTGACAGAGCTTTGCTGCAATTCAAAGATATGGAGTGGATGATTAATGCCTCAAAATGCCTTCTATTTATAAGATTTTCCCAAGGGTAGGGGGTAGAGTGAGATAACCATGGTTATGCTTGGGTAAGGTCAATTGGCTTTGCTTTGTCCCTAAATGGGGGGACAAACATTTAAATGGTTTCAAAAGGCTGGACCATTTCAACAAAAGTGAGTGATTTGTGTCCATTTTGTCTCCTTTTTCCTTTGTTGAGAGAATTTCATATTTATTAATTAATTAAAGTAATTAAATTTAGCCATGAAGGGTAAGAGGTTCATTTTGATTTTTCATTTCAACAACTATGTCATCAATTTAATTTAATCAGTTTCTTAGTGTTTTTCCCCTTTTCAAGCCTTATTTAATCATTTAATCATTTAATTGAATTTTCCTTTGATTTGAATTGCCTTTGTTCCATTTATTAATTTTTAGTGCTATTTTGATGACTTGATTGCACCTTTTGATTGATTTAAGCCTTTGCCAATTTTCCATGTCTACATTACCATTGCATAATATACAAGGCCACACATGGACCCATATTTCTCAAATACATACAAGGCACACAAGGCCAATTTTCCCTCCTTATACCCCCATTGCCACAAAGGCTACATGCAAGGTCTCTTGGGGAAAATCACTCACCCAAGGTTCATCCTTCCCCACACATGGAGGAGACTCTACACATGGAGTTTCCTCCATTCCCACACCCCCTCTTGATTTCTCTTCCCTCCCAAGGGTGAGAGAATCTAAGAGTAAACAACCCAAAAATTCAATTACAAGATAAACACATATGCAAGCTTGCTCTCACCATGACCAACCATGGGGAGCTAAAACACAACACTAAACAAAACAAACCTCCACCATGACCAACCATGGGGAGCCAAGAACATGATCATAATAACAAACATCTCAAACAAACAGAGAGAGCACATGAATTCCTACCTCAAATCCAAGCTATGGTAGAATGTTGTTAAGCCCTAATCCAAGCTTCAAGCCTTTTTTCCTCTAACTTTCTGAAAGCTCTCTAAAAATAGAGAATGGGTGAATGAATCACCCTAAGCCAAAATTTCCTCTAAATAGGGCTTCTACACCTAACCTCATAAATAAGGTTCAAACAAGCAAGTTGCAATTTTCGCTCAAGAAGGAAAATGAAATTTTAAAAGGGTCCTAAAGTCACTTTTAGGCTTCTAAAGAGGTGAAAATACCCCTAACCCATGGATACATGGAATGGGTTAACAAATTAAGCATAAAACTATCTCCTAAGGCCATTATTAACCCTCTAAACCCATGTCAAGAAATAACATCAGAAATGGGGAATGAGACTGCATAAAGATTCCTATGGCAGAAAGGTGTGCTAAGATATCCCTAAAGCTCCTAGCAAGTGCTCTCACACAACACACGACATACCTTAATAACATTGAACATAGGTGTCAAACGACACCTCACAAAATAACATTTCACGAAAGGTACATCCAGAATAACAACACATAACATACAAACATTCAAATTACTATTACGAAATAAATTACTTAACAACGAGGCCTCAGGTCCCTTAATAGACAGGGCCTTGGTTTAACTGGCTGTCCTACGTTCAATGTGATTTCCCCGAATGTGTTTCCATGGTCCTTCCACCTACAATACCTAAATGCAGCATCAGTAATTCAAGGAAGAAAACCATTAAAATAAACATATATGATATAGCGAAATTTAATCATTAAATTGCATAATTCAACTCATACTTCAATTGCATGTAATATTCATGATTTGATTACATATTACAAATGAAATTCCATAACGTAATTTAAATATCATCAAGATCATCAGGTTTACAAAACATCATATAAAAACATAAACCAAATCTACACATCATGGATCCCATATGCAGAATCATCAAAAGAACAGTCCAACGAGTCAAACATAATATAACAGTAGTCGACAAAGTCCATGTGTCTCTGAAAGAAACATAATAAAAAAGATAGCTAATATGTATAACACAAGATCACTATGTGGGCCGAAAGTGGGCCTCACAGTTACTCTCCATTCAATTGCTATTTTCATACCATTCAAAAGGGCTTCATATTCCACAATATTGTTCATGCAAGGAAATTTTAATCAGAATGCTTTGGGGATTGAGTATCCTTGGGGAGTTATGAATAATATGCCTGCCCCAAATCCATTCTGTGTATAGGAGCCATCAAAGAACAATTGCCATTCTCTAGAAGATAGGTGCATAATTAATGAGTCTGGAAATTCCATTTGCATTGGTGTGTCATCAAACATGGGTGCATCTGCTAGTTGATCAGTAATAACTTGACCTTTTATAGCTTTTCTTTCAACATATTCAATGTCAAATTCGCTTAGAAGCATGACCCATTTAGCTAGTCTACCTGTGAGGGAAGCCTTGCTTAGTAGGTATTTTAGTGGATCAATTTTTGCTACTAGATGCATGGTATGAGCTAACATATAGTGTCTTAGTTTTTGTGATGCAAAGATCATAGCGAGACAAGCTTTCTCAATCATAGAATAGTTCTTTTCATATGCCACCAATGTTATGCTTATATAATAAATGGCTCTTTCCTTTTTCTCTTCATCATGTTGCGCTAGCAATGCCCCCAGTGATGTGGCTATTGCGGAGACATATAAGATCAATGGCTTCCCATGAATAGGAGGCATCAAGATAGGTGGATTTGATAGATACTTCTAGATATGGTTAAATTTGTTCTCACATTCTTCATTCCATGCAAAGGTCACACCTTTATGTAATGTTTTTGTAAAAGGCTGTGATATGTTTGTGAGCTATGATATGAATCTTTTGATAGATTGAACTCTTCCTTCAAACATCCTCATTTGACTGATATTCATGGGAGGTTGCATCTCTATTATAGCCTTGACTTTAGCCAGATCAACTTCAATGCCCTTCTTTGAAACTATGTATCCTAAGAGCTTTCCAGAAGTGACACCAAAAGCACACTTCTTAGGATTTAGTCAGAGACTAACCTTTTCCATTCTGTCTAGGATCATGCTCAAGTCCTTTAGATGTTTAGTTTTGATCATAGATTTTGCTAAAGTATCATCAACATAATCTTCCATAGTTCGATGCATCATGTCGTGGAAAATAGATGTCATTGCTCTTTGATATGTAGCACCAGCATTTTTAAGCCCAAATGGCATGACATTCCAAGAGAAGGTGCCCCATGTACATGTGAAAGCATTTTTCTCTTGGTCCTCTGGAGAAATTTTTATTTGGTTATATCTAGAGAAACCATCCATTAAGGAATACATCTCGAAACCCACAGTCATGTCCACTATCATATCAATGTTAGGTAGTGGAAAATCATCCTTAGGGCATGCTCTATTCACATCTCTAAAGTCTATGCACACTCTGATTGAACCATCTTGTTTAGAAATAGGTACAATATTAGAGATCCACTCTGCATAGTCAATAACTCGGATGAATCCAGCATTTAGGAGCTTCTCTAATTCAGCTTTTACCAAGAGTACAACATGAGGATGCATCTTTCTTAATTTTTTCTTGATAGGTTTGACATTTGGAGCGATAGATAAATGATGCATTATGAGATTAGGATCCAATCCTGGCATATCTGAATATTTCCATGGAAAGTTGATCTTCTTCTCTATTAGGAATGTTGTAAATTTTTGCTTCTCTTCTTCTGATAATGATTGTGCTACATGTACGAATTGTGGTTCCTCTGTTGTACCCAAATTGATGGATTGAGTGGGCTCAATTAGAACTAGAGATCTGTCCTATAAATGACTCGGAAGGACATCAAATATCTCATCCTTAGGTGCCTCAGAGAGGTTTTCACATTTGGATACATCTTTTATTTTTACTTTTGTAGGTTCTAAGATTGCCACAAAGTGGTTTTCACCCTCATAACTCTTTTTGTTTTTGTTTTTATTCTTATTTTTCTAACTAAGATATTTGATGTTCGACTTGGTCATGCTGACGCTCAGTTCACTGATGGAAGTACTCATAGGCTCAACTACATTGAGTTAGCAAGCAAGGGCATAGTCATTTGGGAAGGTATAAATACCATGGCTCGGATTCGTGGAGGTTTGATTAATAAGTTCTGGATATTTGACAGTCAAAGTAGAGAAAGATTGGGAGATAGTGTTTACAGATATGGATCTATCATCATTGGTCCTAACCTAACACTCGAGTTCAAAGGTGATACTACAACTTAAGACATTCCATTTGTGACTAGGCTCAATGTCATCATGGGAGTCCAATTCAGCCATTGGTGGATCAAACTCGATAGGTTCATCATTTCGCTCTAGACTTACATTGGTTTGAGGTGCATATTGGTGAATAAAATCAACATGTTTCTCTGTGATAAGCTCATCAGGTTCTGGGATGACTCCCCATTCATAGTCATTAGATTCATCTTCTGATTTAGGATCTTTAGGAAATCTTAGAACATGAGTATAGTCAGGGTGAATACCCCAAGAAGGGTTACCCTCAAATTCTGATTTGTATTCATACTCATGAGAATTTGTCTTAGAATCACTACCACTTCCCTCTTCTTGATTTTTTTCGAGATTAACTAGTTCTTGTGTTGCAACTATCTCTTGATTGATAGTAGGTTCTTGTGTTTCTACTACATTAATTCTTTTGATAGGATCATCTTTATCATCAAGAAGGTCTTTGATCTCTTTAGGAAATTTTTCATAGGGGATGAGTTCTGAACTATTTGAATCACTATCTGATGGTTTTGTTTCTTCTTTCTTAAGAAGAGGTTCCCCTGGTGTGATCTGCTCTATGACATGGGAACAATTACCTTTGAGGTGATAAGGTTTCTTCTTAAATCCTAAGCCAACTTTGTTTTTATTTTCTCTACTAGTATGTGGGAGAGGTGCCTCAAGACCTTTTCCTCTGATTCCTAGAGGCCCTTGACCTGAATATCCCATCTTAGCTATTAATTTATCTCCTGGACCATATGACTTGAAAGGGAGTTTAGATACTGCGGAGTCACTAGTTTGAACAACTTGAGATTCAGGTTCATCTTTGTATAGCCATGATAGCACAACTTCATCCTCTTCAAATTCTTTCTTAGATACTTGTTTTGCTACAAAATTCTTTTTATATGCTTCAAGAGGTTCCTGAGGTTTGGGCTTGGATTGTTTCAAAGATTTCCCATAAGACTTAGGTGAGATAGGGAGAGATGTCAAAGATAAGACTGGCTTGATAGTATATTCTCCCATACTATTTTCTTTGATATTAACCTCTTTTGTGAGATCTTTCATTTTAGATGTGGATGCTTCTTTAGTTGGTTCAATGGAAGATTCTCTATTATTAGGTACAAGCTTATCTACACTTTCCTTCAAGGTGTTGCAAGTTGTATTTAGATCTACGGGGATAGTAACCTCTACTCCTTCATAAGGAAACTTCAAACATTGATGGTACGTAGAAGGAATAGCTTGGATTTCATGTATCCATGGTCTCCCTAGAAGGACGTTGTAGGCCAAAGGTAGATCAAGCACTTGACAAATGGTATCTTTGATAACTGGACCCACTTTGATAGGTAAGACAATGGTGCCTTTAGAAGATCTTTCTTGTTCATCATAGGCCTTGATAGTTATTTTCTTTCTAGGATCAATAGCCAATTCTGAAAATCCTAATTGTGTGATCAAGCTGTAAGAACAAATGTTTAGGCCAGTGCCCCCATCTATCAACACATGTTTGACTCTATGGTTCTAGATCAAGACTTCTATATGCAAAGGTTGATTATGTGGGTGACTCAAGGAGTTGTCATCTTCCTCTGAAAAGGAGATATATTGTGAAGATGTAAGATGTCCAACCATAGTCTGGAACCTATCTAAATCAAGGTCATCAGGAACATTGGAACCAAGCAAAGCTTTATCGAGAATGGCTCTATGAGCTGGAGATATTCGAAGAAAATCAAACATGGAGATTTTCACATTAGTGTGCTAGAGTTGTTGAACAATGCTATAAGACATAGGCCTTGTATCCTTTGGATTGGAAGATTTGGAAGCAGCCTTTTTTTAGAAGCAGATGAAAGATTGAAGGGCACCTTAGGGACATTTGATGAATCTGGGATTTGTCCTTTCAGATGCGTTTGAGTTTGTGATCAAGTAACTATGTTAGCTAAGGAATGATCTCTATCTCTTCATACAATTGTGATGACATTGCAACTTTCAGGGAGACATGGTTCAACCATATTGATGACAGCATTATTTCCAGGGTAGGCATAGTTGACTTTTGCCCCCATATTCGGCTGAGAAGTTGAAACTTTTTGACCATGTTTTGGAAATGGTTCTGTGAATGCTATATGATCATTATTGCTCATGGGATTGTCAATTGTGATGTCTCCACTATTGATCAGATCTTGAATGGTATGCTTCAAGTGATAGCAACTACTAGTTTTGTGACCTTTACTCCGATGGAAATCACAGAATTCATTTTCCTTCCACCATATCAGTTTGGGGTCCTGAGCATTCGGTCGGATTGGTCGTAAAGAGATGATGTTATCAGCTAGTAGAGTTTTCATAGCTGATTCTAAAGACTCTCCTAGAGGAGTAAATTTTTTATGTTTATCCCATTTTTTGTATTCTGGCTTCCTTTGAGATGGTTGAGAAGACTTTTGCTCTAAAGCTTTAATGGCTTGAGTGCCAAGAGTGAGATTATAGGCAGGTGCCTTTGATGGGGCACAGATAGTGTCAACAACACCATCTGTGATGATGCCCTTGTTCTTGTTCCAATTTTTTTTCTTGTCTTTAGAACTAGATCCAGATTCGTACTTGTCTTTTTGAAGTGTGATTTCTCCTTTTTTCACAAGCACTTTTTTGATTTTGATAGCATTATCCACCATCTTGTCAAAAGATGTATGATCTTGCATTTGTAAATGATAATTGATTTCTAGAACAAGGTTATTGATGAAGATTTCCAATTTTTCTATTTCTAGGATAGGTCTGGCATATAGAGAGAACTTCTTCCTCCATCTCTTAAGAAATGTTAGGAATGGTTCCCTTGTATATTTCTTGAGATTACAGATATCAATCATGGTGACAGGATGTTGAATATTGTAGGAGTATTATTGGTAGAACAATTTGATCAACTCCTCTAAAGTTTTGATAGTAGAAGGTAGTCTAGAGAACCAGTGGATGGCTGCCCCCCCTAGAGATCAAGGGAAGAGACACATCAAATAGGTCAGTTCGTGCATGAACTCCATTGATTGTGTACATAATTCTTTGACATGATCTTGAGGATCAGAGTGTCCATCATACTTGTCATACTTTGGCATCTCCACTCTTTTTGGAAATGGTGGCATATACAAGTTTTTGTCAAAAGGAAAAGGGCATAGAGCTTCCATGGAGAACTCTTTGGGATCCTTTTCTTTCTCAAGGCTATTAAATTTGACTTGTAAAGCATGTATCTATTTCATTATAGCTGTGAGTGGAGTTTCTTCCTCATGCGTAATGATATCTTCAACATTAAAGTTGGGAGGAAGTTTAGCTCCTTGATGAGCTAATTGTAGAAAGTATGCTTCTATATCTTCTTTCAAGCAATGCTTCATCATTCGTTTGAAGTTATCATTGTTTTGATATTAAGAAATTTCTTCAGGTGTGGGTTCTTGATCTGCACCATGTTGAGATTGAGCTCTTTCAGAGCCAAAATTTGTCCCTGCTTGAGACATGGTAGGAGTTTGTGGACTCCCTGGATTAGATTGATGAGGGGTATGTTGAGTACCTCCATGAGTTGATGGAGGGGGTATGTAACCAAATTTCAATCGATATTTGTCAAGACCATCATCCTCATAAAGACCAGAATTGATGAGTTGCTCAAGAGTTAGAGTTTGGGTAGTGGTGATAGATTTCTTGTGAGAGGAAGCTCTAGTCTCCACCATCAACTTTGAGTGAAACAAAATAATAAGATTCAGATAACTGAAGAATGAATTGAATCAAGATGATCAAATGACACAACCTTGTCAAGGTTTGATTGATTTGAAGATTTGATTAGATGTGGATGAAGGATACTATGCCCTGGATGTATGGGTAGGTTCCCAAAAGATAGCGGACAAGATATCACAACACTTAGTCATTTTGATGATTGATTGAAGATTGACAGTTATGACAAGGTTTTGACACAGGATGATAAGGACTCAAATTGATTAAACAAAAGGCTGAATTGAATTCAAAAGGCCACTTTAGGAAAGTGATTGGATTCTTAATAGCTACTACTTTGTTCTTGACACATTGATTCATTCGACAGATTCTAAAACTAGGCTAAAAAAGCTAAATATCTGGCAATTTTGACAATTTTTGACAACTTTCAAAAATTTTCCAAACAACACTCAGCAGACTCGTATGACAGTAGGTAGGCTATGAAACAACAGTTGAAAAGCTCATACGATAGTTGCAAAGCTCGTACGACAGTGGGTATGCAATGAAACGATAGTTGAAAATCTCATACGACAGTTGTAAGTAGGATATGACTTTTTGAAATATGCTGGTATGAAAACTCGTACGACACTGGGTACTCAATCATAAGATAGTTGGGTAGCAATGAAATGACAGTTGACAATATCATACGATAGTTGCAAGATTTTGACTTTGAGAATTTGATGGCATGAAAACTCATACGATACTTAGCACTCAATCATATGATAGATGGGTTGTAATGAAATGACACTTGATGGAAACTTGTATGACTTTCTGACCTCCTGAGATGATTTTTGACTCCAGAAAAGGATTTTACTTCAGATTTTGCAAATTTTGAGTTTTCAGATTTGAATTGTTTGCAAATTTCAATGTCCAGATTTGAGGATTGTAACAGATTTATTCATTTTCAATAACCAGATAGATAAACAAGCACACAAAATAGCAAGCAAGTGATTTCAAGCATGTCTGAAAACAATGAACAAGGGCAAAAGAAACCTTGCACATGAACAATCAAGTGACTTATTTGTTCTAATCCTCAAAAGCACTAATTGTGTATGTTCCAAAAATATTTTTCAATAATGCACATATACCCTATAAAATGAAAATTTGGCCTCGCTAGGGTTTTTAGTAATGGTTTGACTCTACAACTTTTATGATCCAAAGGGGTGAACTCCAATCCCGGCGCACCAGGGTTTTGACACAGTCTGAGAACTTAATCTTTAGGAGCTGCTAGGGAGATCTGACAACCCAACAATGAACCATACCCATGGAGATTTCTTCCACAAGGACACTTATATAGCGGCTATCACTACCACGTCAAAAATGGCTATTACCGCTTGAGGTTCTGTCAATGCAGTTTACCCTGTGAAGGGATTGTCTGCTACGGTTAACCCTCTCTAAAGGTGACTCACAATAGTATACCAAAAGGGGACTTGGCTCTAGATCCAAGGTTTTTGACACCTTTTCACTTTTAACCCAAACAAAGCAAGTAGATTAATCTGACATGCTAAGACAAAGTTTTGCTTCACCAAGGTCTATGATGTCAACTCCACGTGATCTATCAACCTCTCTAGGGAGAGAATGTATCAATCAATAAGAGAAGGTGCACTAACCAATTTTGATTCACCAAAGCTCATGATGTCAACCCCACGTGATCTATCAACCTCTCTTAGGAAAGAATGTATCGATCAATAAGAGAAGATGCACTAACCAAGTTGAATGTGAAACACACTAAGTATCCTCCCTACCTACAAGGATTCTATCATCAAGAAGGATTTTGTTGGGAATCCAATCTCTCCAGAATCACGAATAGTGTTCATAGGGCCTAATTACTATGTGAGCACAGATGTATGTTTCCAAAAGCAAATCTACCAGAAGTACCCAAAAAGCAGAAAGAGGAACACTTAACGCTTAAAGTGAATATGAGATGAGTCCACAAGGTGAAACACTTAACACCTCACACAAGCTGAAAATGAGTCCCCAACTTAGAAAACAAGTGAGTTCTTAAAAGCACAAAAGGGTTGCCAAGTGGAACACTTAACGCTTCTTTCCTGTAGACCCCTCCCCTTTAATGTGGCACTGACCTTGCAACCACAGGGTGGAATGAGGGGTCAGTGGATTATTGAGTCCAATAACCCAAGATAGCAATCAAGATCAATCACAAGTATTTGAGACTACTTAATGAATCCTTAAGGGGTCACAACCTAGTATCAATTATGCAAGTGTGTAAAACAAAAGCATGAAAAGAATCACCCAAGCTAGACACGTGAGAGATTTATTTTAAGCCCTGAATTGAAATATTATCAGCACAAGTGGAATACCTGAGATCCTTGCAATGCGCTTAGTAGATTTTTACCTGATTTTAGCAAACTTTACGCCTTTTTCAATCAAAACCAGTAAGAGTCAATAAAAAATAGAGAATTCCAATTGTTAAGATTAGCTGTTAGTCAAAATTTGAAAATCAAATTTGACAAACTGCTTGCAAAAATGAAACGACAGTTGAAACCCGATGCTGAAACTTTTACGACAGTGGGTCTGTTACTAGATGACAGTCTGAAAACTCGTACGATAGTGGGTATCCTCCCATATGATAGTCTGAAAACTCATATGACACTGGGTGTCTGATGAAATGACAATCCAGCTTCCAAACAACAGTGGGTGCCTGATGAAATGATACTCAGTCAACTATCATACGACAATAGGCTCAAACTCATACGACTTTTGTCAGAAACTCGTACGAAGATTGTACGAACAAAAAATAAAAATCATATTTTTGCACAGAAACTGAGGAGAAAAAGTTAGAAATTAATAGAATTGAATTGGAAACCCGTTTCAGGGCCCCACGGTGGGCGCCAGAAATGTGTGTGTGAAAATTGTACCTGATCTATAGACACAACACTTCAGTAAAACATTAGAGGTTAGCTATAATCAAAATTGTGCAAAATTGAAATCTAATCTAACCAAGCGATTTACTGCCTTCTAATAGGTGCGAGATTGATGTTCTCAGATTTTTATCGAGATCAGTGACCTAGATGACACCTAAATGAAGGATTTGAATGCAATTGATCTAGATATGAAATAAATGCAATTAATCTATATTTTTTATATTTTCTATGCAATAAGAATGAAAATGATATGAAATCTATGATATGTAAAAATTGATATGCTATGAATTGATCTATCAATAATATGAAAACAAAAGTGATCTCACAACAATGTTGATTCGCAATAAGCTTTGATCCTCCAAATTGCAATTCTCCAGCGTGATTGTGCCAAAAATATGAGATTATGTGGATTTTAGAGATGAGCTAAGGCTTGTTTTTATAGAAATCCAGGGCTTTGGAGGTGCATGGAAAAAAGCCATAAATCACTCAAATTAACTCAGCTTGATTTTTGAGTTATCTGATAATAAAGATAATTTAATTCACAAAAACATGCAAAAGCAGAGTTTAACTCAAAATAGAGTTTAGCTTTAATTGATAATTGATAGTTGTTTGCTTTTATGATTGTGCATGCTTTATTTATGAATTAATTTAATGATAAAGTGATTTATGCTCAACTTAACTGATTTTTGAAAATAAATAATTGATTTATGGGTTAATCAATTATTTAATCAAACTTTTATTAAAAAACAATATTATTAAAAATTGACAACTTGTTTTAATTAATTAAATAAAAATTTAATCAATTATTCATAGGATATTGGATTTATTGTCAAAATTAAATAATACAATCAATAATAGATAGAATTAACTTCAATTAAATAATTAAGTGGCAGAATTAAATCTAATTAATTAAATATGCAAAATATTCAATTAATCAAATTTTAGGATAAATGTGATTTATTGCCAAATAATTATAAAATTAAAGATAATTAAGATAATTAAGAATATTGCTAGGAATATTCCCTGATGCAAAATTTAAGATAATCAATTAGGATTCGATGATGTTTAGATGTGCCTTAGGTTAGGACTTTGATGTCGATTTCGTTCGATTTGATGATGTAGGAGATTAATGAACTTATAGCCCATTTTTGGGGTATTACAGTTTCCACCTTTCACCACATCCCCCTCTTTTATTTTGTTCTCCATTAAAATGATTGTATTCATGAAGGTCGTTATCCCCTCAGCCCTGCCAACAACCTCTTTCAATTCATCAATACACTATCCCATAGTATTCTCTCCAAAATTCATTTTTCCAAGAGCCTCAATTTCCTTCTGAAACTACTAGATTTGGGTTTTAATATTATTGATGTCATTTTTCATGGTGCTGAGGTTGTTAAAGAAATTAGTACACCCCAGGTTATCAAAATCCTTTTTCACACAAACTGTCTCCTCCTTGGAGCTCTCCATCCTACACTTTTTATCAGCTAGACTATCCTTATCAATATTAGCCACATCCTAGACTATATCTTGCATGATATTCTCACCTACCAGAACATTCTGGTCTAAATTATCAAAGTCCCCCGTAATAGGTTCCTTCTCCACCCGCTCATCCTATTTTTCTTGAGCATTCTCCTGTGTGGAAGAATCATCATCAGAAGAGATGACAACCCTCTTACCCCTCTTCTTGTTCTTATTTTTGGATCTAGTGTGCTTCCCTATAGTCTCCATTTCCTTTTTACCCTTCCCCTTCACACTATCATCCCTAATTTCCTCTTCCTCCATCTTGGCCTTCCTATTTTTCATTTTGGATGAGGAGCCATGACACATGGAGGGTTTGTTGGGTTGCATAGAATCAACCTCTTCATTTCTAGTGTCCTCCATAAAGGGTTCCTCTGAATCTTTTCCATCAGTATCGTAATCTTCAAGGGCCTTACAATTGAGTTGGGACCTCTCAACCTTCTTAGATTTTAAAACCTCATAGATTAAAACCATCAACCCTTCATGATAGGCATGGTCACCTTCAGGGTCTCTCTACAAACTAAGAATAGTAGCATCCAAAGAACTCAAAAGATAAAAGGGGAAATTAACTTTAACCCCATGTCTGAAATGGTTTAATGGAATAAGATGATCATTATAAATTTTGGTGTATCTCCTATCCAATGCAAATGTAACTAATAATAACAAAAAGAACCAATCTCCATGGCCTAGAAATGCATTTAGGGTTAAAATAAGAGTTATCATCCTTTACCATTCGCTTCCTTTTTTGGTCCGTTTCCACAAAAACCTCCAGGGCTTTATCCGACACCTTCATGTCTCTATAGAAGTTGATCCCCTCAATTTTGAGACCCGTAGCCTAAGAAATGACCTCCTCTATTATCTCCATGCTCTATGCTCCCACCATAATTTTTCCCTTATTCCAGGTCTTGAGGAAATGTCTAGTAACAAAAAGCTTCCCTCTATGCAATCTCTCCACATAAACTGCCAATCCCCCATTCTTAACAATATTCCAAACCTCCATATTTTGGTTCCATTCATTACAGTTCCCCTGCTCACACCTCTTTTTGTGACCTCCCATGGCTCTGCAACTGCAACAAATCCTAACCTTGAAGTTTCTCATAGATCCCCGATTCTTAAGCTTGAAATAACAATAGTACCCTCTATAGCATCAAAAGACCCATAAACCATGTGAAATAAAGGAAATAATCATCTCAAAATCACCACAATGCCCTTCATCACCCTCACACAGATCCCTACACTTATTACCCATTAATGTAATCTTCATTAACTACATATTGCCTACTTTGCAATCAATCCATATCGATTATTGATGCCCCTATAGGAGGAAGGATAGTCCTATCATTCCATTCGGTATCCACTTGATTTTGACACCCCACATTTGCAGCCCAGTCAACCGCTGACTTGGTTTCCCTATAATTGTGGGTAACAACACACACATCAAAGGATTTTATGATACTTTTTTCTTTATTGATAGTATTATCAATTGTCCCCTTCAAGAGAATCCCCTTCAATAATATTGCTTAATATTATGATAATTTTGCTTAATAATATTAAGAGAATCCCCTTCAACCCACACATTTCTATAATTTTTCCCTTTAGCCAACATAAGACCATAAAGAGAAGCATTGGCCTCAGTGACATGGTTAGTATTAAAACCAATAGGAATGGCCTTAGCACCTTTGCAATTCCCATTTTCATCTCTGATAACAATGCCACAACCAGCAATCCCTGGGTTGCCCTTGGAGGCACCATCATAATTAATTTTCATCTAGCTATTAGGGGGCCAATCCCAATGGGCATCATTCCTCATATTCCTCTTGATATTTTGGACCTTCATACCTTCTAACTTCCAATTTTTGAAGACTTTCACCTCCCAAGCATCTTTCAGTTCCCGATACTTACTAGTCAATCAAATGTTCTCCAACAAGGCTCTCTTAATCTTGTGGAAAATCAAGACATGGCTAGACTCCTTGTTTCTAAAGATCCTATCATTCCTTTCTTTCCAAACCCCCCAACAGATGTAGGGTAAAAGAAAGTTCCAAATAGATAACAAAAGACTATTATTAGTAGGAGATCTCCAAGAAGTGAAAAGCTCTTGAATGCCCTTTGGAAAGATACAATCCATATTCATTAAATCCAAAAACTTCTCCCATATTCTTCGAACATAGGCACAATGAATAGTCGTATGATTGATGTTCTCCTCATCATTCTTGCAAAGACAACACCTATTAGTTAGGCATAAACCCCTTTTTCTTAAATTATCAATAGTTAACATTTTATCTTGCAATAAAATATAGAAAAACACACTAATTTTAGGAGTTAAGCCTTTAAACCAAGCTCTCACCCAACAAGGTTCAAGGCAATTCTCATAATTCTGCTTATACAAAGAGGAAACTAAGAAAGAACCATTAGAATTATATCTCTAGATTAAAGTATCCTCTTCATCAATGAGGAAGACAACATTCAAATTTTGATTCAAACTTATAAGAGAGGGATCCACCCTTGACAAATTAGTCCAGTTATCCCCTTCCCAATAGTCAGCCACATGAGATCCAAAAACTAGTTCATTGCAACATCTTATCTTTCCAATTAAAATTTTTGGGTGTAGATGCAATTTTGAAAAAGTTAAAATCATGTAACGTACAAAAAAATATTGTTGACAATGTTAAGGAAGGTTTGCATTCCATTGGAAAAACAATTAGATCTACAGATAGTTCCATTTCAAGAAGAGTGATACTTACATCTATTTTAAATAAAAACATGTCCCAAAGAAGAAAAATTTCTTCACTTTCATCTCAGATCAAGTACAGTAGGAAGGTAATGACACATTATTTTAAAAAAAGAATCAATTTGGATGATGCTACATTGGAAGGTAATTGGGCACTAATGTGTAGAGATCCTTAGTCTGATAGGATTAATGAAATAATTAGGAACTTAGTTACATCATTTTGGACTGATCATACTCATCCTTCACCAAATACAAGAGACATTATCAAGAAGCGGACTGAGCCTAAGGAATATTTCTAGCACACAAAACAATGGCTGGACATCGCACAACATGAATTGTATCTCTTATTTTGTAACTCAAATCCTGACATTAAGATTGGACAAACAATGTTTGAAAGATTAAAGCCATTTTTTGTAAAGATAAATAAATCTTTTGAAACTTGTTGTCGATATCATATTTAATTCGATCCCTACTATCAAGGCTTTAGAAAGATGATAGAAGAAAGTGGTGGCTCACAAAATAATTTTCCTAAATGTCCAAGCCAATTCATAGCATCAATCTTATGTAACAAATCAATTGATCATGAAATACATGAAATAGATTGCATAAGAGGAACTTGTCAAACATGCAGGGATTTGGCTTAATTTCCTTTGAGACTTGAAGATACTAACATGACGAGGATGATAAAATGTAAGAGATACAAGTACATAAAGTCTAAAACAAAAGTTGGGAAAGAATAAACAAGGTTGGAATATGTAGAAGATGAGATACCTGTTGCAACATTTATGGATAATTTTTGTAAATTGATTCAACCATACATACATCATGTTTTTTTTGCTAAATGGTAGGCATAATAGTTCCAAATACAAAAAGAAACTTTTCCAGTTGGAATAATTTTATCGGTTGTTGATTTTGCAGAGAACTACTCCTTTGTTTATCAAAAACAAATTCAAGTAGAATACTACTATACAGAGCAGGTCACTATCATGGTACATGTGTCTTATCAACATGAACAATTAGGTTTGGATGGTGTTGAAAGTACATATCAAGCATGAGTCATAAAGAAAGAATATCACTTTTACATTAGTGATGATAAAGAGCATGACATACATTTTGTCGAGCATTTCTTTAAGACATTTTTTGGATATTTGGAAAACAAAGGCATTAAAATTGAAAAGCATTTTGTTTGGTTGAATGGATGTGCAACACAATTTAGATCAACAAGGCCATTTTATGCACTATGTAGATATCATCGATACCAAAAGATACCACATATTTGGAGTTTCTTTGAGAGTGGACATGGAAAGGGAGAGCATGATGGTGCATGGGCTTGTATCAAATGTGCTTTAAGAAATGATCAACTAGACTATTAGGGATATCATATAAATAATGCTCATGATGTAGTTGAGTGGTACAAGATGCATTTTGTGGTGCCAAATCATGATAACACATCATTACAATCAAATCGAGTCATACCCTTCCGAGTATTCTAGGAGATATATGGTATTAATTTTCAACATCACTTGTTATCTAGTTATAATTTATGTATGTGTTCTTTAATTTTTTGATCATTGTTCAGTTAACTTATATATGTGTACATTATATATATATATATATATATATATATATATATATATATATATATATATATATATATATATATATATATATATATATATATATATATATATATATATATATATATATATATATATATATATATATATATATATATATATATATATATATATATATACATGATTTTAACTTGTCTTCAATTTTTACATGTATCTCTCTATTGTTCAGGTGTTGATAGAAAATCAATCCATGGATGCAAGAGAGTAGACAAAACAAGATCCCTACATTTAGTTATGAGTATAGATAGTAATGTGTGGTCATTGTACACTAGAGATTACTCATGCTTTTGTTATGACTGCATTTCTGAAAACTATGACGGATGTATCAACCAAAAATGTGGATATGGTAGTGAATGGAATTTGGTTCCACTAGATGTTACAAACACAAATGATGAAGTTCAGGATGAAAGCTTTGATGACATTCCATTGATTTATACAGATTATGACCATATTTCAAGTTTGATCAAAATTGGTACGTGTGTGTTTATGTACATGTTTAAAAAGGATTCATAAACTCAATTCATAAAGAAAGTTTTTTTAATTTATATTTACAAACCTCAAATTAAAAGTTTGATTTAAATGCAGGACATATTTTTGTAGTAGTAGCAGAGCCTGGAAATGTGGAAAGTGTTAGTTACTATTTATTACTTTGTTGCAAGGAGAGGATGAAGCTAACATAGAATGAAACAAGCGATGGAATTATGTTTCCCATGGGTTCTTATACATTTGTTTATATAGTTAATTTTACATCTATATATATATTTAACATTTTTTAACTTGTTTGTGGAGGTTCAGTTGTTGTGCAAGGAACATATTTGAAGAAAATCAAAATACTTAAACATGGGATTTATTTTTTTGATTATCAACCTAACAATAAGGTTTATCAGTATAGCTATCTTGTAATTTCCACTGTCCTATCTCTTCTTCCTCTGACAGGACGTGGCATTCATAAGTGGAGACTTGATACTGATGACCATGAGAGAATATTAAATGTTATTTGAGAGAGATGAACCACTTATTGTGGACTAAATCATGCATGAAATATGATTTGTACTAAATTTTTCATGGGTGAGACCAGAGGTTTTCTTAGCTCCATTGTTTCCTATTGGTGCCCATAGTGAATGGAACTTGAATTAAATTAAAAATTTATAATATAGATTTAAAAAATGTCTTACAAGTGGATATGATATATATTAATTATCTACCTAAATATGAAGTACTCTAACATTGGAATATGAATGTTTCTACATTGAATTTGAATGTTATGTTAGGACGTGCATGTTTTAAATATAAAATCTACTTGAAGTACAACAACATTAAATTAAAAGAAACATGCACAACTATTATCAAATATACATTTAAATATAAGTAAGAATCAATCAAACATCTAAGTCTCAATTATATAGCTCACATGTATCAAATTTACATCATTCATAACTTTCATAAACATGTACAATCAAACATCATTCATGTGTTGAATCAAACACATGTAAATATAAATTTAAAACATAAAATTCATATATAATCCAACATGTACACATAAATATATAATCTATTGAAAGTATTGAAAATTTACATTTATAAATTTAAAAACACATAATTTAAATTTACTTATACTGATATCACATGAACTCATGAAGAATCAAACATGTATACAATTTCATCACACATGTACACGTATCTAGAGTGAAAGTATATATATAACATGTAGGAAACATCAATCATTTGTAGATCAAGTACTGTAAATATGAAACATATGGATCAATCATGTGTCAAACATTTTATCAAAAGGGTCTAGAAATGAAATATAACATCAAACACATCAATCGACTGTAGAGTCTAGAAATGAAATATAGTTCATCAAACACATGTGAAAATATATGTAATATGAAATATGTCTACATCAAATATGAAAGTACCTAGGAATCATCATGATGACTCCTCACTAAGCGGTCAGACCTTGAGTGACTATCATGTTATGAAGGATGTGTAGATCCCTATAGAGAAAGAGATATATAAATTAATATATAAACATTGTACACATCTTAAGTTTGATAAAATATTGTACAAGAAAACATGTTATAAAGTGTGTACATAGATAATAAATTAAAAACTCACCTTTCCACTACTAATGTCATCATCGAGTCAGTCTTGAAAACTTACACGATTAGTGCTCAAAGGGGTAACAAGAGACATATCCTAGTAGACAAAAAATATATCATATATATACATGTGTACATATATATATAAATTGATTGAAATTTTGAAAATAAATAAGTTAAATTATAACATTAAATATATATATAATCTAATTTATACCTATGTAGGTGGTGGCAACTGATAGTACTACTCAGATTCCCTAGCCTCAATCCTATCAACCAAGGTATCAAGATTTTGCTGCATTTGGTCCAAGCTCAAATCTGCATCTGCAACATGAGTAGACTGCACACACCTCTCTAATGATGAATGTAATGGACTAATCAAATGAGAGACATGGAATTCATATCATCATGTGTCAGCAAATCTAGATAACTCATAGTGGTAATGTTGAACTCAACATCATTAAGGCCAACATTAGAGAACTAATTCCCTACATTGATTGAAGGGTTTGTATGATGTGCCTCACCCTATGTAGTAATAGAGTGGTCAGTAGGTGGATCCTCATGAGCATTGCCACTATGGCCACGATCTAGGTGAGAAGGATGTGGCTGAGTGTATCTGACAATACCCACATGAGATCTAACATCTGATATGGGGATATCATGCTCTGTTGCTATAAATGCATATGCATCCAATAGATCCTCAGCCAAACTAGTCAATGTGACACGTGTCATGTCTCATGTAAGTCCCTCTAGGCTAGAAAGTGAAGGGATGTCTGATGCACTATACATGTCATGTGCGGTCCTGCTAGAGGGTTCTCCACCTGACGATCTGGAGTGTCATCAAGACATCAGGTATTGACCAACCTCATCACTAGATATGGATACGGTAGCTTCTACAATGTGCCCCACACTATCAATCACAACTTGAAGCTGGGTACTATGAATAACATCATTTGCAATAGGATCCAATGAAGGAGCTATAACATGTGCCCTCTAACCAACAATGGCCCTGTGTAAAGGCCTCTATCAATCATCTCAATGAAAAGCATCTCTATTAGCAAGTCTGCCATGCCCCTATCCTAGATGTGATAAAAAATTAGTGTAATTAACAACCCTCCCTAAATGAATGTTAGCAAAAAAAATTATGCAAAGTACAATGGAATCTGGTCATTACTGGGATAACGACCATGGGTAGTTAGAAATCATGGGTATATCAATGCTGATATAGTAGGATCCTAACACCTGATAACCTGAGACCCCTTCACATAATTTAAATCTTCCTAAGATGGGAAAGATTCCCTTTTCAGGGTCATTTTAGGCACTAAAGCCTATACCTCCTTAAGAGAAAGACCAGAGCCAACCTATGGATTATTGTAACCTTTCAATTTCTCTATTAGTGCGTGTAAATAGTTCTGCGGAGGGAATCGATGCATCTGCCATGTGTGATGTACAATAATATGTTTGACAGATAGAATATGTATACTTGAAAGATTTTATTTACTATCAAATGAAGTCTACATATATACATTTTCCTCACGTAATTGAAAATAAAATTAAAGTATGCACATTTCGCTACATTATTTCAAAGTAAAATCAATTACATAAATTATATTTAAATGTAAGTAAATGTGTACTGTACATATGTACACACACATGTGTACATGTGAATATATACATGTACACATATGTGTACATGAATATATACATACACATGCATATATGACGCAGCCAAGGATGGTGGATCCAATTAAGGATAGTCCAAACCTTGCAGCTTCAGAACAACATAGTGGAATACTAAACAACATAGCAACAAATAATTGTTTAACCTCTAATTTTCATTAACATGCCTGGTTGTAAGGCCTTTTGGATTAGAGCATTACAATTAGAAAACAATTCTGCAAGATCCAAATAGATCCAATGCAATCTCAGCTGGTTTAGCTCTGAAGATAATCAAAAGCTGATGGAAACCCTAAGGTAGATCTAAACTTGAGCTCGCAAGCCTCCAAGCAATCTCCTTGTTCCCAAGTGTGCAAACCACTAGCTCTACTACAACAAACTATCAGATAACCATATGATCTATAAGATCATGCAAGATCTTTTCCACAACTTCACCAACTCCGGCTTTCAGAACCTCAGATCTAATTCACTAAGTCTTCCAAGTTATGAACTTCTATCGATCTCCTCCTGATCCCTCTCATCATCCTAAACATCTATCCAATCATCCTATAAATACTAATCATTAGCCACAAGTCAACTGGATGAAACAATTAACTCCCCCCAATAATTATTAAATGCAATACAAGTCGACATCAAAATAGCCTTACGAAAATTAAATATAACATGTTAGCCTATAACAATAGCTACCAATAATAAATCCACCAAGTCGGCCCAACAAATCACATACAAATCCAATCGGTAAACTAGAACTATTAAGCAATAGTGAAATAACTGAGCATGCCAAGCATCGTCGAGCACTAGTGTCAACCAAGCATGACAAGCATCACTAAGTAACACTTTCACCAAGTGCCAGAGGTTACCGAGTTCCTTCAGTGACCGAACTTCCTTCAATGAGTGAGACCGTCAGTCAAGGCTGCAACTAAGTAACACCGGTGAAACATACACCTCCCATGTAGATTCACCAAGTACCCTAGAATGCCCCTACATCAGACACCCCAGGTTTGAAAATATGTTCACATGTGAGAAGAAAATCTTCTAGGATTCAGCAAATAAACCCCAAACTAGTTCTTCACATACAAGTCCTCCACCTTTTCAACTTGCATACTCTTCCACTTCATCTTTCTCTATCTCTTCAAGTCCTTTCTTGACAACACACATGTCTTTTCTCCAAATTGATCATTCATTTTCTCTAGATCCACCAACTCAACTTGGCTACCAATACTCAGGCTTCTCCTACCAAGAGTTGTATCTAGCAAAGGCATTAGGGAAAACTTCTTGTTATCCTTCTCAATAGTAAACACATTTCTGACACAGTCATACATAGCTCTACAATCGTATTACCAAGGTCTATCGAGCAACATATCACAACTATTCATCTTCACAATATCACATAACACAAGATCCTTGTACTGGCCAATCTAAACATCAATAAAGCATTGTTCTCTTACTTCTAGAGCATGAACATCTTGTAACCAACCAATCCTATAAGGACAAGGATGCTTCATTCTATTCAACCCAAGTTTTTGAACCATGTCCTCAACAACAAGGTTATTAGTACTACCACTATCAACAATAACATCACATAGTTTACCTCTAGACTTGCATCGGGTCCTAAACAAGTTACTCCTCTGACAAGGTTCCTCCTTTGTACTGAGCAATATTTGCCAAAGCAGTAAGTTCTCATATTCAGGTTCATTCTCATTCACCACACCAGTTGATCGGTCACCAAGCTTTTTCTATGTGCACTCAAAAGAATGATGTCCTTCCTCACTAGAGTTATAGCGAGTACCCTTAAAGATAACTCTACCCATCTTCTTCTTTAGTTCCATAGGTTTTTGTTCATCTTCTACATTATTCGGTTTATCCTTCACCGAGTGATCAATCTTTTCCTTCCCTCAAGGATTACTATGTTGTTTCCTCTTCAACTTATCTTCTACCTTTAGAGCATACTAATAAGCATCTTCAATAGAATCAATCTTGAGCATACCAAGCTCATCCTAAATATTGAATCTCAGACCATTCACATACCGAGCTATCTTTTCCTTACCAATCTCTCGGTGTCCAGACCGAAAAGTAAGTTTATAGAACTCCTCAGTATAATCTTCAATAGACAAATCCTTCTATTTCAGATTCAAAAACTTCTTAAACAAGTCAACCTCATAGTCAAAAGGTATGAACTTAGCCTTTAGTTTTGTCACCATCAACCTCCACCGATTGATCTTCTTTTCACCTTCATCTTCTCTATCTCTTTGTAGTTCTTTCCACCAAAGAGTAGCATGTCCTTTCAACTTTGTCTGTGCTAATCTCACTTGAAGAGGATCTTCAATTTCTTCCAACTCAAAGAAATCTTCAAGTTCACCAATCCAACCTATCAAGTTCTCAGGCTACAAAGTACTAGAGAAAGTAGAAACTTCCATTCGATAACTACTACTTAACTGAGCTCCAGATCTAGGCAACTGAGCAATTCTATCTTCACCAGATCTATCCCTCCAATCATCACCACTAGATCCAAAAAGTTCAAAGTCTTCAGTAGCTTCCTCATAACCATCTTCAATACCAACATTCTGAGGTATACTAGCAATAGCTCTCATGATCTCGATGACCATGTCATTCTTCATCAATTCCATCTCAGATCTAAAATCTGATTTCACCTTCTCTGTAATCCGAGATTCAACATTATCACAAAGATAAAAAATAACTCTAAGGTTAAATCTTCTCGGAGGCATCCTTAAAGATATGCAACAAACCCTCTGTAACAAACCCTCATCGACCACCTTGTGGCAATCTCCAAGTTGTGTACAAGTTAGATCTTAACCTGCCACCTTGAACAAACAACTAGGAAAGATCCACAAGTTCATTTCTATGGATCTGCAATCCAGATCATATGATCTCTTCACCAACAAGATTAACTTCACAAGATCAGCCCTACTAGGTCAACCTTCTGCTCCAACAAGATCAAAATCTCTCTCCAATAGGAACAAACTTCACTCTGATACCACCTGATGTAACCAAGGATGGTGGATCCAATTAAGGATAGTCCAAACCTTGCAGCTTCAGAACAACATAGCAGAATACTCAACAACACAATAACAAATAATTGTTTAACCTCTTATTTTCATTAACACTCTCAGCTATAAGGCCTTCCGGGTTAGGGCCAATTACAATCATAAAACAATTCTATAAGATTCAAATAGGTCCAATACAATCTCAACTAGTTCAGCTCTAAAGACAATCAGAAGCTGATGGAAACCCTAACGAAGATCTGAACTTGAGCACACAAGCCTCCAAGCAATCTCCTTGTTCCCAAGTGTGCAAACCACTAGCTCTACTACAACAAACTATCAAGTAACCATCTGATCTGCAAGATCATGCAAGATCTTTTCCACAACTTTGCCAACTCCAGCTTTCAAAACCTCAGATCTAATTCGCTAAGTCTTCCAATTTATGAACTTCTATCGATCTCCTCCTGATCTCTCTCATCATCCTAAACATCTACCCAATCATCCTATAAATACTAATCATCAACCACAAGTTGGCTGGATGAAACCATTAACTCCCCCAAACAATTATTAAATGCAATACAAGTCGGCATCAAAATAGCCTTACAATAATTAAATACAACATGTCAACTTGTAACAATAGCTATCAATAATAAATGCACCAAGTCGGCCCAACAAATCACACAAAACTCTAGTTGGTAAATCATAATTACCAAGCAATAGTGAAATAACCGAGCACGCCAGGCATCGCTGAGCACCACAAGCATCGCTGAGTAACACTTTCACCGAGCGCCAGAGGTTACTGAGTTCCTTCAATGATCGAGACCATCGGTCAAAACAACAATTGAGTAACACCGGCCAAACATACACCTCCCACACAGATTCATCGATTACCCTAGAATGCCCCTGCATCAATATATATACACATGTATATATATATGACATGTTCATGTACATATGTACATACACATGTATGTATATGTATGACATGTACATACATGTCATATATATATATATATATATATATATATATATGACATGTATACATGTCATACATATGTACATGTGTATGTACATATGTATTTATGTGTACATGTCATGTATATATATATGGATGTGTATATGTATGTATATATATATATGACATACACATGTACATAAGTGCATATATATATATATATGTGTGTGTGTGTGTGTGTGTGTGTACACATGTATATATATATATATATATATATATATATATATATATATATATATATATATATATATATATATATATATATATGACATGTATGTACATGTATATATATGTGTACCATAACATACACATGACATGTACATATGTACATGTATGTGTATATACATGTGTATACATATATATATGGACCATGTACACATACATATGTATATATGACACATACATACATATATATACACACATGTACATATATATATGTATGTATGTATACATGTATGTACATATGTATGTATACATGTCATAGATATATACATGTATGTGTATACATGTATATATATGTACATATATATATGTATACATACACATGTATATATATGTATACATACACATGTATATATATGTACATACATACATACATATACATGTGTGTACATATATGTATGTATATATACACATGCCTCTATATATACATATATACATGTGTGGACATATATATACAGACATATGTATATGTACATATATAGATATACATGTGTGTATATGTGTACACACACATATGTGTGTGTGTGTATATGTATACACACACACACACATATATATATACATACATATATATACATATACATATATATATATATATATACATATATGTGTGTGTATATATACACATATATATGCACATATATACATGCATATATATACACATATATATGCATGTATACACATATATATGCATATACACATATATATGCATATATACATATATATACATATATACATGCATATATACATATATAGATGTATATATACATACATACATACATATATATATATATATATATATATATATATATATATACATATATATATATATATATATATATATATATATATATATATATACACATATACATGCATATATACATGTATATATACTAAATATATATATCAAAAAATTTAAATAATGAAAAACAAATATTAAAAAACCTAAAAGCGACGGTTGATGAATCAGAAGCCAAGTGAAAACTTTCAATCCCACCGAAAGTGACAGTGAAAGTCACTTTCAGCGGGTTAAAAACCTAGCCGAAAAAACCTAATTAATGACTTTCAATCGAAAGTCACATGCTAGGAACTTTCGATCAAAAGTTCCTTCTTACTTTTGATCAAAAGTAAGGTGAGAACTTTCAATCAAAAGTTACTTTTGATCGAAAGTATGGAAAATCCATACTTTTGATCAAAAGTTACTCACTTACGATCGAAAGTATGGGTTACTTTCTCTTGAAAGTATGAAGGGATTTTTTAGTCAATTGCACTTTTCGAGACATTTTCCTTCCACTGAAAAAGTGTAACCCACTATTATGGGTTCACCCACCTATTAGGACCTATTAGACCTAATTAGACCTAACTAGGACCTATTAGGACCTATTAGACCTAACTAGACCTGACGAGGACCTATTAGGACCAATTAGACCTATTAAGACCAATTAGAGGTCTAACTAGACCAATTAGACCCAATTACGACCTATTATGACCTAATTAGACCCAATTAAGACTGTGTGTGAGTGATTTACACCTTCATGAAATAACAAGATTTAAAGAGAATTTACACTATTCAAAGCAAGCTAATCTAAATAATGCACAATTAATTAAAATATCTCATGGTTCTCTAAATTGAAGTGGTAAATGAGGCTCTCAGCTGCAAATCCTCACTAGTGACACTCTAATTATGAGAATTGAACTAAGAATGATATGCAAATAGATCTAATTATCAAATTCTAGCTCTATTTGATAAGAAAATCCCTAAAATGATCAACAATTAAGCTAAATATCAATGAAAATGCTAAGTGAGTGGTGTGGATGCAAATTGCAAGAGCTTTGCTGCAATTCAAAGATATGGAGTGGATTAATAATGCCTCAAAATGCCTTCTATTTATAAGATTTTACCAAGGGTAGGGGGTAGAGTGAGATAACCATGGTTATGCTTGGGTAAGGTCAATTGGCTTTGCTTTGTCTCTAAATTGGGGGACAAACATTTAAATGGTTTCAAAAGGCTGGACCATTTCAACAAAAGTGAGTGATTTGTGTCCATTTTGTCTCCTTTTTCCTTTGTTGAGAGAATTTCATATTTATTGATTAATTAAAGTAATTAAATTTAGCCATGAAGGGTAAGAGGTTCATTTTGATTTTTGCTTTCAACAACTATGTCATTAATTGAATTTAATCAATTTCTTAGTGTTTTTCCCCTTTTCAAGCTTTATTTAATCATTTAATCATTTAATTGAATTTTCCTTTGATTTGAATTGTCTTTGTTCCATTTATTGATTTTTAGTGCTATTTTATGATTTGATTGCACCTTTTGATTGAATTAAGCCTTTGCCAATTTTCCATGTCTACAAATGCCCCTCTTTGAGTCGATGTGCGAAGAACACCGATTCAAAGATTCCCTTAGTATGATGATCTGATTCTGTTCTGATTCTGATATGCCTCTGATCGTTCTGATTGATGTACTTCGTGATGACGATGATGTGCCTCTGCTGATGGTGCTGATATGATTCTGATGCCTCTGATATGATACTGATCTAATATGGGTCCTGGTTTGATGATAGGTCCTGGGTTCACTGATAAAGGTCCTCGGTTGATTAATAAAGGTCCTGGGTTGATTGATTGCTGATATGTTGATAGATTTGATATGCTATGATAAACTGATCTGATACTGATTTGCCTCCTGATATGATAATGATATGATATGATATGATACTGATATCTTGATATGATACTGCTATGATATGATATGCCCCACTGATAAATGGTTTTGATGTGATGCGCATTTGATACTCTGATGCCCCCTCAGAAATAAAACATATTGATTCCTTGATTTGAAAGATTTTGATTAATTGGTCCAATATGTTTTCATTTCTGAAAAAAATTGATGATATGCCATGACTCACAATTTGCACATCCAAGATAGATAGGTCTGTTGTAGTTAAGCAAAACAAGTGATTATAATAACAGGATAATGGTACCAATGAATGTGATTTGTCAATCTGATAGGATAGTTCTGATAGGATAAATCAATCAGTGTGAAAACTGATATGATTTGATACTGCTGCTTCGTTCTCAGGACACAGAGACACGAACAATGGTGCTAGGTGTGATTGCTTGATACTTTGATAGGATTGATTGACGTAAGATGACTCATTGATATAAAATACTGATATGATTCCCTTGATTTGTGAAACAGGCACATTTTCGTAAATGATATATATACAGACCTTAGCTTCTTGGATATTTGGACCAGACCTTAGCAAAAGCAAGTGTATCCCACTTTGGGCTGTCCCTCTCACCGGCCCTTCTAAGGCAATCTCGGGAGGCGAGCCCACTAAGTTTTAAACATGTTCATTTGAAAGCATGAAAAGTGGATTTGGTAGAGCAAGTTTGGGAATTTGATTCACTCAAAGAGTGAAGAGCATATCCCTATTGCTTTTCCCTTATCCCAAACACTCACAATCAAATTTAGTTCTTTTTCAACTCCGTGACAAAGGAGTTCTTAGAATTGAAGTGTTTATTCTTTTCCTTTTATGATTAAACTATGTTTTGAACTTTGAAATGCCACAATTTAAGGGAATGTGCAAGCTTGATGAGAAAAATACCTCAAACGATGCTAGCAAAGGCTAGGTGCATTTTTAAGTAGTAGATTTTCTTATTTTCTCTCCAAATCCTTCCCTTACCTTAGCAAAACGTTCCCTCCACCAACAAGTAAGTCAACACAAATTCATACAAAGTGAGGGGAAACCAAAATCAAAAAGCTTAAAATGATCAAATTGATTATGCTCTTGATTTATTTTTGAACTCAAATATTTGCAAATTAAATCCAAAAAGGTTCAAGGTATACTCTAATAGGACGTCCTTTTTTGTTTCTTTTTTGTATGCAAAAAAGAAAAATAAAATTTTGAGCACTTTTCTGTGACAGAGCATGTACCTGAGACAAAAAAAATGACAGTAAAGTTAGCATACAGTCCTTATTTTGACAAAATAGAGAAAATACAGTCAGGCGACATCATCCAGACTACAGGCGAGATTAAATTTAATGAAGACGTGACTATTTTAACCGCGAGCGTCACCAAAAGGGGCTCAAGCGAGATTAAAATAGTCAAGTGCGATATTAAATTTTGCAAACGCGTGAAATCTTTAACACATGCGACAACAACAATTACTCTGATACAATATAAAGGCTAAACCAGGCGACATTTCATTTTCTAAAGGCGACATCTAATTTAATAAAGACGTAATTACTTTAACCACGAGCGTCACCAAAAGGGGCTCAAGCGAGATTAAAGTATTTAAGTGCGATATCAAATTAAATGAACGCATGAATTCTTTATTTCAAGCGATAAATTAACTCTTAGAAGTGACATTTGATTAACTGAAAGTGACATTTAACATATTCAAAGCGACAAATTAAAAGCGAAATGCAGTAAACTCCCTTTACACCAGGCGTAAACTCATTCCTCGGCCGCGGCTTTTAATTCTTTTTAGGCGACATCTAAATAGCCAAAGGCATCAGCTGCTTGTCCGTGAGGCGAGAATTTAATGTCTGTAGGCATGATTTCTTTGTCCAGAAGCGTGATTCTGCTGTTAAGAAGCGTGAGCGTTCAGACTCCAGGTGACATCTAAATTACCGCGAGTGACATCTCTTTACTGTAGGCGTGATTTCTTTACTGTTAGGCGTGATTTCTTTCCTGTAACCTGCAAACAGTGAGCAAAATCATGCAATTCTAGCCTAAATTTTGCAAATAACGTGGAAATTATGATAAATTTGAGGCTTAGAGCCCCACGGTGGGCGCCATTTGTGTGTGAGTGATTTACACCTTCATGAAATAACAAGATTTAAAGAGAATTTACACTATTCAAAGCAAGCTAATCTAAATAATGCACAATTAATCTAAATATCTCATGGTTCTCTAAATTGAAGTGGTAAATGAGGCTCTCAGCTGCAAATCCTCACTAGTGACACTCTAATTATGAGAATTGAACTAAGAATGATATGCAAATAGATCTAATTATCAAATTCTAGCTCTATTTGATAAGAAAATCCCTAAAATGATCAACAATTAAGCTAAATATCAATGAAAATGCTAAGTGAGTGGTTTGGATGCAAATTGCAAGAGCTTTGCTGCAATTCAAAGATATGGAGTGGATTAATAATGCCTCAAAATGCCTTCTATTTATAAGATTTTCCCAAGGGTAGGGGGTAGAGTGAGATAACCATGGTTATGCTTGGGTAAGGTCAATTGGCTTTGCTTTGTCTCTAAATTGGGGGACAAACATTTAAATGGTTTCAAAAGGCTGGACCATTTCAACAAAAGTGAGTGATTTGTGTCCATTTTGTCTCCTTTTTCCTTTGTTGAGAGAATTTCATATTTATTGATTAATTAAAGTAATTAAATTTAGCCATGAAGGGTAAGAGGTTCATTTTGATTTTTGCTTTCAACAACTATGTCATTAATTGAATTTAATCAATTTCTTAGTGTTTTTCCCCTTTTCAAGCTTTATTTAATCATTTAATCATTTAATTGAATTTTCCTTTGATTTGAATTGTCTTTGTTCCATTTATTGATTTTTAGTGCTATTTTATGATTTGATTTCACCTTTTGATTGAATTAAGCCTTTGCCAATTTTCCATGTCTACAAAGACCTAATTAGACTCAATTAGACCTAATTAAACTTAATTAGGACCTAATTAGACTTAATTAGACCCAATATGATCTATTAGGACCAATTAAACATAATATAAACCTAGTAGGACCTAATAGGACTTTATATGACCTATTAGTCCACCTAATTAGACTTAATTAGACCCAATTAGGACCTCTTTATACCTATCAGGACCCAATTAGACCCATTAGGACCCAATTAGACCTAGGTATGTGCAAGATCATGGTATGCCAAAAAGTGGCGATGTGAAAAAGAAGTCTTGATTGATAGACTCTTTGAAAAACAACTATAACTTTCAAATAATATAAAAATTTTGAAATCTGAAATATACATCACATTCTATACATCACCTAATACAATAATAATAAACAATTCTTTCAATTTGATGAAGTTTAGACTAAGTTAAGATGGTCAGACATGAGAATTTTTATATTCAGGAAAAATTGTAGCAGAAAAATCATAATTAATTATTTACTTGGAAAAAAAAATACAGAAAAATATACATCACATCCAAGCATGAGTCTACTACTTTTATCTAGAATCTTATAAAATAATATTATCATTTGATTTTCTTTAGTGTGGTCAGACATACACCTACTTGTTATATTTCTAGTCTTGATTAATAAACTTATTGAAAAATAGCTATAACTTTCAAACTATATAACATTTTTGAAATCCAAAACATGTGTCACATTCTATGCTTTTCCTACTACAAGAAAAATAAAAAAAGTTTTCAATTTGATAAAGTTTAGACTAATTTAATGTGGTTAAAAATGGGAGTTTTTGTATTCTAGAAAATTTATAGAAAACAAATCATAATTAATTATTTAATTACAAAAAAATATGTATCACATTTTGACATGAGTCTACTACTTATATCTAGAATCTTGTAAAAAAAATTTATCATTTGATTGTGTTTAAGGTGGCCAGACATACACCTACTTCTTATTTTTTTCCTAAAATTTTCATACTACTACATTGAAATTTGAAATTTTCAACATATAGAATAATTTTTTTTCAAAAAAGGCCTAGTATCTTAGAGACTAAATTCAATTTTTTAGAGATTCTCTTCTTACATATTTTTGATATAATATTTATAACTTGTTCAAATTTTTATGTCAACTTGCTTAAACCTGATTTTTTGAATTTTCATTACCATTTAAGGGCCTAGTTTGGCATACCATGATCCTGCACATACCCACCTATTAGGACCTATTTATACCTATTAGGACCTAATTATACTTAATTAGACTTAATTAGATCAATGAGGACCTAATTATATTTAATTAGACCAATTAGGACCTAATTAGAGTTATTAGGACCAATTAGGACCCAATTAGACCTATTAGGACCTATTTAGACTTAATATGAACTTGTTAGGACCTATTTAGACTTAATATGAATCTAGTTAGACCAATTAGACATAATATGAACCTATTAGGACCCAATTATATCCATTAGGACCTCTTTATACCTATTAGGACCTATTTATACCTATTAGGACCTAATTAGACTTAATTATAGACCAGTTAGAACCTATTAGGACCTATTAGGACCCAATTAGACTTATTAGGACCAATTAGGACCCAATTAGAACCATTAGGACCCAATTTGACCTAATTAGACCCAATTAGACCTATTAGGACCTATTATGACCTATTTAGACTTAATATGAACCTATTAGGATCTATTTAGACTTAATATGAACCTAGTTAGACCAATAAGACATAATATGAACCTATTAGGACCTAATATGACCTATTATGACCCAATTAGACCCATTAGGACCTCTTTATACCTATTAGGTCCTATTTATACCTAATAGGACCTAATTAAACTTAATTAGACCAATTAGCACCTAATTACACTTAAATTGTCTAGACCAATTAGGACATATTAGGACCTAATTAGACTTAATTAGACCAATTAGGACCTAATTAGACTTCAATTTTCTAGACCAATTAGGACCAATTATGACCTAATTAGACCTATTAGGACCAATTAGGGCCAATTAGGACTCGATTAGACCCATTCGGACCCAATTAAACCTATTAGGACCAATTTAGACTTAATATGAACCTATTAGGACTTATTTTGATTTAATATGAACCTAGTTAGACCAATTAGACATAATATGAACCTATTAGGACCTAATATGACATATTAGGACCCAATTAGACCCATTAGGACCTCTTTATACCTATTAGGTCATATTTATACCTATTAGGAACTAATTAGACTTAATTAGACTTAATTAGACCAATTAGGACCTCATTAAGCTTAATTAGACCAATTTAGACCTAATTAGACTTAATTCTAGACCAATTAGGACCTATTAGGACCCAATTAGACCTATTAGGACCAATTAGGACCAATTAGGAACCAATTAGACCCATTAGGACCCAATTAGACCCATTATGACCCAATTAGGACATAATTAGACCCAACTAGACCCAATTAGACCTACTAGGACCTATTTAGACTTAATATGAACCTACTAGGACCTATTTTGAATTAATATGAATCTAGTTAGACCAATTAGACATAATATGAATCTATTAGGACCTAATATGACCTATTAGGACCCAATTAGACCCATTAGGACCTCTTTATACCTATTAGGTCCTATTTATACATATTAGGACCTAATTAGACTTAATTAGACCAATTAGGACCTAATAACACTTAATTAGACCAATTAGGACCTAATTAGACCTAATTATAGACTAATTATGACCTATTAGGACCTAATTAGACCTATTAGGACCAATTAGGACATAATTAGACCCATTATGACCCAATTAGACCCAATTAGACCCAATTATACCTATTAGGACCTATTTAGACTTAATATGAACCTAGTTAGACAAATTAGACATAATATGAACCTATTAGGACCCAATTAGACCCATTATGACCTCTTTATACCTATTAGGACCTATTTATACCTATTAGGACCTAATTATACTTAATTAGACATAATTAAAATAATTAGGATCTAATTAGACTTAATTAGACTAATTAGGGCCTAATTAGATTTAATTCTAGACCTATTAGGATGAATTAGGACCCAATTAGACCCAATTAGACCTATTAGGACCAATTTAGACTTAATATGAACCTATTAGGACCTATCTTGACTTAATATGAACCTAGTTAGACTAATTAGACATAATATGAACCTATTAGGACCTAATATGACCTATTAGGACCCAATTAGACCCATTAGGACCTCTTTATACCAATTGAGACTTATTTATACCTATTAGGACCTAATAAGACTTAATTAGACTTAATTAGACCAATTAGGACCTAATTACATTTAATTATAGACCAATTAAGACCTAATTACACCCATTAGGATCCAGTTGGATCCAATTAGACCCCTTAGGACCTCTTTATACCAATTAGGACCTATTATGACCTATTAGTTACACTTTCTAATTAGACCTAGTTAGACCTATTATAACCTAGTAGGACCTATTAGAACCTATTAGAACCTATTAGGGACTAGTAGGGCCTATTAAGATTTATTATAAGCTATTGGAACCAATTAGTTACACTTTGATGCCTAATTAGGACCTATTAGAACCTATTAGAACCAATTAGGACCTAATAAGACCCAATTATGTACCTAAAATAACTTAATTAGACCTAACTTCATTTGAAAGTTTTTGTTTAATAATTCTTACTTTGTATGTAGGAAATGATTAAGAAGGACAACTTTTAAAGTTGGAGAAGGGTCATCACAAGCTCAACAAGCCCAACCTTTAGAAGTTGGAGAAGGGCCATCACAAGCTCCACAAGCACAACCTTCAGAAGATGGATAAGGGTCATTACAAGATCAACAAGAACAACTCTTAGAATATCAAATAAGTACACAAATCTCTCTCTCCCACTGACTCTCGCTCACTATCTTGATTTAGTCTCTTAGTGGTGAATATGCAGTTTGGGTCTTTCCCCTTAAGAATTTATTGTTTTTGTTGTGTACATGTAGCCTTTGATGATGAAAATGTTGGACAAGGGGCATCCCAAGTTGAAGTAATGGACATTAGAGAAGGGTCAACCCAAGGTCAAATAAGTATGTGTTTCTCTCATTAATTTATAAATTATTACCTTTGACATTCAATCTTGTAAATAATTATTTCATGAAGGTCCCCTTAAGATGAGATATTAGGATATTTGTTTTTATCTTGTTTGCAGTAGAAGTGCAAGCAATATATGAGAATGATAGTCTACTCCAACAGTTGAAGAGAAAAATTAATTGTAAAAATATAGATTATTTAATTGAAATGGATGTGGAAAAATTGAGAGATTATGCTAAAAGAACTATAAATATTACAAAGAGGGCATTGAATAGAATTAATAAAAAAATAATGAAACAATTTGAGAATCTTGGTACACTTGAAAAAACAAAACTATTATCAATTACACTTGTTGAAGATGAGTTAAAAGGGCCATTAAAATTATTGGGTGTAGATGCAAGTGTGAAAAAGTTAAAATCATGTAACGTACAAAAAAATATTGTTGACATTGTTAAGGAAGGTTTTCATTCCATTGGAAAAAAAAAACTAGATCTAAAGATAGGTCCATTTCAAGAAGAGTGATACTGACATCTATTTTAAATAAAAATATGTCCCAAAGAAGACAAATTTCTTCACTTTCATCTCATATCAGGTATAGTATGAAGACAATGACACATTATTTGAAAAGAAGAATCAATTTGGATGATACTACATTAGTAGGTAATTGGGCACTAATGTGTAGAGCTCCCGGGTTTGATAGGATTAATGAAATAGTTACGAACTTAGTTACAACATTTTGGATTGATCATATTCATCCTTCACCAAATACAAGAGATGTTATCAAGTAGAGAACTGGGCCTAATGAATATTTCCAGCACACAAAACATTGGTTAGTCATGTTAGGATTAAGTAATACTGAAAGGGGAGGTGAATCAATATTACAACATTTAAGATTAAACTTCAACTAATTGTAAATAAACCAAATCAATGCTTAAATGAAAAGAACATAAACACATAACACATAACTTATAACACCATGATTTGTTTTAGAGGAAACCCTAGCCAAGGGAAAACCCCAGTGGGGATGGTACCCACAACTATGTACTAAAATATTGAATCCTTGTTAGGAGCTGAGCATTACATAGTACATTTCCTTGTTAGAGGAATAAAAAATCCTATTAGGGGTATAAAAAAACCCTATTAAAGGGGGTGAGCTTACAGCTCTTACAATCATAATTCTTCTTACAAAAGTGTTCTTTAATAAGTGAACTATACAAGCATCTGCTATGCTTTGATAGTTCCAGTTATAGATCTATCAATCTCAGATCTCGCATCTTCTATCTACCTTTTCTAACATCCCAAATTTCTATCCATTTCTATCACATAGTTTCACACAGTTATTGCTTTCACAAAGCACTCTATACTTATATCAATTCTAGTATTTAGTCAGATCTCAAATACAATTCAACAAATAATAAATATTTATGCAAATGATAAATACTAAGTCGACGATCTTATATTACCAAAGTGTCAGCAATATAAAACTTTTATCTAACTTAGCACGTTACCATTCCATCTGATCTTTCCTCAATCATCGTGACTGTTCACATACCCTGTTTCATTGATTCTCTATCTTTGCATACCTTCACAACATTGTATCTTACTGATCTCGACACCAAAACATGTGCAACCTTAATTGAAGGTCCTACATATCCCAAAATATCTTCTTGTAACTTTTCAAGCCTTAATACATCATATGCCATCTTGGCTAACAAAAACTATATCTGCAGTATTGATATTTTGATTCTGTACTTAGTCATTTTCATGACCGAGTCTCCAATACCTATTCTCACTTAATATGATCACAAAAATATAAGTGTTTCCATATATGAAAACCCTTAAGTGATACATAGTGCTCACAAAACATCACTTGCCAACAATCTCTCCCTTTGGCATTGATGACAACACTTAGCAAAAAATGACTAAGTGTCAAAACACTATCTTCCTTCTACTTCTCTCTACACACACACACACATATATTTATTTATTTACAATTTTCTCTTTATTTTAATTCTCTTTATTTTTCTCTTCTCTTCCTCTCATTCTCTTTTTCTCATTTTTCTCTTCTATTCCTCTCCCTTTGACATCAATGGCAAAGGTGCTTACAAAACTTTAAAATTTCAAAATCTTAAGCACAAAAGACTTAGTGCTTACTCACAAGATTTAGAATGACTTGGAAAGTGTTTTCCAAGGTCTTCACTTCATCTTCCCATGACTTAATTAGAAGCTCACTAACATGTATCATTCCATTTAGTGCATAAGATGTTGTCTTTGTTGCCTTCAGCTCAGTGGGTACATCATTTGTCATTGTCCCTTCTATTTTCTCCATCTTTGTAAGATGAGTTTCAAGAATTGATAGCTTAGGAGTGATTAGAATCTTAAGAAAAACAAATATTTCCACTACTCTCCCTTTCTATGTATTTAGAACACTTATCCAAAATTGTGGATGTCTGCTTGTCCATTTCTACCACAGTTTGTGAGGAAGTTTCACAACTGTCCATTAAGTTGTCTAAGGTAGCCCTGTCATTAGCTATGATATCTTCTATATTATTAACATGTCTACTAGGATTTATGCAGTAGCTATATACCTTTCTTCCATGTTCCACACAAATTTTAGCTTTGGTTGTGGTTGATTTCAGAATGCCCAAGTCCCATGAGATGGACTAACAAACTTCCTTCAACTTCTTTTCCAAGTATCTATTTTCAGCCTTATCCTCTATGATCTTCAAAAATGACTCAAAATGGCTATCAAAGTTGTCCAATGCCATGCTCAAGTTCTCAACATCATCCTTTCCTTGAAAAATAAGAGGTGTAGGAAGTATTTTGTTCACTGTCTCTACTGCCCTAGCAAGCACCTTTACCTTCTTGTCCCCTTTTTTTAATGACATTTCATTTTACTTAGCAAATGCCATGAAGGATAACCTCATGAGTTCATCCTCATCCACACTTTCCACATCTGTGCTCACCGGTTTGGCCATACTTTCCAACAATAGAGTGGAGGAGGTATCCGGTTCTTGTTTAGCCTCTATTCTTACCTCTTCTACTTTTTTTTTGTTGTCTCTTCTTCTTGATCTTCTTCTTTATGTTCTTCCTCTTTCTATCATTCCTCTTCCACTATCATCACACTATCCAGATTTTCTTGAAATGGTTCATGTTCATTGAGTGAGGTGTCTAATGATATATGCATACCATAAATGAAGAAGTTTGGTTGCATGTCAACTTTGCTTTCTTTCTCATGTACTTCAGTTGTCTTAGAGCTTTCTCAGATTCCCAAAGGTGTAGGCTTGGTAACCTTTGGAGGTGAAGTCTTCTTAGGCATTTCACACATAATAATTTGGTCCAATGCCTTTTGTGTATCCTCTATAACTTCACCATACTTCCTTGCCATTATTTTCACAAGTCTAGCCTTTGTTCTCAGTAAAGGTTTCAACTCTTTGATGATTCTCTCCCTCTCTTGTATGGAGACTATAGGTAGCATGTCTTCAATTTCCTTATTTCTTATATTCTCATCCTCTGATTGTGCTATCTAATTCCTTATTTCCAACTTTCTATACAAGTCCTTAAGAATGCTACCTTCTATTTCTAGCAAATTATTTTCACGTGTCCAACTTTGTTGCATCCAAAGCATCTACCTTTGAAAGGTCTGATCTAATCTTTAGGATCTTAAAAATTAGGTTTGTCTTCAGTCTTTGCTTCATGTGTTTCATCATTAGTCTTATAACATTCTCCTTCATCGAATCCAATTCCAGTCATGTCTCCTTTAGGTTTCTGTCTCACTCTTTGCTCATCAATTTTATCACTGCTCATGTGTACCTTCTCAATGTGCAAATTGGATTGAGTGAGTTCACCTTTTATGATTTGATTATACTTTTCTAATTCCTAACATTTGTCCTTGTAGTGGTCAAGTTTAGTCTTCATTTGTTCTATCTGCACATTTTCTTCTTTTAGTGTCTCTTCAACTTTGTATCTTTTATCCTTTTCATGTTGAATTTATTTAATCATTAGAAGATTGATTTGTTCCTTCTCTTGCTCCAGCTTCTCTACTAGGTCTGATGTATCATTTTTTGAATTCTCTTTGATCTTATCCATAAGGTCTTGTCTTTGAATTTTCACAATTTCAAGTTGTTCCTTTAGTTTCTTGATGAAACCTTATGCTCTTCTTAGTTTGAATTTGAGTTTGCCATTCTCAGCCTTTTCTTTGTCCAAGTCATCAAGTGCTTCTTCAAAGTTCTCTTGCAAACTTTCTGAATCCATTGTGATCTCCCTTAAGCTATTACGATTTCGCTCCAAGGGCCAATCGATCTGATACCAATTATTAGGATTAAGTAATATTGAGAGGGGGGCTGACTCAGTATTACAACACTTAATATTAAACTTCAACCAATTGAAAATAAACCAAATCAATGTTTAAATGAAAAGAACATAAACACATAACAAATAACTCATAACACCATGATTTTTTTTTCAAAAAACCCCGGCCATGAGAAAACTCCAGTGCGGATGGTACCCACAACTATGTACTAAAATATTAAATCCTTTTAGGAGATAAGTATTACATTGTACATTTCCTTTTTAGAGGAATACAAAACCCTATTAGGGGTATACAAAAACCCTATTAAAGGTGGTGAGCTTACAACTCTTACAATCATAATTCTTCTTACAAAAGTGTTCTTCAATAAATGAACTATACAAGCATCTTCTATGCTTTGATAGTTCCAGTTATAGCTCTGTCAATATTAGATATTGCATCTATTATCTTCCTTTTCTAACATCCTGAATTTGCATCCATTTCTATCACATAGTTTCACATGCTTATCATTTTCAAAAAGCACTCTATACTTATATCAATTCTACTATTCAGTCAGCTCTCAAATACAATACAAAAAATAATAAATATTTATGCAAATGATAAAGACTAAGTCAATGATCTTTATTTACCAAAGTGTTAGAAATATACAACTTTCATCTAACTTAGCACGTTACCATTCAATTTGATCTTTCCTCAACCATCACGACTATTCACATACCCTATTTCACTGATTCTCTGTCTTCACATACCTTCACAATAATGTATCTTACTGATCTTTACACCAAAATATGTGCAACCTTAACTGAAGGTCCTACATATCCTAAAATGTATTCCTGTAACTTTGCAAGCCATAATACATCATATACCATCTTCACTAACCAAAACTATATATGTAGTACTGATATTCAGATTCTGTACTTAGTCATTTTCATGACTGAGTCTCCAATACTTGTTCTCACTTCATGCGCTCATAACAACATAAGTGTTTCCATAAATGAAAACCCTCAAGTGATCCCTAGTGCTCCCAAAACATCACTTTCCAACAAGACACCACACAACATTAATTATATCTCTCATTTTGTAACTCAAATCCTGACATTAACATTGGACAAATAATGTTTGAAAGATTAAAGCCAGTTTTTGTAAAGATAAATAAAACTTTTGAAAGTTGTTGTTGTTGATATCATATTGAATTTGATCTCTACTATCAAGTGTTTATAAAGATGATAGCATAAAGTGGTGGCTCTCAAAATGATTTTCTTGAATGGACAAGGCAATTCATAGCATCAATCCTATGTAACAAGTACTCTAACTTTGGAATATGAATGTGTACATTGAATTTGCATGTTACATTAGGACACATGTTTTAAATATAAAATATAAAAAGTACAACAACATTAAATTAAAATTATGTGCACCTATTATTGAATGTACAATTATATATAAGTAAGATTCAATCAAACATAGGTCTCAATTATATAGCTCACATGTGTCAAATTTACATCATTCATAACTTTCATAAACATGTAATCAAACATCATTCATATGTTGAATCAAACACATGTACATATATTTAACATAAAATTCATATATAATCCAACATGTAGACATGTATTTAAATTAAACACATGTAATCTATTAAAATTATTTAATTTAGATTTATAAAATTAAAAACAAATGGATTGGATTTACTTATATAAAAATCACATGAACTCATGTAGAATCAAACATGTACATGATTAAATTGAAAATACATAGATTGAAAGTATGTACAAGTTCATCACACATGCACATGTATAGAGTGAAATTATATAACATGCAGGAAAAATCTATTATAGATCAAGTACTATAAACATGAAACATATTGACCAATCATGTGTCAAACATTCTATCAAAAGGGTCTAGAAATGAAATATAACATCAAACATGTCAGTCGACTGTAGAGTCTATAAATGAAATATAAAATCAAACACATGTGAATATATATGCAACATGTAATATGTATAGATCAAATATGAAAGTGCCTAGGACTCAGCATGACAACTCCTCACTAATCGGTCCTACCCAGAGTGACTATCATGTTGTGAAGGATGTGTAGATCCCTATAGAGAAAGAGATATATAAATAAATATATGAACATTCTACACATCTTAAGTTTGATAAAATATTGTACAATAAAACATGTTATAAAGTGTGTAAACACATATTACATGTACACACATCAATAAATTAAAAATTCACCTATCCACTATTGATATCATCATTGAGTGATTCCCAAAGATGTACATGATCAGTGATCAAAGGAGTAACAAGAGGAATATCTAGGTAGACAATATATATATATATATATATATATATATATATATATATATATATATATATATATATATATATATATATATATATATATATATATATATATATATATATATATAGATTAAAATTTTAAAAATAAATAAGTTAAATTGTAACATTAAATATATATAATCTAATTTATACCTATTTATGTGGTGGCACCTAATAGTTTTCAGACTCCCTAGCCTCAATCCTATGAATCAAGATATCAAGATTTTGTTGTGTTTGGTCCAAGCTCAGCTCTGAATCTACAACATGAGTAGACTATACACATCTCTCTAATGATGAATGCAAAGGACTAACCAAATGAGATGGCATGGAAGTCATATCATCATGTGTCAACAAATCTAGGTAACCTGTAGTGGTCATGCTGAGTTCAAAATCATCAAGTCCAACATTAGAGAACTAGTGCCCTGCACTGACTGAAGGGTATGTGGTGTAGGAGTACCTAAAGAACTAAGGTCAAGAATCCTTAAGAACTTTTAGATTCTCTTTAAGTTGGTTTGTAAAGTGTTTATTCATTCACTCTTGTGATGACCAAGTACAAAATGGGTCAAGTTGGTGAATAAACACTCTAGTGCTTAGATGTTTTCTTTTAGTTCTTTTGTGTGTTAGAAGTAGTTAATAAGCCTTTAGAAATCCAACCAAGGCATCAGGAACCTTAGCTAAAGTTTCTCGGTATGCATTGAGGTTTCTTGGTGAATATTGTTTCTCAGTATTACTGGTGCTTGGTAAGATTGGTGCTCGGTAATACCGATGCTCAGTAAGAGGTGCTCGATAATATGGGTGCTCGGTGAAATTGGTACTCAGTACTATGGCAGAGTTTGCATTGTTTCTACTCAGTAAAACTAGTTGTAACAGCTACGAAAGGAGGGATCTTGTCTTCAATGGATAGTATGGTTAGTAATAATGGCTCCTGACAAGATGCTTCGATAGAATGGGCAATTAAGACTATTCCAATTTTGGGGTGGCTATTTATGGCATCCCAACATTCCATTATAAGATGGAGAGTTTTTGTAAGAAGAAAATAGAGGAGACATAGGAGGAAAGAGAGAGATTTTGTAATAGATGAATTTTGATGGTTGTTGTTATTTCCAATGAATGAAAAGGCTCAGGTTGTGTACTTAGTTGATTTTGAAGCTTTGTGATCTACCGTGCATGTTAGTATTTTAGTTCATTTTGTTTCTATTTGCAAGTTGTGAGTTCTTACCTATTCTAGGTTGCAAATATTGAATGGCTTTTTGGGGTTCCTAAATCCATGATGAAAGTCATGTGCCAGGATGGAAGTAGATAGGATTCCCTGTACATAGTTTTCTTTATTTTGTTTTTGGTAGGAGAGGCAATAGGTTTGAATCTAGAAACCTTACTCTAGGTGAGTTTGGTGATAGTCTGGCTAGGGTAAGTGTTGCAGGAGCACCTACTCTAGACTCAACAAACAATACTCTTAAGATTCCTAAGCACATCTAGTTTAGCTTAGATATATTAGTCAGGCACCTAGACCAAGTTGTAACCTGGCCTAGTTCCAGGATTGGCACAACTATAAGCCCCTAGCTAACTATGGTCAAAAGTGGTCAATGGGCCTAGAATCATATGATTTTAGTCATTTTCATGTTTTTAATGTTTTAGATACATGTTGGATTACTAGGTTAGGCTTAGACCAAGTTTGGTCTCCTACTTTGCAAATGTTGTAAAAGTTGCTTAGCAACTTGTTAGTGATTTTTCTTGTATCCCTCAACTCTAAAAGAGAAATATGAAAACCAGACCCGGGGATCTTTGTCTAGTAACATAAATCTACTTGTTCATGCAAACTAAGGGGCAAGAAAAGACTAATTAATGAGGATTTGATCCTCCTTCTACTTCGAGTTCCACACACTCAGGCGGGTGCACCTAAAACATGATAAGATCTACATACATATAACTTACTAGCTAAGACCCTTTATGCAGATGTGAAAATCAGTGGATAGTTCTCAGACTTATAAAACATGGGAGTTTAACTCAACCAGTCTTATACAGGGTCCCACCTGTATGATCCGCTAAGAACTAGGAAAATGGCAAATGTGACAATAAGGATAAACTCCTTCTTCTCTTCGAGCTTTGAACTCGAGCAGGTTAACCCATGGATTCATTTCTTCAAAGAATCACTAACAATACTTGTATTCAGGGAACACAAGACATAAACATGAATGCTTCCGAAACATGAAATTAAAGATGGAAATGATTTAAAGATCTGATGATGAAAATTGCAAAGCAAACTAGGATCAGTGCCTTGTTCATTGGGCAACAGAGTCATACAAACATACATTCCTAGAAGACCATAACTCCAACTCAAAAACCTGAATGGGATGCCTTACAAACCATTCTTTTCACTCCAGTTCCTGGACATCAAATTCATATACAAATCTATAATTCTCAGAACTTGAAACTGAGACTTACTCCCTCCTTGAAAGACACTCGAATTCAAACCCGCAGGTACCTTGTAACTGGTATACCGACATGCCTTACAAATCAATACACAAGAATTCAAATTATGAACACAAAGACATCAAACATAAACTGAATCAGGATTCCTTTATTTTTATTAAAATCATCTGGAACTATACACTTCTAAAACAAAGAAACACAGGAAACAAAAATCCAAGTCTGGGAGCTGCCCTGCAGCATTAATTCCAACCTCTTTTACAAAATGAGAAAATACAAGATATAGGAGGAAAGGGGAAAGCTAGTTTCCAACAATAGACACCTGTCAATTTCCCAAAATATCCCCTTCCTCTACAATTGCCTTTGAACTACAATCCTCTCTTCAACTGAAATGATTCTCTCCAAACCAAAAATATGATTTGATCCTCTCATTTCTTTAACCGAATTTGATCTGAGTTGTTGTTTCTTGTTATTTCTTTCCCTGACATTCTTCTTTCAACAAACTAATCCAAAAAATGGATTCTTCAACTTCTCCTGATTCCAATGGTATATAACACTTTATACTTCGGACAAAAATTGAGTCCTCAGCATCATTTTCAAATTTCAGCTCCCAAGCAACTGTCACATTTAAATTTTGAATTTTTGACATAGTTTGAACTTTATGAATTTGTTTAAAAATCTCTGCATATAGATTTTTAAAATGGCCGGGTCCCACATGTGCCACATGGCACATTCAGATTGGTCCAACAAATCACCTCCTTGCCACCTCACCATCTAGTTGGATGCCACATTTGACCTTTGCCACTTGGCGCTGTTTGGTTGGCTCGCATATCCACCTGGGCAACCGAACTGAACCAAACCGCCACCTCACAGGAACGCCACATGTCACCTTGTCACATGATCGCATAGGCTTATTGGAGGCTAATACGACCATGCGACTAGCCTTCAATGTTACATCCCTTCTGGCGGTGATCCCTCAGTGGTTACCCCTTTTCAAACACATGCTGGTCACATGGTCGCATAGGCTTGTTAGAGGTTAACATGACCATGCGACTAGCCTCCAAACTTTATCTGCTAGCACTCAAAGTTAAGCATGAAGCTCAGTCGTATGGTCGCATAAGCTTGTTGAAGGCTTATGCGACCATGCGACTATGTTTTAAAACACCGCCAACCTTTAAGAAACCACCAGCCGTTAAAATACTATTGGCTGAGCACCTTCACCCATGGTCCCACCACTTGCTGCTTCATTAATCGCAAGATTAAGACTTAGTCGCATAGTCGCATAAGGCTTTAACAAGCCTATGCGACCATATGACAAGACTTTAAAACACTGCCATTTTGCAAAATTTCTAAGCACCAAGGACATAGGATAAAATAATTAAATCAATGGGCTTCTTGACTCAAAGAAAAGGATATTTAAAGCACGTGCTCTCAACATGAACTTAAGTGAACTTTCAAAAAGTAACCTTCAAATAGAAAGCTAAGAGAACGGCTTAGGGCTTATTTAAAAATGGCCAAGTTTTAGGGTTTTATATTTTGAAGAATTTGTGCCTTCTCAAGAACAAGACCTAAGACAAGAAATTCTAACAAGTTTGTGACAAAATTTTGAAAACATTCTAACATCTATAACCACAAGATTAGAAAAAGGAAGCAAGAACCAAAAGTTGGACAAGAAATTTAGAAAATTAAGAAGATACCCAATAGTGGCTCTATCTGAGGATGGCTGAGTGTAAGATCAGCACAAGAATACCAGAATCTTCTGGAAGAGCAGACCACCCCAAATACAACTTCATTTCTTTTTATTCCTCCAACTTCTCAAAAACTTACTAAACCGGGTCCAACAAGCTCCTCAAAACTGGTTCCTTATTCCAAAGAAAACTACACTACTGCTGAAAGGAAAGCAACTATACAAGTGTACAAACATTCACAACTGAACTAAAAAGGCTCCCAACAAGCGTCAACCCTTACCTTTATCAAAAACCTGGTTCTCATCCCCATGTTCTGGAATCAAACTAGTATCCTCATCTTCATCTGCATGGTCAAATGGATAAAAACCTTCCACTCGCAAATCAAAAGACACGTGATCAACAACTCCAATTGCATCAAATGATGGAGTGTCAAGCTCAATACGTACATACCAATCTTCTTCATGCATACATTCATTATTCTTGCCAATGTCATTACTTTGCAAAAATGAAACACAGTCATGACTTACTGCACCGGGCAATCGAACACTAGACTAATTTTTACAAAGCGAGAAAAGACTTGCGTGTTGATTGCAATCTTTAGATGCATCCTTATCTTTAGAATATGACTGCAAATCAAAAGAAAAAGTCTCATACTCATACTGCTACACATATTTTGAAATATCATGAGGCTCATAGTAGATAACTTTTTTCTCATCTGGCTGAGATGAAATTTGAGAATCTGACTCATATCCCTTGGAATAAATTGTTTCTTGAACTATTTCAGCTCCATCATAGTCTGGTTGTTGAACATTATCTTCAAACAATGGATTACACACTAAATGGAACTACTGATCATATAAGTTTTTGCACAAGGCCGGCTGATTAGAATCCATATCTTTATCAAACAATTCATTAGAAAAGCTATTGAATACATTATTGGACCTACTGCCACAAAAACTCTGATCAGAGAAAGAAGAATCAAAATCTGAAAATGAAATTAGATCTTGAGTATCTTGGCAACAAATATTAGTTTGCTTATTAAGAGAAGAGCAATTAATCACACTCTCATGGTCCTCATTTAGACACTCATCTTCAGAACTACATTCATTCCCAGACTGAGAATCATCACTATGCTCTGAATCATAGAAATCACTATCAGATTTATCTCCTTCATTTTGATCTCTATCACTATCAATATCAGCATCACTGCACTCATCATACAAATCTGAAATACATGTCTGATTTTCATACATATCATTTGAAACATCTTCATGTTCATTCTCAGATTTGGCCTTTTCAATTTCTGAAAGACATTCCCTAATGTGTGCAAAATGTTTTTCCCTAAATGTTGCATACTGATTGACTGATTTAGGCATACATAGCTCCACAAACAAGTCTATTAAATAGGGTTCTCTGAACATATCATGAATCTCTACTTGTCTCAGAGCTGCTGAGAATTTATCATAGAACAACATGACTGATTCATCTTTCCTTCTACCTATTCTTGTTCTCAGAAATAGGACAATTTTCTCTTCAATTTGTTGTCGCAACATCAGTCTATTAATTTCAGCTTCATTAAAACTTGACAACAAATCCTTAGATTCCGGGATAACTTCTATATCTAAAGCATTTTCCATCTCAGCTGAAAGACTACTATGACATGACATCTTTCTTCTTACTCAAGATCTTATGCAGACACAACTTCAAATGCATATACTTCTCACCATGGATTTTCAACCAAACTTTTCAAACAAAGAAGCATGCACCAAACTTACCAATACTCCTTAGCTTGGTGACTTCTTCACCGAATAAGGATCTTATGAGATATCATAAACAAATGGGAAAATACCTGGAAATTTTTATTTTTTTTTGCTGCTGCTGTAGCTTAACTTTTTCGATTTGAAATCTGAAGCAAATCTTCAAACTTCGGGTTTGTTCCTGACACAGAGTCACCACCTCTTCTCAGAGGAAATAAATTTATTTATTTATTACTGATCTTCTCTGAAAATGTTCAAATTCTAGGCACTTCACACAACAGTAGAGCCGCATATATTTAAACTTTCACAACAACACATCCAGGTAAACTGATCTGAAAAAGATTTTCAGAATTCTAAAACATTGAAGACTCTTTTCCCACATGAACTTTGGCTAGACTCATGGGTTCAACTAAAAACAATAAGGAAACTCAAATGTATCCTCACTACTTATGCAACTGTAATACTTTGCTTCCCCAGCAGAGTCGCCATTTTGTTAGCTATTTTTCTTGCACGGGTAAATAACTAGATCATAACCTGATCTCTCCCCTTTGATGCTCTTTTCCTGGCAAGAGAAATGCTAATTGACAAGGATTAAATCCTTCTTCACTTCGGGCTCCACAGACCCAGGCGAGTGTGCCTCACTTCTCTGCTTATGCAAACTGATATGAACTAGTACAAACACCTAATAAGAAGATTTCACAAATGGATTAAATAGAATAAATAGGTCTTGCAACAGGATTCATAACTGAGACGAACCTATCTTATGGGAAGCCTACCCACATGCTCAATGTATCTTTCAAACTCATCAACAAGAAGGGAAAGTTGATTGATTAAATTGATGCTAGTTTGGAAAATGACTTCTAACAGTACAGATCAGTGCCTTCAATCTGGGCATGGAGTCAAAATCAGTAAATATAAACCCAAACTACAAACCATGTTTCATTGATTAATATCCCTGCGTTAATGCCTTACATTAACACATTTCGACCGCTCAATATGAAGAATCATACAAATTCATAGCACTGATCAATTTCCAATCTACATTTAAGGATTTTACAATCCTTCCTTGAAGGATATCCAAATACAAACAGATACATTCTCCCTTGGAGAAGACAAACTCAATATCCCTTGAACACTGAATTCATACTGAAATTGAAACTCAATACAATGAAGACAATTCTCTGAAAACCATACATGCCTTACATGTATTTCAATTTGCAATCAAATTTACAAACACTTGTATTGAATCTATGATAGAAAATGAAACACACAGAAAACCATTATGCTCAACAATCGTGAACCAAAATTGGAACTCAAGCTTGCAGAGCTCTGCTCATGCAAAAAATTGGAACCCGACAAATTGAAAAGAAACCAGACTAAGAAGAGAAGGGGGAAACACCAGAAAGCATCACCAACTGACACTTGTCAAACTCTAAACTACTCACTGAATGAGTCATCTGCCTTCAAACTGGAAATGGGACATGTTCTCAATTCTGGAAAGCACCTGTCATCTCTTCAAACTGATTGTGAATCACCGAATGCAACAAATAAGATATTTCCAAAATATCTTCCTGGCCCCCTGTTTCTTTCAACTGCAAATATCTCAAAACCAGCATGACCTACATTGAAACTGACCTCAGAAATGGATTCCTCATCTTCTCACCTTTCCAGCGGTATATAACACTTGATATCTGGGCGAAAAATAAAGCCCCCGGCAATTAATTTTGTCCCCCATGCTCTGCAACTTCAAATATTCAAATTTTTATATAGTCAAAACTATATAAAAATATATTTATAATTTTGATTTTTTGGCCTTGAATGTGCACAAGAATCTGAATAAAATATTATTTTATTTTCTCCCAGAGCGGGACCCACATGCCACATGTCACCAGCCTGCCACCTCACCTGCCAACTCACCTAGTCGCATGATCACATGCACCAAAAATGGCGCATGCAACCATGCGACCACTTCACAAAACTTTACTTCTGTCTGGGCGCAAGCATGGAAATCAAGGTGGGCGTGCATGAGAAGAGCCTCTAGCTCTTCAATCTATTTCATATGTGAGCTTGGTTGTATATATTCATTACAATTTCCCCATTCCGGATGAATGTGGGACTAATATCTTTGAGGTTTTAAAGACTTTGCAATAAAATATTATCTCTTACGGCTAGTTGGTGCACATGTTTTGAGGTGGGACCACAAGGCACAAGCCTTTCCTCCTTCTTCAACTTACACTATACTTGGGCGGCCTTGTATTTGAACATATCATTGACATGAAACTTAATGAATGTGGGATAAATGTCGTGGATAGATCTTATAGGCAGTTTTGACAGTGACTCACTCAGTCACCTGTATCTCACGAACTAGGAGGAATTTTTAAAATCGCTCCAGTGAGAATGTAGAGAACTTAATTTGCGACAACATATCCAAAAATTAGCTCAATCCAATGGTTAAAAAAAATGTTATGCCCCCCGCAATATGACTATTTTTTCTTCTTCTACAAATCCGTGACTTCACAAATTCGTGTTTGCAAAAATAAATCATTATGTGGATGGTATTTCTTTTAACATCCTCCTTTCTTCAAAATGTCCCTCTATCATATATTAGCTTCCCTTTACATGCTCAAAATGTGCCTCTATCCTTCACATGAGGCTCTCTAGTACCTTCATAAAACCTCCATTTTGCAGGCTTTTGTATCAATGCACAGACCCTCCAATTCGGGTATGAGATCCCTGCAAATATTGTGTGAGTCTCCTCTCTTATATTGCCCACTAATAGAAGTAGAGCCCCCATTGCCAATCCTTCTTTCAAGATTAATGCCACTTTTTCTTGTGACGGGAAAAATACTAGAGAATTTTGTCAAAATTATCAATGCATTATGAATATCCATGTATTCATTTGATTCCAAACATTGGGAATCAGTGTACACTTAAAACATGTAACCATTGATTCTCTCTAAGCATCATTCACCTCCGACGAAGTATGACCATGATTTAACAAAATTTTAAACATACTTCTCACCTTTTACACTTTTGCAAAGTCACCATGAATGTCAACTGACCTCTAGAAGTGGCCTTAAAATTGACAAAAAGCAAACATAGGATCACACCATTGGGAGCATAAACTCCTCTCCAACTTCTCAACACGCTGGTCAAAGGAAGATGCTCAGAAAGATTTGGGCCAAAAGAGTTCAACAATCAAACAATTCCCTTTGAAATCATTGCCTATTCGCACTTGTCAAAGTACATAAATTTCATCTGAAACTGGCCTAGAAAATTGAATGTATCACCTAACTGGGTGCCACCACTGAACATACACATTCCCTGCTACATACTCATCTACCCTGCGAAACGGTGTCCCATGACGACAACTGAGGCAAAAGTTACAAGCCTTCAAAGCTGCCCCTTTCATTTTTTTTCTGCAAACACACTGTCAGAACTTGATAAATTGCATCCGAAATCACCCTAGAAAAATACCAAATAGAGTCCGAGGAGGCTGTAAACTGGCATAGAAGTTCATTTAGATACAAACAACATGATTCAATCACTGCTTGGAACTGGACACCAGCGGGGAAAAAGATATGGCCTCACAAAAATAGGTACTTGCAGAGATAGACCAAGAAAATGCAGAAAACTCTTAAAAGTTGCAGTTGGAATTGGTTTCAAAAAGACATCAAACAGATTGACAGAAAGCTCAAATCTGAACTAGAAGTGATATGTCAACTTTTCAATGCAGACCAACAAAAATTTCACTGATAGGTTTGACTGGTCAAAAGTTATTACCGAGCAAATTTGGCCTCCGGCAAACTGATGCACTTCACAATCTTTGCAAACAGCAGAAACTGCAAATGGAATCACATTGGGAAACTCATCCAATGGATTCGTCATGAGCTGAAAACTGACAGGGATGAAGTAAAACTCATCACTGGGACCTAAAACCTGATACATAGAGAGTATGCAATGTGTACAACAAGACGTCAGGCTCAGATTTTCATGACACTCTCTAGGATGCATATTATTCAACCTCAAAGTGACCCTTCCCGGTGATTTTTACACTTAGGGAAATTCTGAATTCAGGACCTCCTAGAAATGAAATGACGCAAACCCATTTCAAAACCTGAACTGAAGGCTCAAAATGACTCAACGGAATATATGCAAGGTGTCAAATCACTCTCCACTCATGACAGGACCCAGAAACATCCTTCTCACATGTGCATTTTGGACCAAAAGGAGCACTTTAGCAAGCGTTTTACATGGTACCTCAAAACTGCATTTTGAGTACCAACACAACTTTAACAACTTCTTGCCAAAACTTGTATTCAAGCCCCCAATAGTCAGATGGTTTAAAATTTGGTTGTATCCAATGGGGAAAGCCTTCAATAAGCCCTTTCAGGCAGGTGGAAGGTAAGATGTGTAATTTTGGCATTTGAATCAATAAAAACAAACCATTTCTCTGTAATTCTTGGGAATAGTGCCCTAGTATGGATGGCTATAGACTAGTGTGCATGAATATTTGAGACCAAAAGTTTTTTCATCCAATCTACTTTCATATGAAATTATATTCATGTTCTAATTCATCCTATTTTAGGAGATATCGGGGTTTCTTGTGTGCTTGCCTGGATTGAAGGTCTCCAGTAGGATTTCGATAGGGTTTGATCTTTTGACCCAATTCCACCATGTTAATATGATTCCCCTTGGTGGAATTCAACCTTTGTTTATGAACTTTCAAAATATGCAGGTTAGAAGTGGATTTTTGCAGGGAGTTGGTTTTTCCACAAAGCCCTAGGTGTACATCTCTATGTGTGCACCAATTTGTGACTTAGGACAGTCACCATAACCTTTGGTTTGGGATTCATCAAGACTCCAAAACTTGGATTCTAAGTTATTTTTTATATCCACACATGCCTCCATACTTATTTTTTGCATTGGCTTAGGAAAAAGAGCACTTGTAGTGCATTTGGAGACCTAATTAGGCCTACTAGCCCGATCTAACATTGTAACGTCAGTGACTTTTGTTTGTTTCCACTCCTTGGTGCTTGGATATTTTTTATAAAACCCAAAAGGGTATCAAAATCCCTAACCAATTCAATATCTCATTTGGAAGCATTTTGACTTATGTTCAAATTTCCTTCTAGGAAGGGCTACAAGCCAAATCCTTGGGTTGTGAAGCAACTTAGTGCTATGGGGGGCTTGTAAGTGAAAGAACCCTTGGAACTAAAGGAATAGGACCTAAATAGGCCAGATCAATGATTGTAGGCCACCCCTAGTCTTATAAGTCATTTCATGGGGTTTGGTTGTCTATTGAGTTAAGGAGACCTCTTAGCGACTTCTCAATTGTTGGTGTTTGGGACTTGGCATAGCCTAGTGGTTAGGTTTCCTTGGGTGTTTGGGTTGTGATAACCATTTCCCCTAGTCCGTACCATACTTGTGATAAGTATTGGGCACTTGGTTCCCCTTTTTGGGTAGTTGAGACATTGAAACTCACCAATTGTTCACTGTTTGAAGGCTTCCGCTTGCCACTTTGCATCAAGTGATATCAGAGCTATGTCTACTCTTGAGGATGAAGAGATCCCTACAAGGGTCACAAATAGTGAGTTAGAAAAGATGGTGAGAGAGAAAAGGGCTGCAAACATAGCCTTAACTAAGAGGCTTCAAGAACTTGAGAAGAAGCTTGACAAGAACAAAGAAGATGGGTCTGAAAATGAAGAGGGGAGTGAAGAAGAGGATGATGATCTTGACCAACACATCCCTACAGACCAAAAGCCTTTCATAGATCCCTTGAAATCCATGGGGAGGAGACCCATGAAGGAGAAGATAGATTTTTCAGTCTTCAATGGCAAGATGAATGCATATTTAGCCTTGGATTGGATAGAGGCTTTGACAATATTCTTTGAATGTGAGGACATCCCTGAAAAATAGAGGGTAAAGGTGGCAAGATCCAAGTTAAAGGGATCAGCCCTAACTTGGTGGAACTTCATCCAAATAGAGAGGGTGAAGAATGGAAAGAGCATGATCAATTCATGGAACAAGATGATAGCATTGATTAGGGAGACATATGTGCCTAAGGACTATGGGGTACAACTCCATAGGAGGAAGAAAAGTTTGAAACAAAAAGACATGGATGTAGGCTCATACACCGAGGAGTTCCTAAAATTATGTATGAAGACCAATATGGTAGAAGATGAGGAAGAAAAACTAGCAAGATACATGAATGGCTTGAAGGTATCCATTCAAGAGGAGCTAAGCCTACACTTCCCTACCACAATCAATAAGTGCTACCAAATGGCACTCGAGGTAGAGGAAAAATGGAAAAGAAAATAGGATTTTGGCAAAGGGAAGAGTAATGATAATGGGGAAAACTTTAGAGGCAAAAGAAACTCTTGGAATAAGGGATAGAATAATGGTAGCAGCAATAAGACCCCTGACCAAGGAGACAAAGAAAATAGTGACTCTAATTCAAGAGGAAACTATAGAGGAAGGAGGCCCTTCAATAGGGGAAGGACAAACTCAGGAAGAGGTAATGGACATCATGTAGGAAGATTCCCTAACAAGAGGAACAACAATAACCAAGGTGAGAGGAGAGCACAACTTGTCCAAGAAGATAAACAAGAAGACAATGCTGATGCTAGAGACTTGGAACCAGAGGAAGGAGTATGTTTGATGATGAGGAAAGTCTTCCTTCAAGTGCCACAAACCCAAGAACCTCCACAAAGGAAGAATCTCTTTAGGAAAAAGATCAAATGTCATGGAAAGGTATGCAATCTACTTATAGATTCTGGTTCAACTAAAAATCTTGTATCTTGTTAAATGGTTCAAAAGTTAAAACTCCCTAAGAAGCCACACACTTTCCCCTATCATGTTTCATGGCTAACAAAAGGCCAAAAAACTCTAGTAACAAAACAAGCATGGATAGAGTTCTCAATTGCAGATTTTAAGGACAAAGTTCTTTGTGATGTGGTTGAGATGGATGCCTCACACATCCTTCTAGGTAGGCCCTGGAAATTTGATGTAGATTCCATACACCATTGTAGGAAGAACACCTACTCCATCACTAAAGATGGGAAGACCTTTACTATGAAGCCCCTGCCAGATAACAAATCTAAAAAAGAACCCACTGTGATTATCATGGGTGAAAAAGAGATGTTGAAAACCTTAAAGGAACATAATATTGAAGCCTTTGTCTTAATATCAAAGCCCAAGGATAACACCAGGTCTAATAAAAAAGAGAATATGCCAAAGGAAGCCATGGAACTGCTGCAAAAGTATAGAGATGTCACTACTAGTGACCTGCCCACTAGCCTTCCTCCCATTAGGGATATTAGTCACCAAATTGACCTCATAATAGGCTCATCCCTACCTAATAAGGCACCATACAAAATGACACCCCTACAGCATGCAGAGATTGAAAAATAGGTCACTAAATTGTTGGAAAGAGGACTCATTCAAAAGAGTCTCAGTCCATGTGCAGTACTATCAGTCTTGGCCCCTAAAATGGATGGAAAATGGAGGTTATGTACTGATAGCAGGGCCCTAAACAAAATCACCATAAGGTATAGATTCCCCATGCCAAGGATTGAGGACCTATTGGATCAACTAGGAGGTTCTTGCTACTTCACCAAGATAGACTTAAAGTCTAGATACCATCAAATCAGAATCAAACTAGGAGATGAATGGAAAATAGCATTCAAGACTACTGAAGGTTTGTTTGAATGGTTAGTAATTCCCTTTGGTTTAAGCAACACCCCTAGCACTTTTATGAGGCTTATGAATGAGATATTCATTGATTTTATTGGAAAATTTGTTGTTGTTTACCTTGATGACATACTAATATTTAGTCATAGCAAAGAAGACCATCTTGATCATGTGGAATAGGTACTAAGAAGACTCCATTAGCACAAGTTGGTAATCAACTTGGAAAAGTGCATGTTTATGAGGAAGGAACTTGTGTTCCTAGGATTTGTGATCTCACAAGGTACCCTCAAGATGGACCCTAAGAAGGTAGAAGCAATCATTAATTGGCCTCCACCAAAGAACCAAGGTGATGTAAGAAGCTTCCATGGACTTACACCTTTCTATAGAAAGTTTATCAAAAATTTAAGTCATGTGTGTGCCCCAATGCTTGAAACTATTAAAGGTGGAAAGAAGACTAAATTTGTGTGGACAAAGGAAGCAAATGATACATTCCAATACTTGAAGAATAGAGTCTCCCAATACCCTATCTTGGTCCTCCCTGATTTTAACAAAGTCTTCATTATGGAGACAGATGCAAGCAATTTGGCTATAGGTGCAGTCCTAAGCCAAGAAGTCAAGGTAGTTGCTTTCTTCTCAGAGACATTGAATGAGGCTAAAATAAAGTACTCTACATATGACCTAGAGCTCTATTCCATGGTCCAAGCCCTCAAGAAATGGAGGCACTATTTGATACCAAAAGAGTTTTTAGTATACACTGACAACCATGCATTAAGTTTCTTAAATTCTCAAGAGAAACTCTCTGTCAGACATCTGAAATGGGTGGAGCAGTTGTAGGCCTATACCTTCAACATCAAGCATAAAAAGGGTGTAGCAAACAAAGTTGTTGATTCCCTTAGCAGGAGGATTGGTCTGATTGAAGAAGTTCAATTACAAAGTGTGGGAATTGAGTCCCTCAAACACTTGTACCCAGATGAACTTGATTTTGCAGAGATATATCAGATTTGCACAAAGATGGTTGGCAGATACCATACTAACTTTTTTGAATATCTGATTTAGAATGGACTTCTATTCAAAGGAGCCCAACTATGTATACCAAAGTTCTCAATGAGGACAAAAATAATAAGAGAAAAGCACTGTGGTGGCCTAGGAGGTCACTTTGGCATTGATAAGACAATAGACATGGTGAAGAGGAGCTATTTTTGGCCTAAGTTAAACAATGATGTCAAGAAGTTTATAGAGACTTTCACAATCTACCATCAAGCTAAAGGAATGACAACAAATCAAGGGCTCTACCAACCCTTACCAATACCTTCAAGACCTTGGGAGTCCATCTCAATGGATTTTGTAATGGGTCTACCTAAAACCAAGCAAGGGTTTGATAGTGTTTTTGTCATAGTGCATAGGTTTAGCATGGGATGCTTGTCATTTATTGTTAGGTAGACCCTGGCAGTTCAACCGAGCTATGGTACATAATGGAATTGAAAACTCCTATTCCTTCAAGAAGGATGAAGTGACCTTCAAGATATAGTCAATCTTGGAAGAAGGTAAAGTAAAGAAAGAGGGTCCTAACATACTGTTAGTAAGTGAGAAAGAGTTCTTACACACATTAGAGGAAGAAGATGGAGTAGGCTTTGCTTTAGTTCTGAAGCCAAAGAGTGTAAAAGGGGACAAGAGGGAAGAATTACCCTTAGAAGTCAATGAATTATCTAGTCAATATCAAGAAATCATTAGTGATGGTCGGCTAGCTAGTCTACCACCTAAGAGAGCTATTAGCCATCAGATTGACTTCATCCCAGGAGCCTCACTTCCCAACAAGGCTACCTATAAAATGACCCCACAACATAATATGGAGATAGCTAATCAAGTTCAAGAGCTACTGAATTAAGGACTAATCAGAAGGAGCATAAGCCCATTTGTTGTTCCCACCATCCTTGCTCGAAAGAAGAATGGTACTTGGAGGTTGTGTATAGATTCCAGGATCATCAATGGGATCACTATTCAGTATAGATTTCCAATCCCTAGGATAGAGGATTTGATGGATTGCTTAGGAGGACCTAAGTATTACTCCAAGATAGATATTAAGAGTGGGTACCATTAGATAAGAATAAAAAGTGGAGATGAGTGGAAGACCACCTTTAAGACTACTGAGGGACTCTATGAGTGGCTTGTAATGCCTTTTGGGTTATCCAATGCCCGAGAACATTTATGAGGTTGATGAATGAAGTATTGAAGGACTTCATTGGAAAATAGGTTTTAGTATACTTGGATGATATTCTAGTATTCAATAGAACTGAGGGGGATCATCTAAAAGATCTGCAAATGGTAATGAAAAGGTTGCATGAAGAGAAGTTGGCAATCAATTTAGAAAAGAGTGAGTTCATGAAGCAAGAACTCATATACTTGGGTTTTGTTATCTCAAAAGGTAACTTGAAGATGGAAATCATCAAAGTGGAAGCCATTTTGAATTGGCCTACACCTAAATCAGCCATAGAAATACGGAGTTTCTAGGGATTGTTACAGTTCTACAGAAAGTTCATTAGGGAGTTTAGCGAAATCAGTGCACCTGTCTTAGATACCATAAAAGTGGGTATGAAAACAAAGTTTCAATGGAATAAGAAGGCTGATGAAGGATTTAAGAATTTGAAGTAGAGAATAGAAACCCAACCTATCCTGACACTTCCCAATTTTGACAAGTTGGTCACTGTGGAATGTGATGCTAGCAATATTGCCATCGGTGCAGTTTTGAGTCAAGAGGGAAAACCAGTCGCTTTTCATAGTGAAAAATTGAATGATGCAAAGAGGAAGTATTACTCATATGATCTAGAACTATATGCACTAGTAAAATCACTAAGGAAATGGAGACACTATCTACTTCCCAAAGAATTTGTATTCTTTACCAACAATCAGGCTTTGAGTTTTCTGAATTCGCAAGATAAACTAAGCCATAAGCACATGAAATGGGTGGAGTATATCCAAGCCTACACCTTCACCATCAAACACAAGAAGGGAGTATAGAATAAGGTAGTAGATGCATTGAGTAGGAGATTACTCATGGTGTAGGAAATTTAGCTAAGAAGCATTGGCATAGATAGTTTCAAGGATCTGTATCCAACAGATGAAGATTTTTCAACAGCCTATAAGGTATGTCAAGATTTTCAAAATCACTTTCATAGTAAATACTCTGATTTCACCCTACAAGAAGGTCTTCTATTTAGAGGAGGGAAACTCTGTGTATCGAAAGGTTCAATGAGAGAGAAATTGATACAAGATAAACATAATGGGTCATTAAGTGGACATTTTGTAGTGCATAAAAATTTAGAATTGGCTCAGAGATACTATTATTGGTCGAGGATGAACAAGGATGTTCAGAAGTATGTAGAGACTTGTATAGTCTGTCAAAAAGCCAAGGGGACTTCATCAAATGTAGGATTGTATCAACCACTTCCAATCCTAGACCGACCTTGGGAATGTGTCAGCATGGATTTTGTGGTTGGACTTCCTAAAACCAAGAAAGGAATGGACAATATTTTTGTGATTGTGGATACATTCAACAAGATGGCTCACTTTGTACCATGTAAGACCACACATGATGCATGCTATATAGAACATATTTTCTTCAGAGGAATAGTAAGGATACATGGATTTCCCTTAAGAATTGTATTAGATAGGGACTCTAAGTTTATGAGTCATTTTTAGAAAACCTTGTGTCGGAAGCTCGATACAAACCTTTCCTTTAGCTCATCTTATCATCCAAAGACCAACGGTTAGATTGAATTAGTGAACCAAAGTTTGGGAAACCTTTTGAGGTGCCTCACAAAAGAATATGGACAATTATGGGATCAGTTAGTTGCACAAGCAGAATTTACTTACAATGATACAGTCAATAGATCCACTGGAAATATCCCTTTTCCAATAGTGTATGGGATCCATCCCAGGGGTATATGTGAACTTGGGGATCTTAGAAACAACACAGAGAAGAGTAGTTATGTAGAAGATTTTTCTCAATCCATGAAATAGGTCCATGATATTGTGAAGAAGACACTAGTGGAGAGTATAACTCACACCAAGTAGAAGGTAGATGAAAGAAAAAGGGATGTTCAGTTTCAAGTGGGAGATTTAGTCATGGTGCACCTAAACAAAGCAAGACTATAAAGAGGTGTTCTGAGTAAGCTTCAGATGAGGAAGATAGTGTTATCTCTATTTGAGCATTAAAGATTGTCATTAGTATCAAAAACATTGGTCGGTTACCTATGCTACTCCAGTCGGTAACTGCATGCACTTCAAGCTAGTCAGTTAAGTCTTTACACTAAGCACCAGGGAAGTTCTACCAAGCATCTATGTACACTGATACTGAGCAATAGTAGACACTGAGTAGACTAGATACCAAGCACCAGTGTAATTACTGAGTAGAATATACAGTGCTTACCGAGCAAGACATAAAATGGCACAGTAATTAGGAATGGAAAATTTATCTATGCAAATGGTTACAACAGAATCAAAAAACATTTTACCAAGATCGAGGATCATTTATTATAAGATTCCATCAATAATTGTGATGATGATCTTTTTGTAATTGCTAGATCTAGGTTATTTTTGTACACCACAGATCTTAGGGTTTTCTCTAAGATATTGTAACCTAATTTTGTTAAGAGGAAAAAGCAGTATGCTATATAAATGTAATTTCATATTATTTTTGTATGCATGAGAGAGAAACTTGACAAGGAAGTTGAGAACATGAAAAGAAGTTCTTGAAGCATTAGCCAACTTCAAGAATATCAGTTATCAGATAGAGTAGAATAGAATACAGAGACATTTAGATTTGGCAGAATCAAATAAGGCTACCGAGAAGTTCAGAGCAGAGATCTTCACATGAAAAGGTGATATCTATTTAGTATTTCATAGATCTATATCAGACAAGTTGAGTTTTCATTAGTAGATATATACCTATTATTTTCTAATCATTGTAACAGAGTTTGGTAAAATCTCTTAACAGAGTAGACCTAACAGTCTTTTTGTAAATCTCTTAACCAAGTTCACACTCAAGTAGTGTTGTCAAAATCCTATCACTAGGTAGATCTAATTGATCTGAAATGTTACTCCTAACAGGGTAAGATCACCATAAGTGATCACCACTTGTAGCCCTAACAAGTAAACCTTTTCTATCTGCAGTAGTAAAGAATTTATGGGTGTCATCCCCACCACAGTTTTTACCTTCTAACAAGGGTTTCTACATTACCAAAATACTTTTGTTATGTGATGATATATTGTTGATTTCATGCTATTTACCTTTGATAGTTAAATGAATGATGCATGCATGCAATGGACTCAAGTGATATAGGAAGGTTACTACTATTTTCTATTTAAGGTTTATGAGTTAAAAAAAATTGTGGGCACTGATTCACCCCTCACCTCTCAGTACCCTATCTCTCCAATCCAACAATTGGTATCAGAGCACAGATCTCTTATTGGATGGTTTAACCACTGAAGAGTAAAGATCTAATCATGGAGAGATATAAGTTGGATAAGACAATAGAGAATCAAAGGATTCAAATGTAGATGTTTGTTGAGCAGTATAAGAAAGCTAAGGATGACTTAAAAAAGTTACCGGTTCAAAGAAAGAAGTTGGCTATTATGGAGAATGACATCAGTTACCATGAAGAAGGGATTGATGATTCATTTGATCACATAGGATCTAGCTCAGGAAGTATTTCTAATGGATCTAAAAGTGCAATCTCTAATTTGTCTGAAAAGAATCTTCACTTAACTGAATAAGTGAAAGCCCTACAAATTAGTCAGGAATCATAAATGGTGAGGATGATAGATGTAATGAACAATGCTAGGCATGCTGAGCAAGAAAAGGATATAGTTGTTGAAGAATGAAGACAGATAACTGAACAACTTCAAGCTAAAGAAAGTGAGATACAAAGACTCACTGAGCACCATTTTGAAATATCCAATCAGATGATGATTGTGAATTAGGAGGTCAACTGAGTAAATGGTGAACTGTCAAGAAAACTTGAAGATATTGGAATACTTAGGGAAGAGAATGAGAAATTGAGAAATGAAATAAAAGCTCAACAACAACACAATGAAATGATGAAATTGGCTGAAGATAGTTCTTAAAAGATTGATGATTTTCTGACTAATCAAAGAAGATTTGGAAGTAAAGCTGGATTAGGCTATATTAGCGAAGGAGAATCATCCAAAAAAGCTGAACAAGTCAACAACAATCAAAATCAAAGATCTAAGATGCTATCATGTTATCACCATGGCGAAGTGGGGCATACCTCAAATGTCTATAGAAGCAAAGCACAAGGTAAACCTCCAGTCACTCCTAATTTTAATGGTTACTGTTATTACTATGGTGAATTTGGTCATCAAGCTTATGAGTGTAGAGAAAAATTGAATAAGAATGCTAACAATCCTACCATGGAGAAACTCTATTATACTTGTAACAAACATGGACACACTGCACAAGAGTGTAAAGCTAAGATGAAACAAGTACAAATGCCAAAATAGAAGAGAAAACCCAAACCATATCAACCGAAGAGCTAAGGTAATCCTTATGTCTTGGATTACAACACATGGGCTAATTGTATTGCATGTGGTAGATATGGACACATCACATAAAATTGTATGAGGAAAAGATGGGTTGGACAATCACGAAGCTAGAAAAGCACTGGAATGGCATGCTTACATTTTCATAAGGTCGGTCATCTAAGCAAGGACTACAAAGACCGAGCACTAGAAGAAGGACATGTATTTGAGTGTAGAAACACTATTGCAGATATCATGAGAATCAGGAACACTATGTGGAAGAAGGCATCAAATGAGAATGGAAAGTCAAGCAATGTTGTCAGTGAAACCTCATCCATTGGATTAGGTGACATCAATACCTTTACTTAAGGTGATATAGGTATGTATGGGACTGACATTTCAAAATGATCTTATTTTACATATAGTTCCTTATATATGATGAGTACATACCAAATATGCATGAATATAGATGCATTATGGTTTATATGTTTTTGAGCTAACAAAGTCATATAGTCAGTAAATGTTAGACCGACCAAAAGGTTACCCATCGGTAATCACTATTCAAGGTTAACCGAGTATCAGTATCAACCGAGTGAGAAATCATGTGTTAACTGAGCATATGAAAGTTCACGGTATTCACTAAGTTGATAGTTGTCACTGAGCTGGTAGAAGGTCAAGCATTAATGACATAAAGTTATGAGAGGGAATGTGAAAAAGCTATAAATACACAGAGAACTAAGTTCCATTTCACACAATGATTTTGAAGAGAAATTATTTCATAGAGTGAGTTCGAGCAAATAATTTTCAAGATTATCTAAAGCAGTTGCAGATTGAACTGAGCACACTCTTCGTATATTCTGAGTAAGTTGGAACCCTTACTCAACACATTCATCACTTTTTACCGAAAACCTAGTTTGTTGAAATGGCATCTACTATGAGCACTTCTAAAGTTATAGAATAGGAAGTAAATCTTATTATGTCAACAAATTATAGTGAACCCAAATACAAGTTACACCCAGAAGTAGCATCAAAAATAGATTCAGCGGGTGCTTTCTTGAGCATCCCACCTAGGGTTTTATTAGTCAAAGACATTCAATCGTACATTCACTACAAGATAGGTAAAATAGGATATTTCGACATGTATGTTGCATACTAGGCACTTTTTAGTAAAGACATAAATTTGAAACTAGAGCATAAATAGGTTGAAACAATTGGACTCACTTATGCCCTAAATTTTCCAAAGAATTTCAAAAATAAATGGATTAGGGTCGTACTAAGTCGATATCATGAGGGCACATTTTGGCTAGATAGTCCAGTTAAGATTAAAAAGAGAATGATTCATAGGGTTACAGGGTATCCTACAACTGATAAAGCAAAAGCGTTATGAAGTTCCTCCCAAGCCAAAGTTGAGAAAAATACAGGTGCAACATGGGACAGTTGAGCATTGAAGATAGCTTCTATTGAGGATCCAAAATTTAAGTTTACAGTGCATGTAATAGGTTATAAGTTTTTTTAGTCAAGTAGACTGAATAGTGTACCACGTAGTGCTATGGATATGGCATTCAAAATGATAAAGAAGGGACACCAGTTGGACCTTTTTGAACTACTCCTGCAACAGGTTGAAGAGAATATGAAAACAATCAAATTGGTGAAGTCTAATACCTGTATGTTTGGCTCACTGTTGGTGTGTTTATTTTTCTATCTCCAAAAATTCTTTCCTTCTTTCGGTAACATAGTTTGGCCTACCGACAAAACAATTATTAGTCAAATTTCTAATTTTATGAAAAGTCTAGGAGATAATGTGAACAATGTTGTAGATGAGTACTTTGAGCAATTTAAGATTAAAATAAATCTTCAGAGTAGGATTCCAAGCTCATTGGTCAATAATTATGAGATGGATATTTGCTTCTTAGTTGACATCGACCACACTTTAATCAAAGGTGTTGAGCTGAGAACTAAATGGCTAGCCCCCATGGGATATGAAATGGATCTTGATTTTGGTTTAAAATCAATCAAGGCATTACTGGCTTTACTGAAGGACAAGAAGGCCCAAAGGTTTGGAACCTATGAAGAGGCAAAAAAAGAATCAAAATAGGTCTTGTCATCAACAAAATAACTAGAAAAGCTAAGAAAATGAAGAAATTTTTAACTAAACAGTTTGGAGATGAGTCCGACTCATCTGACAAGTCATCAGTTGAACCTACATCTGAAGGTTAGTTACTATTGACTGACAAAGCACATGATAGTGAGGAAACTAAGTTAGACAAAGAAAAAGATTCAATACCAGTTTCTCCCACCCCAACTCCAAAGAAGAAGTAGTTGCCAGTGTAGTCTGGAGCACAAAAAAGGTTAGCAACCAGAGCTTCACCACCTCAGAAAAAGGGAATTGGAAAGGTAAAAAAACCTAAAGCAGCTACACTGACCAAAACATATGCAAAAAGAGGATCTAAGGTTGTAGCTGAAGCACCAAAGAAAAGGAGAAGATTAATTAGAGGAAGAGAAGAGATTGAGGATGAAGAAGATGACAACAATCAGTTCAAGGTTGTTAGTAATAAGAATAGAACTATAGATGAAGTTTCTACTGATATAATTGAGTATGCAACACTCGCATATTTGGAACTTAGTCAGTTTGGCAACATGTCTACCGAGGATCAAAATAAAATTGAGGAAGTAGTCATCTAGATGATGATAAGCTTTAAACAAGTTTCATTGGAGTTTGGACAACCACTGCCCAAGGCATTAGAAGAAAGAATAAATCAAAAGTGGTCCTATGTGTTGGACACTGAGAAGAAAATGAGGGAACAATCCCTAGTTTAGGCAACACCAAATTTATGTCTTGATGAAATTAAGGATCTTATGGATATATATGCTAGGATATTCAAAGTAAAAGGTTGAGCTATGCAAGTTTTAGATGAAAATTTGGCAGATATTGATGAGTCGGGCCAACTCATTTGGACATCAATTTTTGCAGCCAGAGAGAAAGCTGAGAAAAATGCATTTCTTAATCTGTCTAAGAAGAGACAAAGAACAAAAGGAAAAGGTATTTACATAGATGATGGTGATGTAGCAAAGAAGAAAAAACAATCAAATGTATCATTTACCAAGGTGATTGATACAACACTTGTAAATGAAGTTATAACAATTTCATAGGATTCACCAGATCGAGTAGACATCAAAACTAAGGAGAAAAATGATGATGATGTACTCATTGAGGACATTACAAATGGGGATCCTGATGATAGAGATGAAGATGAAGATGTGAACATTGCACCAGATAATACATAGGATGAAGGTCAATTTACTGAGTTTGCATTCACATCATTACCGGGCGAGCTTCCTATTCTTGTAGAAGTAATTGAAATTTTATCATAGGAACAACCCAATGGCTCAGAACCCAAGAAACCAAAGGATATAATAGGGGAACAAGGAGCAGTGATACCTACTGAAAAAAACAAGCTTGAAGAGAAAGAGGCAATAGAGGGAGAAACAAAGGATCAAGAGAATCCTAATGTAATAGAGGCCAGTCCACTGGACTCTACATCAGAGGCTATGACTTAGTCAACTGACACAAAGGTCACTAAGGAGAAGCAGAATGTAGATACAGTGTCACCCAGGTAGGTTACACAAAGTTCTGAGGTAAAGGACATTGTACCACTTATAAAGAGCTCACCTCAAGTACTAGAGAAGAAGAAGAAGAAAAATAAAGGAAAAGGGTCGGTCACATTAGAAGAAGTTATAGTTATACCATATTGTCACCTAAGGACCCTTAGCCCTAAGGAATTGATAAAATATGGGGAGCTGTGTACAAGGAAGGCAACACAAGAAAAACTAAGACAAGAATGCAAGAGCAAGGAGATACTTGAAAATGTAAGAGATATCTTACAACAGGTTGTACCCAAGGTAAATATAGATGAAGACACTCTAATTATGGACCAACTTGCTACACTTTCTGGAGAAATAAATGCCCCAGATATAGAAGTAGATAAGAGAATAAAAGAAAGGGAAGAATCTAAAATTCAGGACAAACTGGCAGAAAAGATCAGCCAAGAAGTGGCAATAAACAAGGTAAACTTAACTGAGGTAATCAATGAGATCAAATCTATCACTCAGTTAATAAGTCAAATTTTGATAAATCTATGCACTGTGAAAACCTTCACTACCGAGATCAGTGAAAAGATCAAACAACTTGATAATGAAATCAAAGCTAGTGCACAAGCAGCTTTAACCAAGCCACAAGCTTTTGCAAAGCACATCTTGAAAGTTCAAGAACTTAGGTGGTTAAAAGAAGATCTCAGGAAACAGGAAGAAAGAGTTAGTGATCAAGTCACAGAACTGCAAACCAAGTTGCTTCCCTACCTAAAAAATTTTTAGAACACATTGTCAAAGCAGAAACACTTGTTGCAAAACCATAAATTTCTATGTTGGAAAATATCTTTGACATGCATGCACAAGTCAATCTTGAGCACATTTCTCTCACCAATTTGAAAGAGGAATGGGAAAACCTCTTGGAGTCATTGAAGAAAACCCATCAACACATTTTTTATAAGCTATAAGTATACCTTTTTGTATTTGGCATTAATATCAAAAAGGGAGATAACAATGTATAAGCAAAATATGTAAATAGATGCTAAGTATACTGCACATTACCAAGAGCATGCACCGAGGGGGAGTATATAAATTTTGTTTGATAAGTATTTATGTATATATGGCAGAGACATAAAAGATTTTTTGAGACATAAGGTCTATATACATATAAGGTTTTGATACTAATGCCAAAGGGGGAGATTTTTATCTCTATTTAAGCATTAAAGATTGTCATTAGTATCTAAGACATTGGTCGGTTACCTATGCTACTCCAATCAGTAACTGCATGCACTTTAAGCTAGTTGTTTAAGTCTTTACACTGAGCATCTTTGTACACTAATACTGACTAATAGTAAACACCGAGCACTAGTGTAATTACCAAGTAGAATATATAGTGTTTACCGAGAAAGACAGAAAACTACATAGTAATTAGGAATGCCACATTTATCTATGCAAACAGTTACAATAGAATCACAAAACATTTTACCAAGATCAAGGATCATTTATTGTAAGATTCTATCATTAATTACGATGATGATCTTTTTGTAATTGCTAGATGTAGGTTATTTCTGTACACCACAAATCTTAGGGTTTTCTCTAAGATATTGTAACCTAATTTTGTTAAGTGTCAAAAGTAGTATGCTATATAAATGTAATTTCATATTATTTTTGTATGCGTGGGAGAGAAGATTGACAAGGAAGTTGAGAACATGAAAAGAAGTTCTTGAAGCATTAGCTAGCTTCAAGAATATCAATTATCAGACGAAGCAGAATAGAATACAGAGACATTTAGATTTGGCAGAATCAGATAAGGCTACCGAGCAGTTCAGAGAAGAGATCTTCACATGAAAAGGTGATATCTATACAGTATTTCATAGATCTGTATCAAACAAGTTGAGTTGTCATTAGCAGATATATACCTGTTATTTTCTAATCATTGTAACAAAGTTTGGTAAAATCTCTTAACAGAGTAGACCTAACAGTCTTTTTGTAAATCTCTTAACCAAGTGCATACTCAAGTAGTGTTGTCAAAATCCTATCACTAGGTAGATCTAATCGATCTGAAATGTTACTCCTAATAGGGTAAGATCACCAGAAGCGATCACCTCTTGTAGCCCTAACAAGAAAACCTTTTCTATCTATAGTAGTAAAGGATTTGTGGGTGTCATCCCCACCATATTTTTTACCTTCTAACAAGGGTTTTTGCATTACCAAAATACTTGTGTTATGTGATAATATATTTTTGATTTCATGTTATTTACCTTTGATAGTTAAATGAATGAATGATGCATGCAATGGAATCAAGTGATATAGGAAGGTTACTACTATTTGTTGTTTAAGGTTTATGAGTTAAAAGTTTTTTTGGGCACTGATTCACCCCTCCCCTCTGCATACCCTATCTCTCCAATCCAATAGAAAGGCCACTATGCAATTTTGGCAAAGTACAGGTCTAATGCTTACAAAGTTGACATTCCCACTAATATGGGTTTATCTCCAATTTTTAATGTGGTAGATCTTGCGTCCTACAAGGGACCAGTTCTAGAAGATCTAAAGGCACTAAAAATTCTAGTTACTCCAAAGCCCAAGGCACAAAAGATCTTGAATTCAAGAGTTGCCAAGAAGAGTAGAACAAAGACTTACATGGAATATCTAGTCAAATGGCAAGGGAAAGATGATTCAGATACTACATGCATGGAGGAGACCAGATTCAAGAAATTAGGCATCAACCCCAACCTCATCCAATCACTTGGAACATGATTTTTCTCATTTGGGAGAGTATGGTGTAGGAGCACCTAGAGAACTAAGGTCAAGAATCCTTAAGAACTTTTAGATTTTCTTTAAGTTGGTTTGTAAAGTGTTTATTCATTCACTTCTATGATGACTGAGTAAAAAATGGGTCAATTCGGTGATTAAAAACTCTAGTGCTTAGATGTTTTCTTTCAGTTCTCTTGTGTGTTAGAAGTAGTTAATAAGCCTCTAGAAATCCAACCAAGGCATCAGGAACCTTAGATAAAGTTTCTTAGTATGCATTGAGGTTGCTCGGTGAATACTATTTCTCAGTATTACTGGTGCTCAGTAAGACTGGTGCTTAGTAATACTGACAATTAGTAAGAGGTGCTTAGTAATACAGGTGCTTGGTGAAACTGGTGCTCAATACTATTGTGGAGTTTGCATTGTTGCTAGTCAGTAAAACTAGTTGTAATGACCGTGAAAGGTGGGATCTTGTCTATAGTGGACAGTATGGTCAATAATAATGGCTCTTGACAAGATGCTTCAACAGAATGGTAAATTAAGAGTATTCCAATTTTGGGGTGGCTATTTATGGCATCCCAACATTCTATGATAAGATGGAGGGTTTTTGTACGAAGAAAATAGAGGAGACATAGGAGGAAAGAGAGAGATTTTGTAATCGTTGAATGTTGATGGTTGATGTTATTTCCAGTTAATGAAAAGTTGCAAGTCATGTACTTGGTTGATTTTGAAACTTTGTGATCTATCATGCATGTTAGTAGTTTAGAAGAAAAGAAGTGGGGTGAAAGCAAATGGAAGATAAAAGTTTGGAAGAGGTGGAAAGAAATGGGGAGAAGAAAGAGAATTTGCCTCAAGACGGAGAATGCCCCAAAATCAATCAACTGTTTAAGATAGGAAATTTTGATTAAGATCACAAAAGAAGATAAGGAAATGAAGATCAAAATGTGACCATAGTTGATTAAAAGTCCAAAAGAAAGTGAAGGAAAACCCTCTCAAACTCCTAATGCAGCCTAAAAATGCAAATTAACATGAAGTCTAACAATGCAAGCTACATGAAAATGCAAAGGTGTACTTGCAATAGAGAAGCTGTAACATATGATTTGTGTTCATGATCGTTCATTAGAGAATGTTAAGGAACTTATTTTCATCATTGGGCCATTATTAGTGGACATCGGAAAATCACACAAACATCACTAGTCACAAGCGCAACTATGAAGATATGAATGTGATTTATATCGGATTGGAATGTGGAAAGATTCTAACATAAGAATCAAATACATAAAGGTCAAGATGACTTCAATGTTAGCTTACCCAATTAAATGTAGAAAAACCACGCTTGTATCAAGGGATAGATGTCAGGATGACCATAAGAATGGTTGTGCAAAAATAGTCAAGGATGATGCCTCAAATCTCCTAAGTGTTTCAAGGGAACAACAAGAGACACTCCAGAGTTTCAAAAACACACCCACAAGCATAAAGAAAATAAAAACATGCCCCATGCCCCAACTCCTCTAGCTATGCATCCTGAAGAGACTTATTAGACAAGGACACTCAATGAAAATCAATAATAGTCAGCACACAAAGAAAAGATCATGACATATCTCAAGCATTAAGTGTTGTGTTTAAAAATGTAAGTGTGTTAACTGATACTAAGTTCGAAGGATAAGGATCGAATGCTTGCAAGCAGGTAAGATCACATGAAAAAATTGGGTAAGACCAAGCCGATAAGTGTTGAAAAAAACACTCAATGCCAGGGGTTGTTTTGAAAAACACAGTTGGGGTGGTGTTTAAAAACACTATTTGCGAGGTGTCTTAAAGACTAACGCATCCAAGAGACCAAAGCTAACACAGTTATGCCCCTAGACAAAGACAAAGACCAATTCTAAACCAAGGAAACAAGGACAAGACATGATGGAGAAAGGCTAAGTGTCGAGGATGCGTGCTAAGAAATAGGGGTGCAAAGGTCTCAAGTAGCACCCATTTCCAAGTTTTCACCAGTTGAATTTTATTGCAATTTTTTTCTCTTTTCTTTTTTTTTTAAGGACTTTTTATAATTTTTTTGTATTTTTGCTACCAAGGCGCCTGTTTCCAGGTTTTCGCTAAGGCACTTTTTCTATTTATTTTATTTTATTTTTTTGTATTTTTGGAATTTTTAATTTTTAATTTTTTTGTATTTTTGGAAATTTTTTTTTTTGGAGATTCATCAAAGCGCCTATTGCTAGGTTTTCACTAAGATGATCATTTTTTCAAGACATTTTCCAATTTTTAGAATTTTTGATAATATACCATTTTTTGGGGATTTTTTTAAGATCAATAAGTATGTACAAAGGATCCCCCTAGCCAAAATGAGCATCATGGATAGAACTTCTTCAGGTGCAAGACATTGATAGGATTAGGGAGCTGCTCTCCCTTTGCAGTAGATAATAAATAAGAACCTATCCCAAAATTTGTTGTAATGACGTAAGGTCCAAGCCAATTAGGTTCAAATTTTCCCTTTTGATCTCTATGTTGTTGATTCTTAGGATTTTCACATAGGACAAGATCTCCCACTTGGAATTCTCTAGGGCGAACCTTTTTGTTGAAGGCTTTGGACATGTGCTTTTGATAAACCCTCATATGGTCAAATGATGCTTGATGTTTCTCATCTAGAAGTTCTAACTCTTGAAGTCTCATGGTGCAATAATCTTCATCTGTAACTAGACCTTTGAAGGAAACTCTAAGTGAAGGAATCTCAACCTCTAAAGGTAACACTGCTTCAACACCATATGTAAGGGAAAAAGGAGTAGCCCCTGTAGGAGTACAAATACTCGTTCTATAAGACCACAAAGCTGAATTTATCTGTAAATGCCAATCTCTACGATTCTTATAGACTGTTCTACGTAGGATTTTAAGAATGGTTTTTTTTATCCCTCTACTTGACCATTTCCTTGCGGGAAGTAAATGGAGGACCAATGTTGTATAATCTTGAATTTCTTGCAGAGTTGTTTAAGGTCCTTATTTTTGAACTGACCTCCATTATCAGTGGTAATATCAGAAGGCACTCCATAATGATAGATGATATGGTTCAGAATGAATAGAGAGACTATCTTTCCTGAGGCAACAGAAAGTGGGACAACTTCTACCCATTTAGTGATGTAATCAGTAGCAGTGATGATAAACTTGTGTCCACTTGATGAGTTGGGATGAATCTACCCAAAAAGATCAAAGGCCTAGCACTGAAATGGCCAATGAGATATAGAAGGAATGAGCTCCCTGCCTAGAGCATGTATCAGGTTACCATGTTTTTGACACTTTTCACATGACTTGGCAAAAGCTACTTCATCAATCTGGATCGTAGGCCAATAGTACCTTTCCCTAAGCAACCTTTAGGCCATGGAAAAACTATTGGAATGTCCCTCACAGATGCCCTCATGAATGTCAACTAACGCTTGGTCAGATTCTTCCTTTTCTAAGCATCTAAGAAGTGTTCCATCTAGATCCCTCCTATAAAAATCACCAGAGATAAGGCAATGGCGAGAGGTGTTTCGGGTAAGGTTTCTGCATTCTGTCATGCCCATAAATTTAATGTCCAAAAACACACTAACTTTTTTTTTTGAAGGGAGGATAATAAGTCTAAGGTTTAATAGGTTAACCATTGACTAAGATGAAAGTATGAAAATGAGAGGGTGAGGGTCAACTTATTTGTTGCAAAACAAAGGTTTGTAAAATAGTTTGAAATGATTTTTCTTACCACACATTGGTGATAAAGGTTACTAGTTGAATTAGTTTTATCGAGAGATTATATCTAGAAAGCGAAGTTTGCAACCATAGCTATCCTAACATTTAAGTTTATTCATGATAGTAACCAGCCTATAATTTTTAGCTATACCAGTACCGAACCATGGAGCCTAATGCCAACGCAATACTGCAATGAGTCATTAGGGTACATTTATTAAAGCATTGCGATTATATATCCTGAAATCTAATTAGCTAATAAATAACTAACAAATTTCATTGCTCATAAAATTGTGTTACAATTTAACTTATAATTTCCTATAAATTAACCCATATTACACATCCATTGAATGCATACTGTCAACCCTTTATAATAATGAATGACAACATAATTTTTACAAATAATAATTATATTAATTATTAGTATTTAATAATTAATACAATTATTAAATATCATCATAAAAGACTAAATAAAGATATTATTAAATGATAATAATTATCTTAATTACCAATAAATATATTTATTAAATCATTAATTAAATAATAATTATACTAATTATTATCATCTAATTAATATAATTATTATTAACAAATTTAATAAATTAATTATTAAATATTATTTATAGTAATTAATATTAAAAATATTAATTAATATAAAATAAATAATAAATAATTACTAAATAATATTTATAATAATTAATATTAAAAACATTAATTAAAATAAATATTATTTAATATAATATAAATATTAATTAATAATATAAAATTAAAAAAATGAATTTAATAAAAAAATTTTAAGTTAAATGGGGCCTCGGCTCGCGAGCTAAATGTCCTCGGCCCTATTCTGCGGGGCCTACATTGTCAGCGTGGTAACCCTGCGTATAGGGCCCCGTCCTGCCTAGCAGGGTAGTACCCTACCTTTGGCAGGGCCATCTTGCTATGGTAGGGTGGTATCCTACAAGCAAGGCCTACCGACATTGAGTGTCGTGGGCTGTGGGGCCCACGGGCTCCCCCCCATAAAAAAGTTTATATATTTTTTTTGTAATATTTTTTAATTAAATTTTTTTAAAAAGCATAAATTCTTCTTTTTTTTACAAAGCACTTTTGTGCTTTCGGCCATTTCAAATGGCACTTTAAAAAAAAAAATTAAGTATGCTTATTTATAATTTTTTTGGTACTTTTAATATATTATTTTCTTGAGCATTTTTGTCTTTTGGGGTGGGGACCTAAGAGGGTCCTACCATCAGATTGTGTGGGGAACAAAATAGAGTCTTATTCTATTGTTTATTATTACCCTATGCCAAGTAGGTGTAGGATATTATTGTTTATTGACTATGTAAAGGAAAATGTATGGGAAATTTTTCCCATACATTTTCCAGAGACCTGTAGGTCTCTTTTTTTTCACAACTTTTTGTTTTTGGCTTGTTTATTCTCTTGGTTGCATTTGTATCTCTTCTCTTATTATTTTCTTTCTATCTATAAATCCAAAAGGCATTTTAATCTAGTTTCTTTTGTACACATAAGATAGAAAAGATTTTTTCTTACAAATCTATATATTCCACTATGAATTTGATCATTAACATGTTATCACAAAAACAACCAAACATATGAAATTTTAAACTTTTTTTTTTCCTTGTCTTGTTTACATGTATAATTATTTCACATATTATAACTCCTAATTGATAAGGATATTACTCCACAAAATTTGTAAACTCATCCATACATTTTCCAAATAAGAATTCTACAAAGGATCCATTTCTTAACATTGAATACATTTTACAATATCATAAAATTTTTAACATACATCTTGATACATGTATCAGATTTCATATCTTAAAAGGCTTTCAAAGTAACAACTTAATACATTGGCAACTTCCTTTGAACAATATTTTATATTAACAAAAATAAAACTATCAACAAGATATTCATACATCTCCTCACAACTTAAATACAACAACACTTGATACAATCACAAGACTTGGAGTGATAAATCCATTACAATGTACATTGAACTCATGGGATTCACAAGATTCCCTTACAATAACATTAATCACAATACAAGAGTTATCCATATCAAAACTAAAAACATCATCCATAATCTTCAAGAACACAACTTCAAACATGAAGTCTTCAATGGCCTCCAATCCTGCAAAGAAACAAAATAGGTCATGGAGTGCTCACCTCCCAACCTAGGCTTCTATGAAGCCACCCCTGAGCTTGGGGAACCATCAACATAGACAAGGTTTCACACACAAACAAACCACAATCACAATAACACAAAAAATACATTTATACTCCCATCCAAGGCAAAAAAAAGAGTCTCAAAATGACTCAAAAATAGGGGTGAAGGTGGAACCATACTCAAGGGGAGAAAGCACATCTCATGAAAAATTGTAAGCCATCACTTGGCTTCCTCATCATGTATCTTTCACCACAACCAAAATCTCACAAACTCCTTATGACCCCCAATATACAAAACAAATAATAGAGATGGCTACATGGAGCCCATACATCCATGTTTCATCCCTCTCCTATCTAAAGAGAGACTCTACACCCTTGATTGTCCCAGCATTCCCTTCACCCCCAAGGCTACTCTTCCCTCCCAAGGGTGAGTATGGCCTTGAGAACACTCCCATAAAACAATGCAAATCAAGAAACTCAAGAACTCCATAAAAACTTCACTTTCACAACACAAAGGAAATAACACTACAACAATTTTAAGATTCCCATAACATCCACTATCACAAAATAACAAGATCTCATACACAAACACTACAAGAACATAATAACTAAATTTTTACATACAAAGAATAACATATATGAGAACTCTTTCTCTCAACATGAAAACAAAAACAAACAAAATGAAGAATACCACCAACCTTGATCCAAGCTTATGGAAGAAATTTGATGAAGAGCTTTTCCACTTTCCAAGGTCCTCTCCAAAATAGCTAAGTCTCCAAATCTAGAGAGTGGGTGTCAAACTCTTCCAAAAGAAGAGTCCCCTCTAAAAAGGCCTCCACACACTCTCCTAGGGATAGGATCTCATTCTAATTGGATGGTCTTCCCAAGCCTCTTACATGGTTTCCAAATATGGATTCCTAAAAGGGTAGTCCAAAAAGGTGGACCAAAGACTTACCACTTTATTGGATGGAACTCTAACCAAGACCATGCTTCAAAAGTAGATTTTAAAGGGTACCATCCTAGATTGGTGTTCAACCAATCCCCAAGTGGACATATCATGGCCACAAGTACACGCACATGTGTCAAGTGACACAAATAAAAATGACACATCACAAGCCATGTGGCATATCCACTTGGGCATTCTCACATAAATCACATTTACAATTAACATATAAATCAAATACATTCATGCACCATACTTTTATGAATTAAATACAATAAAATGAGGTTTTTGGCTTCTCACTAGAAGCAACCTTGGCTCGAACTGAATTACACAAAAGTCTATGCTTTGGTTCCCTGAATTTATCATGGTTTAATTCCCTGCACACTAAAGTCCAACATCAGTAGTCCAAGGAAATAAAACATGTAAATTCATAACATTAATAATCAAGATAATTCATTTGACATTTCACATGACAATAATCATTCATCCATAACATACATACAACTTATCATGAAATACATAATTCATCACTCAATTAAACTTATAACATAATCATTGCTATATAATTCAATTCCAATTAAACATCATCATGACATCATAATCATTCATAAAATCCACTAAATCTCACATAAAGGTTCCAAATAGATATCACAGTTTCATCAAAATAACATAACTGAAAGTGCAACTAAACTCTGAAGTGATAAAACCATAACATAAAGTATCAGTAAAATCCTAAATAGAGTTAAAATGGCATCACACCTATTCAAATGTAAAGGGGGAAATATTAAATCTATTCTCAAACCCAAATTCACAAAGGAGAGATCCAATTTGATCAACCAAGAGGTTAATACACAATCGAATCAATTTATAAATAATATGGAAGAGAAAGAGAGAAAATTCAATATTTCCCTATAAAGGAAATTATGCTTGAAATATGGAATAATTGAAATACAAATACTAACCTCAAATTAGGGTAGATCTAGAAAATGTCAAATTTTGATGTCTATGTGTACTTTCAGGCAATTTTATAACTTGTTCTGGATTGGAAATGTCGAGATAGAGAAAACCCAAAAATCTTTCTCCAAGATGAGCTCAGGTCGGGTTTCACCCTCATAAAAGGTCAAATACTACATTCTTTATTTGAAGTCTGATTCAGATTCTATTCATAGATCTCAAAATTTTGCCGAAAAGGGTATCCAAATTCGCTCTTAGATCGAAAATTCTACACCTGTACCTACAAGAAAATGGGGGTTTTGTTGTATGGGGGGTTTGCCTTGGTCAAACCCCAATTTAGGAATTAACCTTGAAATTGAATTGAAATATATTGTGCATAAACAAAGTAATTGAAACAAATCACCTTGCTTATGTTAAAGTCCTTATAGAGGATTCAAATCCTCAAATCCACAAGTGGGAATGCTTCAATGGATGTAGAATGAATGTAGGATTTCTCCAATCAATGGTATTTGATCTTCAACACCAATCTTGACTTGATCTTTGCATATGAGAAGGCTTGAAAGAATGGAGAATGATGGATCTTCAAGGGGACTCCAAAGAGATTGAATCCTTCAATGGCTAGTAATGGATCTCTTTGATGGATGGATGCTTGAACACTTGAATGCTTGAAGGCTTTCTTGAATTCACTTGCTTGCACTTGAGAGCTTGCACATGAAAAATTGAGATGAGATGAGAAAATGAGAGAGGAAGGCCTCCTTTTATAGTGAACTAGGGTACATTCCTCTAGAGGGGCCACCTTGGAGAATTAAATCCCAATTAGGTCCTAACCTTTAAAAAATATACCTAGATTAAATGCAATTAAAGGATTTACCATTCTGAAACCCGAAATGGCCGACTCGGAGGTGGGAAAACAAATATCCTGAAAGCCCGATGTCCAGAAATCAAGGAAATTAGAAATTTGAATGAGGGGGGTAAAATCAAGGTTGGACTTGACCTAGTTAGGGTTGAGCTCAATCCTGACCTAGTCAGGATCAACCTCGATTCTAACCCTGGGCCCAGATCCAGTCAGAATTAGGACAGGAGGTCCCAGGGATGCCCAGAAACCTAGAAATGATACCAGAACAGGATAGAATGCCAGGGATAGGCATAAAATCCTATGATTACTATGATGAAGGCCAGGAGGACCTATTTCTAAGTCCTACCTAGAAAATAGAGCCATGGAAGAGGGAAATTAAGAAGAATCATTAGGATCCTAACCCTAATTTCACCTAGAATGAAGAAATCAAGTGCAGGAAAGAAGTGGAAAGTGGGGTGAAAGCCAAATACATGAAAAGACTTGATCAAGGTTCTTAACATGACCCCAAACTACTTACTCGAAGGGTTAAATGCTCTTATCATGGAAGTTCTTCCATTTTAAGATGATACATTAAGCCCCCACTTTAAGAAGAGTATGGACTCGATGCAAACTCTTGGTAAAGGAGATCAGAATAAAAAGATAATCTTATCGTAATCCAAGGGTCAAAGAGAAACCTTAAGCCCCCAGGGACTCAAGTCATCATCAACTCCTAGATCACAATAAGAGAAACATCTCTAGAGAGAGAGAGAAGGTGTGATTACCTCACCCAATGAGAACTTATGTCCCATTGTGAACCACACAGGAAAATGGCACAACTAGAAAGATGGAATTGAACTACCTAGTGAATGTGGCTACTCACTAGTCAACCCATCAAGGATTCATCCTTAGGAATATTCTATTCCATAAGAATAAAACCAAAAATAAAAACAAAAGAGATCCAGTCTTAAGGACACCTCCAAGCTTAAGGGATCAAAATATATGTGTATTTGAAATTGGAGCGATCAAGAGATCCTAAAATATAAATCCATGCTTTAAGGATTAGTTACTAATCCAAAAAGGGAAATAAAAGTAGCCTGGAAAAATAATATGCGTATCAAAAAGTGTGTGTGTGTGTGCAATAGGTGAGCAGAGTGTATGCCCCTACATTAAATTCATTGTTGATGCTTTAACAAAAGCAATGGCTTTAATGGAAACATAAATAACTCTACTGATTACACTTCCATGTCAAGATGCCCCTAGATGAAGACAAATCAAGGGAAATATCACAGAAACATATAGAGAACACAGAATGGATCTACCTACCATGGGGTCGGTATGATCATAAGATAATATATATATGATATTATTGCAAATGAATTCACATCATTCCCCAAAGAAAGTAGAACTACAATCACAAAGGAGGAAATATCACATAAGATATATGAAGGAGAATCTTTTTAGACCATGACATGGAGACCAAAAAGAATTAGTGCTACCATATCTCGAATCCAAGCAGATTACACAAGGAGACATTTATGAACAATAGCACAATTTACAACATAACATTGAACAATGCATAGAAGATTAGAGATATATATAGAATAATTTGAACAATAGTTTTGATTCTTTCATTACCTTGCACCAACTAAGTAATAAGGATCGTATAAAAGAATCTAACAACATTTAGAAAACACATTACGGGAGAAGCACAGTACAACAAGAAAACACACAACAAAGCTACCATGAAGGACAAGCCAATCAAGCATGCCACCTACTCTCCCCATCTCATTGTATATCATTTAGGGAAGGTGGGTAACTCGAAAGAGGGACTATATCCAGCATAGTAGGAATGATAGCCAGTTCCAAACAAGGATCCTCTTGAGAATCACTATGTTTGACACTAGGAGTAAGAGTTAATTGTGATGAAAGCATAGTAGGTAAATCAATGTCAATGTCAATAGTCTCATATTCATCATTAACATCATTAGTGTCATCAAGAGTATCTTCTTCATCCAAATTAATCAAAATAAGATCTAAGATATGAATAGAATCATCATAATCATACATGTGAACATCATTATTAGTAACAACCTCTTCTAACACATTATGCATAGGTTTATACTTAGAAGGTAGAGATCTTTGAGCTTTAGCATGAGCATGACACTTTTTACGATGTTCATTAGCAGATCAGTTTTGTTTTGATTTATTTGAGATAGGTTGAGAACTAGGAGGAACAATCATAGGTTCTTTAGGAAGATCAATAGGATTATCAACCATAGGAGAAACAATCACAGGATCTTTGATAGGTTTGGTAGAAGGAACTTGATTAACAGAACTAGAAGCCTTTGTTAAAGGAGGTATCAAAGGTGTAGGTAAAATAAAATGATTAAGATCCATAGGAGGTATGCTTAATTGAAGAATCTTACAATGTTTATAAGCTTGATATGATCCAAAAAGATTATTAGGTTGAGGAGGACATGAATTAGGTAATGAAGGCCAAAATAAATCTAGAGCAACACAATCTCTAGGCCTAGAAGGCTGATATAGGCTATGATTAATCATCTTCACTTCTTCATCATGAATGAACTTAAGACACTTATGGATAGGTGAAGCAACAACATGCATGGTAATCAACCAAGGAAAACCTAGCTTAACTTGAAATTGATCAAAAGTACGAACCACAACAAAGGTAGTGTTCACAATTTTTCCACAAAGTTCAATCGGTAAAGTAATAGAACCAAATGATGGATAAAGAAAACCATTGCAAGTTTGAATCCACACATCTGATGTATCATAAAAGTCACATTGTAAGATTTTTATAAAAATATTTTCTTCAGTGATAACATTGACTAAGGATGTAGGATCAACAAGACAACCACGAGTAGGTTTCTAAGCAATCCTAGCAACAATGTAAAGGGGAGCATCAAGAGCTTTAACAGTCTCAATATCATCAAAGGTAATCAAAAGTTCCTAAGGTCTTTTATTCTTAAATTTTTGTCGAGGTTTAGGTTGAGTTTTCATTTTAGGTTTAGGTTTTGGTCGAGGTTGAGATTGAACTTGAGGTTGAATCTGAGGTTGAGGTTGAGGTTGAGGTGGAGATACAGATTGATCAACATGCTCCACTTGATTAAAAACATGATTGAGATCATCCATCTTTGAATCATACACAATTTCCACAAGAGATGGCTGAGAAATAGTATTAGTATCATGCATAGGTAAGGGTCTGTATAGATTTGAAGATTTTGATTAGGAGGAGAGATAGATTGATTCCTAGTACTATCAAGATTATCAACAAATAAAGCCTTAGAATCAATTAGATCTTGAACCTTATATTTTAAAGAATAACATTTCTCAGTATCATGACCATTCTAACAATGATATTGACAAAAAGAATTTTGATCAAAAGATTTAGATGCAATCATAGTAGGTAAAAGAGGTCGAATAGGAGATAAAGTAATCATTTTAGCAGCTAACAACCTATTCATAATAGCATGTAAAGATTCAAAAAGAGGAGTAAACATACGATTTAATCAAAAATCAGTGGATTCAAAAGTGGCATTATGAGATGCTACAACAACTTGATTAGCAACTGCATTCACTTGTTTGTTTATCTTGACATAGTTGTTGAATTTTTGAAACTTGTTTGGATTAGGAGCAGCATCACTCTTATCAACTGGAATAGGAGCCATTGGAGTGTTGCTCTCAAATTGACTCACTTGTAATTGATAATGATGAAGTGCTGCACAAAGTTGTTGAAAAGAGGTAAATTCAGTAAGAAGAATCTTATCTCTAATATCCTTTTGCAAATTTGAAATAAACATACATTGAATATCAATATCAGGAACAAGATAGGAAATCTGAGCATGCAAATGCTTAAATCTACCAATAAATTCAGTCAATTTTTCCTTAGCACTTTGTTTACAATGCATTAAATCAGTCAAAGACACTTGCGGGCCAATATTATTTTGAAATTGTTGAATAAAGGAATTATCATGTTGTGGGAAGGAATCAATTTAATAAGGAGGCAAGGAACAATACCATTGTAAGGCCTTATCACGAAAGGTTCTAGAAAATAGTTTGGCTAAAATCCTATGGTCATGAGCATAATCACTACAAAGGATTTGGAATGTTTTAACATGATGAATAGGATCTCATTTTCCATTATAATTCTCTAGATGAGGCATCTCACCTTGCTAAGGAACAGGAGTAGGAATGATGTCTCAGGACAAGGGACTTCCCATGTCACTTGTAGGAATACTAAACTTGTTCTGAGTTAAGGAAGCAAGTTTTTGTTGTAAGGATGATACAGTTTGAGCCAAAATGATGATTATTGAATCATTAGAGGAAATAGGAGGAGTATCAACATTAGACACACTAGGTAAAGTGTAAGAAGCTACAAGAATAGAAGACAGAACTAGAGGAACACTAGGAACTACAATTGGAAGCGGATTGGAATAAGTGAAAGGAACATTATGATATGAAGGTTGTGATGTAGGAAGGGACATAGGAGGAACACTCATGGGAATAGAGAGAACCATCATAGTCACTAAAGAAGGATTATAGATAGGAATACTAGGTAAAGGATTAGAAGGAGGTTCAACACTAGTGATAGGAGGAATCAACCCTAAATCTTGAGCCTCTTGGACTAAAGGTTTAATATTGGAATGCACAAGGTGAGTAATGCATGCAAGAGGTTAACACCTTGATCACTATTATGGAGAACTTTCTTAAGAGCCTATATAGCTTGAATGGAATCTTGATTATGGTTCTTTTGAAGAAGCTAATTACCCATTTTATCAAGTTCAGTGGAAAGTTTTTGGACTTGTTCAGGAGGAACTCTTAAAGCGTCATCCTCATCATGAGATGAGTGAGAAGAGTTTTGCTCCATAGTAGGATTGGAATCATGAAGAATCAAGTTATGATCTGGGATCCTAAGGAAAGGAGAAGAAGATTCAGGATCAAAGGTACCCATGAGTCTATGACTTCATCTAACAGGAATGTTATAAGTAGGACTAGTGGTAGTAAAACTCATAAACCAATGTAATGTAAATGAACTAAACTAAGAACACATAAAGCATGAAGATGAAGTCTAAGTAGCATGCAAGATCTAACACAAAGGAAAGATCTAGGTAATACTAACAAGATAAAATGAAAGCACAATAAGGCATGCAATTCCACAAAAGAAAAGAGAGTAAGTATTTCGGATTCACCAAAATGAATAGGGTTAAAATGGCATCACACCTATTCAAATGTAAAGGGGGAAATATTAGATCTATTCTCAAACCCAAATTCCCAAAGAAGAGATCCAATTTGATCAACCAAGAGGTTAATACATAATCAAATCAATTTATAAAGAATATGGAAGAGAAAGAGAGAAAATCCAATATTTCCCTATAAAGGAAATTATGCTTGAAATATGGAATAATTGAAATACAAATACTAACCTCAAATTAGGGCAGATCTAGAAAATGTCAAATTCTAATGTCTATGTGTACTTTCAAGCAATTCTACAACTTGATCCAGATTTGAAATGTTGAGACAGAGAAAACCCAGAAATCTTTCTCCAAGATGAGCTCAGGTCGGGTTTGACCCTCATAAAAGGTCAAATACTACATTCTTTATTTGAAGTCCGATTCAAATTTTGTTCACTAATCTCAGAAGTTTACTAAAAAGGATATCCAAATTCACTCTCAAATCCAAAATTCCACACCTGTACCTACAAGAAAATGGGGGTTTTTGTTGTATGGGGTGTTTGCCTTGGTCAAACCCCAATTTAGGAATTAACCTTGAAATTGAATTGAAATATATTGTGCATAAACAAAGTAATTGAAACAAATCACCTCAATTATGTTGAAGTCCTTGTAGAGGATTCAAATCCACAACTAGGAATGCTTCAATGGATGTAGAATGAACGTAGGATGTCTCCAATCAATGGTATTTGATCTTCAACACCAATCTTGACTTGATCTTTGCATATGAGAAGGCTTGAAAGAATGGAGAATGATGGATCTTCAAGGGGGCTCCAAAGAGATTGAATCCTTCAATGGCTAGTAATGGATCTCCTTGATGGATGGATGGATGCTTGAACACTTGAATGCTTGAAGGCTTTCTTGAATTCACTTGCTTGCACTTGAGAGCTTGCACATGAAAACTTGAGATGAGATGAGAAAATGAGAGAGGAAGGCCTCCTTTTATAGTGAACTAGGGAACACTCCTCTAGAGGGGCCACCTTGGAGAAGTAAATCCCAATTAGGTCCTAACCTTTAGAAAATATATCTATATTAAATGAAATTAAAGGATTTACCATTCCAAAACCCGAAATGGTCCACTTGGAGGCAGGAAAACAAATATCCTGAAAGCTCGATGTCTGGAAATCAAGGAAATTAGAAATTTGAATGAGGGGGGAAAAATCAAGGTTGGACCTAACCTAGTCAGGTTTGAGCTCAATTTTGACCTAGTCAAGATCAACCTCAATTCTAACCCTGGGCCCAGATCTAGTTAGAATCAGGACAGGAGATCCCGAGGATGCCCAGAAACCTAGAAATGATACCAGAATAGGATAGAATGCCAAGGATAGGTATAAAATCCTATGATTACTATGATGAAGGATAGGAGGACCTATTTCTAAGTCCTACCTAGAAAATAGAGCCATGGAAGAGGGAAATTAAGGAGAATCCTCAGGATCCTAACCCTAATTTCACCTAGAATGAAGAAATCAAGTGCAGGAAAGAAGTGGAAAGTGGGGAGAAAGCCAAATACATGCAAAGACCTAATCAAGGTGCTTAACATAACCCCAAACCACTTACTGAAAGGGCTAAATGCTCTTATTATGGAAGTTCATCCATTTTAAGATGATAGAAATCCATAGAGCATCAAAATATAATCATCAAATATGTCTATCTCAAATGCAAAACTGAATGACTATGACAGGCTTGGGGTGAGGCCTCACACATTTAGATCAATTAAAAAATTCAAGAATAATACCATCACAAAGGTATGAGTAAATGGCACCATAATGGGATGACTCACGACAAACAAGGGTACAAATGAGATGACTTTCTTTTGAGTCATAGATAGGGTGATGTGTCTCTTCCACCAGGAATTCAAATCTGGATTCATGTTGCTCTAACTAAAGGAGTGAAGCAAGTGTAGCCATAACATCATCTACTTTGTTTTTTGCTCTAGGAATTTGCTGAAACATGACAAATGTGAAGTATCATTTCAAGGAATCAACCATTTTCTTATAAGGTACTAGTTTCTCATCTTTTGTTTTATATTCATCATTGACTTGGTTGATTATCAGCTATGAATCCCCATAGATGTGTAACTCTATGATTCTCCATTCTATTTCCATCTTAAGTCCATTTGTTAAAGCTTCATACTCAACAATGTTTTTTATACATGGGAACAATAACTTGTAAGACCTAGGAATCATGTACCCATGAGGAGAAACAAACAACACAACAGCTCCTGAAGCATTTTGCATAAAAGATCCATCAAAGAACATCTTCCATGTTCTTTCATTCATATACATGAGGTGCTCATTTGGGAAGTCAACTTGAATAGGTGCACTATCTTGTATTGGGAAATCAGCCAATTGATCTACTATTTCTTGTCCTTTGATTTCTTTACATACAATGTACTCTATGTCAAACTCTAAAAGAATCAGAATCCATTTAGAAAGTCTACCTATGAGGGTAGCCTTACCAAGTAAATACTTCAGTGGATCAATTTTTTCTATGAGGTGTATTGTGTGCGCAAGCATGTAATGTCACAACTTTTGGGAAGAAAACACAACTGCAAGGTAAGCTTTCTCAATGCTGGTGTAGTTAACCTCATATGAAACAAGAGTATGGCTAATGTAGTATATTGCTCTTTCTTTCCCATGTTCATCAAGTTGAGCTAGTAATGCCACCAAGGAAGATTATGTCACTGAAATGTATAGAATAAGTGGTTTCCCTAGGATAGGAGGCATTAAAATAAGAGGATTTGCCAAGTATTTCTTGATTTGATCTATGCTCTTTTGACAATCCTCATTCCAAACACATTTGACTCCTTTGTGTAAGTTCTTGTTGAAAGGTTGAGCTCTATCTGCCAATTGTGAAATGAACCTCCTTATGGATTTAAGACTCCTCATTTGACTAATGTTTTTAGGAGGTGGCATATCTATGATTTCTTGAACATTTTTAGGGTCTACCTCTATTCCTTTTTCTGAAATGATGAATCCTAGAAGTTTTCCAGAGGTGACACCGAATGCACACTTTTTAGGATTTAACCTTAGTTGAAATTGTCCCATGTGATCTAGAATGACTTCTAAATCATCTATGTGTGTCTCTCTTTTCTTAGACTTAGCCAAGGTGTCATCGACATAATCTTCCATGTTTTTATGCATCATGTCATGAAAAATGGTTGTCATAGCTCGTTGATAGGTGGCTCCTACATTTTTTAATCCAAAAGGCATAATGTTCCAACAATAGGTACCCCATGCACAAGTGAATGCAGTCTTTTCTTGATCTTTAGGAGCTATCTTAATCTGATTGTATCTAGAAAAACCATCCATCAAGGAATAAATCTCATAACTCGCAATCATGTCCACTATCATGTCTATATTGGGGAGTGGAAAATCATCCTTTGGGCATGCTCTATTGACATCTCTAAAATCTGTGCAAATTTGAATGGATTTGTCATGTTTGGAAACTAGTACAATGTTTGATATCCATTCAACATAGTCAATAGCTCTTATGAATCTTGCACCAAGGCATTTCTCTAATTTTGCTTTGACTAGGAGAGCTATGTGAGGATGCATCTTTCTCAATTTATGTTTGACTGGTTTTACACCCGGAGCTATGGACAAGTGATGCATGATAAGATTAGTGTCCAACCCTGGCATATCTGAATAAGTCCAAGCAAAATTGATCTTCTTTTTCTGTAAGAACTTAGTGTAAACTTCTTTTTCTTGTGGTGACAATGACTATGCCAAATGTACTATTTGTGGAGCCTCATCCATACCCAAATTTACTATTTGTGTTGGCTCGATAAGAAATGAAGATCTATCTTGAAAGTAGCTAGGGAGACCATAAAGTACCTCATCCTTAGGTGCCTCAGAGAGGTTTTCACCCTTGGATACATCATTTATTTTTACTTTTTTTGTTTTTGACACCTCCACACAATGGTTTTCACCATCCTAACTCTTATTCTTTTGATTTTCTTTTCTTTTTATTTTGTGACTAAGGTACTTGATGTCTGGCTCTATCATGCTGGTAGCTGGTTCACTGGTGGAAGAGACTATAGGTTCAATGGCATTCAAGTAACAAGTTATCTCATAGTCATTTTGGAACTTTAAAATCTCAGGTCCTTCATAGCATTGGGACCAATCAATGAGGTTAGGATGAGCAAGAGGTAAGTTGATGACTCGTTCAAGGTTGTGAATGTGAATTATATTATCTATGGTGACCGAAGAGTCAGAGTTCATCAAGTATCCTTCTAAGCTACCCAAATCAGGATCTGTCCTAACAAGTGAAGAATCGTCCACTATGGAAACATGTGGGTTTGAATCCTCTAATCCTACATGTGACTCATCAGCTACCTCAGGTAGAGAACTATAAGTTTGGATGACATCAAAATCCATGTCAACTATGGAAGAATCAGAGAGAGAGTCTCATTCATACTCATGTGAATCTATTTCTGAATCCCGACTAGGATGTTTACACCATGAAGGTTTGGGAAATCTTGATGTGGAAGCTCTAATATCATCAAGGGTAACATCTCTCTCCATAAAATTAACAAAATTCTTTCATTGAAATTCTCCGATAGGATCTTCTACATCTGATTCATCTTGTTCTAAGTTTGCAACTGTCGCATGAGAAATTGGATTATTTGAATCTCCCCAAAGGATATTTGTGGAAGGAACTCAATCCTCACACATATCTTGCTGATTTGTCAAATTAGGTATGTATTCTAGTTCATCTTCACTATATGACTCATGAAGGATAGGAGTAGTGCTCTAGTTATCATTCAAAAATCCTAGGCTGACCGTCTTCTTAGACCTGCATCTAAAAAGAGCATGATCAAGAGGCTCAACTCTAGCATCTAATCTATGACTAAGAGGGCCATGTCTAGGATAGCCCATCTTTTTGACAAAAGTATACCCTCTTCCATAAGCCTTAGGAGAGGGAGAGAAGTTATCATTGTGCATGTATTTCTCTTCTCTATAAATCCAATCTTTAATAGCCACCTCTTCTTTCTCATCTTGAATAGGCACTAAGGACTCTACAAATGTGCCAAATAAAGTCATAGATCAAGAGGAAGGTCTCATTTCCTATGAAGGCTTTCCATAAGACCTAGGTGAAACTGGTAGTGTCACGAAGGAGTTGAGTTGATACCCCCCCATGCCAAGGTCTACTGACTTGAGCTTATTTTTACATTCTGCTAAGGTCACATTGAAATATTCTACTTCTCTATTGAGGGGAACATGAGTACCCACTGAAACCGAGTTGATAGATAAAGTGCTATCCCTAGGTATAAAAATCTCAACTCCATTGTAGGGGAACATAACACACTGATGATATGTAGACATCACTGCTTGCATATCATGAATCCATGGTATACCAAGTAAGATATTGTACACAAGGGGACTAGCATCAACAATTTGAAATAAAATATCCTTCTCAATAGGGCCAATCCTAACAGGAAGGACGGCCAACCCCTTGGAACTTCTTTCCACCTCATGATAGGCTTTGATAGTGATCTTCTTCCTGGTATCTATGACTTGTTCAGAATAACCCAATGTCTTTAAGAGACTTAAGGAACATATATTAAGCGCATCATCCCCATCGATCAACACGTGCCTAACATGAGTTTTTTGGATCATGACTTCAATATGAAGGGCGATATTGTGTGGGTGGCTCAAAGCTTGATCTTCATCCTCCGAAAAGGTAAGGTAATGAGGGTTGGCAATATGGTTAACCATGTTCTAGAATTGATCAACATCTAAGTTTTTAGGGACATTCACTGTGTGCAAAGCATCCTTAAGGACTTGTTTGTGTCTCGAGGACAACTCTAAGAGCTCAAAGAACAAAATCTGAGCTGGGGTTCTCTGCAACTGATCGACAAGATTATAGCTCAACTTAGGATTAACTACTAGTTTTGAGGTGACATTCTTGGATGCCACTTGATTTGATTTACTTGGTTGACTCGAACTGGGTCCTCTAATGACAATGGGACCTTGACTTCATGTGACAACATTGAGAGCTTGGGATGACATTCTAGAGTTAGGACCCCTTAGCACCATGACAAGTTCTTCATCAAAGATAGGAGGAGAGTCCATGTTTAGATCGTAACCATAGGGATCTTTATTCCTCATCATGTTGACATTTTCCTCTACAACTTCAAGCATGTTGACCACATTTTCCATGGTTGTGTAAGTGTAATGGATCTCAGCCTTGCCATTCTTAGGTTTAGAGGTTTCCTCTTCTCATACTTGGGCAAAGGCTCTTTGAATGCCTTATGATTAGCATTGGTGTTCAATCCATCTACCTTAAGTTTTCCATTCTCAATGAGATCTTGGATGATATGTTTGAGTTTCTAGCAGTTTTCAGTATCATGTCCAATTCCATTATGAAATTTGCAAAAGGCTTTCTCATCCCACCAATGTGGCATAACATCAGGTATATAACATGCTGTGTGGGATCTTGAGGATGTGCAAGATTGTTTGCAATGAGTGTTTTCAAGACATCCTCATATGAATCACCAAGTTTTGAAAACTGTCGTCTCTCTTTCTTAGACTTATCTTGATATCTTGGCTTTCTCTCTTGTTGATGAGATGCATTGAGCTTCATTGCTTGAACTGCACTACACAAGTGAACAATAACTTAATCTTTGGGTTGAGAAGAGTCCAAAACTCCATCATTGACCACTTGTGTGTTCCTGTTCCAATGTGATTTTTTTCCTTTATCCTTATTAGAGTTGTTATTTTGACCATTGTTGTTGTTGTTGCCATGTTTGGCCAAAATTCCTTGTTCTCTCAAAACATCCTCAATCCTACATGTGGTTTCAACCGTGGTGTCAAAGGAATCAAAGACCATTTTCCTAACTTCATACCACATTTCGGGGACCAAGTTGCTAACAAGGATGTCAATATTCTCATTTTTAGGAATGGTCCTAGAGTAGAGAGAGCATTGTCACCTCCACCTTTTCAAGAAAGTGACAAAGGATTCCCCTTGATTTTTCTTTAAGTTGCATAAGTCCAACATGGTGACAGATCTTGAAAGGTTGTATGCAAAGTGTTGGAAAAATCTATGGACAATCTCTTTGAAAGTCTTGACGGGGGGAGTTATGTTGGTGAACCATTCCATTTTTTGACCCTTAAGAATCCTTGGGAACAATCTCATAAAGTACGAGTCATCTTGATGGAACTCAAAACTCATAATATAAAATTGACACACATGATCATGCGGATCTCCATTCCCATCATACGTGTCATATTGAGGGATCTCAACCTTCCTAGGAAAGTCTTCGATGCTAAAACTTTTGTCAAAAGGATTAGGAAAAATTGAATCAAGTGAGAATGAACTCTTGGGTGCCAACATCTTTTCCATCATACTCTTCATTTGTTTGATCTCTTCTTCTTGAGATGGGCCTTGTTTCTTAATCTTTTTGTCCACATCAAAATTGTAGGGGACCCTAGCTAGCACCCTTGTTGATCAAACTCTCTAGGAACTTATCTTATTTTTTCTCCAAGTATCTCTCCACATACTAATGGAACAGTGGTTCTTGTTGCATCTTCATGAAATCTTTGGAGTTGAGGTCAAAACTTGAACTACTACCCCCATAATGTAAACCATGGTGAGCACATTAAGAATGTGGCCTTGAGTTCCTAGGAGGTGTTCATCTCCTATAATGTTCTTGTTGTGAAGCCCTTCTTCCTCTAGGACTAGGAGATCGTGAAGGTGTTCTTGAATGTCTTCCACTTTATGGAGTCTTGGAAGGAGTGGATGGAGGAGAGTTGTTTCCACCACTACCACACATGTTGAATTGGTTATTAAGTTGTTGAGCCAAGAGTCTATCTTTCTCTTCTTGTGCGGCTCTCCTTTCTATTTCCAATAAGGCTTGTCTTTCTGACTCTAGGAGTCTAAATTTCTCTTCCTTTGCAGCTTGTTCATCTAGGAAGGCTTTATTTTTGCACTCAATTCTCTTGAGTCTTTCTCTTGTGTATCTTGAAGTTGTTTGGAGTGGTGAACTTGGTCTTGAATGCTTAAACAAGTCATTGGTGTATGCCACATTCACATGAGTGTAATACGGTTCATCATCTTGACTGTCATGTTGTGACTATCCTTCTTGATAGGATTTCTTCATTTCCCTTTCAGCCCTTTGGTGTGCATCCAAATATCTAGTTGAGATAAGGGGTCAAACTGGTCAATTTTCATTAGAGGAAATGCCAAACATAATGGTGTCCCTATGTCTTTCAAATATGTTGTCAAGAATTTTATCCATTTCTTCCCTCTCTCTTTGAGTCATTGTGTAACTCATATCCATATCTAAATGAGAAGGTGCTAAGGGTGTACTCAACTCACTAAGATTACTCTTCGGATCAAACCAAACTTCTGAGTTGTTCCTAGGGGATTGATCAAAGATAGGATCTTTTCCCTTACGTTTTTGGTGAGTTTGAACTAAGGGTAATTGGTCAAAGACTAATTAAGGTCATTTTCCTTGATTTACTTGATACCTTGTCATAACCAACATGAAAGAAAAGGTACTAGGTGATAAGATGATCCTAAGAAACGTTGGTACTGTTACCCAAAATTTCCCTATCATACAATTTTGGCCATAATCCTATTTTTGTATGCGAAGTAGATCCTCAAAGTTCCATGGTTTGTGCTCTTGGCCCCATGTTCTTTAATGTATTGCCAAACCCCAGTTTAGATCACATGTGCTAAATTGCAAAAGCCCTTAGAGATATTCAAGTTTGAATGGTTGCAGGAAATGCTCAGGTCACAGTTTTCCAAAATGTTCAGTGTCGAAAACCCTTTGTGTTTTCGACCTTCACTCTGAAAACTCAAGATGTTTTCAACCTTCGGTCTAAAAACCCTCTGTGTTTTTGACCACTTCTACACTTTGCACTTCTCCAGCGTCAGCATTTTTTCTAGGCGTGCTACTACGATTGATGGCGGGCCCGAATGTCTTTTGAACTAGTGGTGATAGTTTTAGTGGTTGGTCACATGTTCGCATGTGGCCTCTTGACCACATGCGCTCATGCGACTAGCCATTAGTAGTTCATGGTCAACATCTTGTGGTCAACTCCAAGAGGTTAGCAGGTAGCATCTTCCGGTTGGTCACATGTTCGCATGGGATCTTTCGATCCCATGTGCCCATGTGACTAACCATTTGTGGTTACGATGGTGACAAACCATTGGCGGTCGCGATTAAGAAATTAATGTTGTCGCATGATCTCATGAAGCCTTTTGAGCTCATGCAATCATGTGACAAGCCTTGCACAGTCAGTAGAGCTTTCAAACTCTATCGGTGGGCCCTTGGGCGGTGGCGTATCCATTTCTCAGTGAAGGTTGCAACGGGCCCAGTAACATGTGGCCCCATAGATTCAAAATCTACAGTGGTCACATGTTCGCATGGGATCTTTTGATCCCATGTGATCATGCAACCACCATTGGATCCTTCTGGTGTTTCAAGTGTTCTTTCATGGGCCCAGCTGATGTGGTTAGTTCTGGTTGGTCCATGTGGTACAGGTGGTATAGGTGGGATATTTTGTGGGCCTGGGCATCTATGTGGCAATGGAGGTAGATTCTAAAAGGCTTTTCGCATGATCACATGAAGCCTTTTGGGCTCATGCGATCATGCGACCAACGTTCAAATTCAAGCAGTATGACTCTCATTCATGGGTTTTCTTCTACATTGACGTTTGCAAGTGCAGGTAGCTGAAGATTTGTGATTTTGGAGGTGGTGGTAGTTGGAAGAATGTGTAGAGACCTTTTAGGCTATCATTCTTGGGTCCTTTCGAGGGTATGAGATCAGATTTTGAGCATTCATGGCTTGGTGGACTTACAGGGAGGTGGATGGATCATGGCGGTCTGATTTTTTATAGACTCATTATAGAGACTGATCATGGCGGGACCCTAGCTAGCACCCTTGTTGATCAAACTCTCTAGGAACTTATCTTATTTTTTCTCCAAGTATCTCTCCACATACTAATGGAACAGTGGTTCTTGTTGCATCTTCATGAAATCTTTGGAGTTGAGGTCAAAACTTGAACTACTACCCCCATAATGTAAACCATGGTGAGCACATTAAGAATGTGGCCTTGAGTTCCTAGGAGGCGTTCATCTCCTATAATGTTCTTGTTGTGAAGCCCTTCTTCCTCTAGGACTAGGAGATCGTGAAGGTGTTCTTGAATGTCTTCCACTTTATGGAGTCTTGGAAGGAGTGGATGGAGGAGAGTTGTTTCCACCACTACCACACATGTTGAATTGGTTATTAAGTTGTTGAGCCAAGAGTCTATCTTTCTCTTCTTGTGCGGCTCTCCTTTCTATTTCCAATAAGGCTTGTCTTTCTGACTCTAGGAGTCTAAATTTCTCTTCCTTTGCAGCTTGTTCATCTAGGAAGGCTTTATTTTTGCACTCAATTCTCTTGAGTCTTTCTCTTGTGTATCTTGAAGTTGTTTGGAGTGGTGAACTTGGTCTTGAATGCTTAAACAAGTCATTGGTGTATGCCACATTCACATGAGTGTAATACGGTTCATCATCTTGACTGTCATGTTGTGACTATCCTTCTTGATAGGATTTCTTCATTTCCCTTTCAGCCCTTTGGTGTGCATCCAAATATCTAGTTGAGATAAGGGGTCAAACTGGTCAATTTTCATTAGAGGAAATGCCAAACATAATGGTGTCCCTATGTCTTTCAAATATGTTGTCAAGAATTTTATCCATTTCTTCCCTCTCTCTTTGAGTCATTGTGTAACTCATATCCATATCTAAATGAGAAGGTGCTAAGGGTGTACTCAACTCACTAAGATTACTCTTCGGATCAAACCAAACTTCTGAGTTGTTCCTAGGGGATTGATCAAAGATAGGCTCTTTTCCCTTACGTTTTTGGTGAGTTTGAACTAAGGGTAATTGGTCAAAGACTAATTAAGGTCATTTTCCTTGATTTACTTGATACCTTGTCATAACCAACATGAAAGAAAAGGTACTAGGTGATAAGATGATCCTAAGAAACGTTGGTACTGTTACCCAAAATTTCCCTGTCATACAATTTTGGCCATAATCCTATTTTTGTATGCGAAGTAGATCCTCAAAGTTCCATGGTTTGTGCTCTTGGCCCCATGTTCTTTAATGTATTGCCAAACCCCAGTTTAGATCACATGTGCTAAATTGCAAAAGCCCTTAGAGATATTCAAGTTTGAATGGTTGCAGGAAATGCTCAGGTCACAGTTTTCCAAAATGTTCAGTGTCGAAAACCCTTTGTGTTTTCGACCTTCACTTTGAAAACTCAAGATGTTTTCAACCTTCGGTCTAAAAACCCTCTGTGTTTTCGACCACTTCTACACTTTGCACTTCTCCAGCGTCAGCATTTTTTCTAGGTGTGCTACTACGATTGATGGCGGGCCCGAATGTCTTTTGAACTAGTGGTGATAGTTTTAGTGGTTGGTCACATGTTCGCATGTGGCCTCTTGACCACATGCGCTCATGCGACTAGCCATTAGTAGTTCATGGTCAACATCTTGTGGTCAACTCCAAGAGGTTAGTAGGTAGCATCTTCCGGTTGGTCACATGTTCGCATGGGATCTTTCGATCCCATGTGCCCATGTGACTAACCATTTGTGGTTACGATGGTGACAAACCATTGGCGGTCGCGATTAAGAAATTAATGTTGTCGCATGATCTCATGAAGCCTTTTGAGCTCATGCAATCATGCGACAAGCCTTGCACAGTCAGTAGAGCTTTCAAACTCTATCGGTGGGCCCTTGGGCGGTGGCGTATCCATTTCTCAGTGAAGGTTGCAACGGGCCCAGTAACATGTGGCCCCATAGATTCAAAATCTACAGTGGTCACATGTTCGCATGGGATCTTTTGATCCCATGTGATCATGCAACCACCATTGGATCCTTCTGGTGTTTCAAGTGTTCTTTCATGGGCCCAGCTGATGTGGTTAGTTCTGGTTGGTCCATGTGGTACAGGTGGTATAGGTGGGATATTTTGTGGGCCTGGGCATCTATGTGGCAATGGAGGTAGATTCTAAAAGGCTTTTCGCATGATCACATGAAGCCTTTTGGGCTCATGCGATCATGCGACCAACGTTCAAATTCAAGCAGTATGACTCTCATTCATGGGTTTTCTTCTACATTGACGTTTGCAAGTGCAGGTAGCTGAAGATTTGTGATTTTGGAGGTGGTGGCAGTTGGAAGAATGTGTAGAGACCTTTTAGGCTATCATTCTTGGGTCCTTTCGAGGGTATGAGATCAGATTTTGAGCATTCATGGCTTGGTGGACTTACAGGGAGGTGGATGGATCATGGCGGTCTGATTTTTTATAGACTCATTATAGAGATGGATACACGGATCATATCAGATTGGATTGGCATGGATATTTTTAGAGAAGCATTTATGATTAGACGTGACTAGTTTAGGGTTGGACTATTTTATGCATATTTTTGTAACCCTAGTTAGTTTTGACTCCTTCCTATGCACAATTGAGTGAGGTATATATTCTTTTTTTGGAGCTTTTGAGCTCAAAATCTAGCAATTGTAAAAAGGAAAGCTTCTTTCTCAGAGAGCAATTTGTGGCATGTTTTTTTCCCGTTTGGCTTTCTACAATTGTAATTTTCATTGATAATTCAGATATTGAAGATATTTGAGGCATTCTTTCTATCCTTATGCTTTCTTGTGTGGATTATCTCTTATTGAATTCAGTATATGTATGTTCAGTACCTTTTAGGTTTTCTTGATTCCTCTTTCTTTCTACAATTCATGTGTATGTTTATAAATGATCTGATTCGAATGATTTTGTGGGTATACTTCCACCCCTGGCAATCTGTCTCATTCCTATGCCCAATTGCGTAGTGTTCCTTTACTACAGACCCCTCTATAAAATATTTATGCAGGCCTATTCACTGAGTTGTAATCTCTGAGACCTAGGATTGTGTACTGGTTTCATCCTCCATACTACAATTCATACCCTAGTTTCAGTGCATCACCTAGTAGGTAGTTTTCTTTCAAGTTATTTCCCTTTCCAAGCATTCCTTCTATCCCTTTCCCTCAAAAAAATTTACTTTTCATGTTAAGAAGCAAATCAGGGTGATTATCTAAGAGGAACCAGCCTAGAACCTGGAGGTTTCATCTCAATTAGCATAGGTCCCACAACCTAGAGATGATTCCCAAGTTATAATGAGTTATCAAGACTAAGAGAGCTTGAGAAAAGGTGCAAACTCAGTGTATAAAAGGTACCAAACTAGGATAGTAGAAGCACTCACTTGTCCAAAAGAGAGGTGGTAAGATATAAATTTTGCAAAAGGCATAAACCAACACTACCACAGGGGTCCCCAATAATCGAGTGAATACCCTAACACATATGGATCAGGAGGATGATTTACCCAAGTTATATTGATTGAATTTGAATTTGGATGGAAGCGAATGGACAAGAGATTACTAAAACTCTCCAAGCGTGTTATCAAAGGATCTAAAGGTTGATCTTCTCAACATAGATGGTTTCTAACTAACCGACTCCAAGAAAGGTCACTTGTGAAATCAAAGATTACTAATTCAAAAGGTCAAGACACATGAACCCAAGGTGAAAATAGGCTTCTAACATCGGGGTAAGTGACCTACTATAATCCTAATCGACCAAAGAAGACTGGGAATGACATAAATCAGCTCACTGTTTGACAGACTATAGGACAGTTTTGCACAAGGGCATGTAGTCCCACGTGAAGAAATACTAGGGCTTGGATGAGAAAATCTTAGGCTCACATGAAGAAACACCAGATCAAACTAAAGCAACTAGCAGGAATCTCTGGCAACACTATAGAAAAATGACATGTGAGGATATGAAATCTCGTGCAAGGAAATGCAAGGTTCACGTGAGAAAATGAAAGCTCACGTGAGAAAGTGCGCAGTAACAGGCGATAAAATAGGATCAAATTACTCGATAGCAAGTTGTAAACTCAGGACCTTAGTTTTTGTTCATTTTAAAAGATTAACTAGATGCATCAACAAATTTTATCATCAATTAGGCACGCAAAATAGCAATCAGGGAGTTCAAGCAAATAGTTGTCTTCAAACAATGAGCAAGGGATAAAGAAACCTTGCACACGAACAAGAATAGTGACTTAGTATGCTACTCCCTAAAGATGCTATTTGTGTATGTTCTCAAAATGTTTCTTCATTCACGCACATAGTCCTAGGAAATAAAAATTTGGTTGCACTATGGTTCTTAGTAATGGTTTGACTCTACAACTTTTGCAATCTCAAGAGGGTGAACTCCAATCTAGGTAATTTGGGGTTTTGACACATTTCAAGAATTTAATCAATCAGAGATACTGAGGAGATCTGACAGCCCAACAAAAAACCACACCTATGGAGATTTCTTCCACAAGCATATTTATATAGTGGTTGTTGCTACCATAGTGAAAATGGCTATTACCGCTTGAGGTTTCATCCACATGGTTTACCCAATAAAGAGAGTGTCCATTATGGTTAACCCTCTCTAACACGGTGACTCACAAAAAAGACCACAAGGGGACTTAGTTTAGATTCAAAGATTTGAGTTTCTGATAATACCCAAAAGGGAGTAGAGCATAATCCTCTAGCCTCTTCACTTCACCAAAACATAGCAAATAGATTCATTGACATGCTAAGATTGAAACCACCTCACCAAGGTTTATGATGTCAACAACAATGTCTACCGAGCTCTCTAAGTGGGTTCAAGAGAGAACATACCGATCAATGTTGAGGAATAAACCAAGTAAGACCGTGAGATAGTAATAATATCCTCCCTACCTACAAGGGGATCTATCTTCGAGAAAAGCTTCACATGTAGAATAAGTGAATGAAGCTCACCCTCTTAAGAACTCCACAAATAGTGTTCATAGGGCCTATTTACAATGTGAAACATATATGCAAAAAAGTGAATCTATGTTCTTTTTAGAGCCCAAAATTGAAGTGTGATCTATGAAAGCAATAAAAACTCAAGCTAGACACATGAGAGATTCATTTTATTCCCAAAATCCAAATGTTATAGAGATGTAAATAAAATACCTCAAATCAAAAGCAACGCACCTTGCTGATATGTTGCCTTAGAAAATAGAATCAAGGAAATAACCACAACAAACATCAAATATCAAAAAATAGCAAGTGGAAATTAAATCTACAAATTATAGGTCTCTTCTATCAAAAGTTCACACAAAATAGTACGCATAGCTGTGCAAGAAAGTACACAGACCCACACAAGAAATTACACAAACCTGTGTGAGAAAGTACACAGGGCCACATGAGAAAGTACACATAGTCGCATGAGAAAATGCCTTTGTCATGTGCAAAAGTGCTACTGACAACACAACTTCACATAATATAGCGACAAACTTCCCATGATAATTTGTAACAAAGACGCACAAAAGTACGGACAGTGCATAAAAATCGTTAGAAAAATAAAATAAAATAAAATAAAGCCAAAAAAATAAATTTTGCCCCACGGTGGGTGCCAAAAATGTGTGCTAAAATGTTGACACACTTCTATAAGTCATTAAATCCAAGATTTCTCAAGAATGAGGTCTCAAATGGTGACTCATAGCTCTCTATTCATGGAGTGCAAGGGTTTATAATGGAGGCCCTTAGCTTAGACCTAGTTTGTGCCCATACAAGTACACCATAAAATGAGAGATTCAAAGAGGAAAAACAAAAATGCTAGTCTCCATGATCATCAAGTATGCATGCAAATGAAAATGGAAGCTATTCTAAATGATAACAATGCATAAAAGCAAACTAATCTATGAAAGGAAATGCTTATACAAGATTATCCTATGAAAGAAAATATGAATCTAATCTAATATGCAAGTGCAATATTAATCTAAATGGATTGCCATGCAGGCATGAGAGAAGAAGACAAGAAAAGAGAAGTTTCAATATTCAAGCTCAAGTGCTCCAAACTCTTCTCCAAAATCGCTCCTCAAACCTCCAACATAACAATAATTAAAATCTAGATGTCCTCCAAATAAGGAGAGGGCTCCTTATAAAGGATTTAGAAATGAATGGATGACTAAGATTAAGAGGCAAAAAAAATGAGCAATGGTGGAGATTAAATCTTAGTTGATCCATGTGCTCAAGATTCTTAAGAGGCAAAATCAATGAACATGGTTAAGAGGCAAAAAGATGTGTGGAAGAGATTAAGAGGTAAAAGAAGATTCCACTCATCTTGGAAAGTGTGCATTCAATATGTAGATAAAAAGTCTTTTTCTTTTTCTTTTTATTTTATTATTTATTTATTATTTTTAGCAAAGTGGTTTCCATTATTTAATTAAAAGATTTTTTATTTATTTAAAAGAGAATTTTGTTTAATTAAAAGGGAGCATGTTTACTTAATTAAATAAAACTTAGGATAAATGATCAAACCTTTGGAAATATTAAAATAATTGAATTAATTACAATTTGATCAAGGAAATTCATTTGTATTAAAATAATGCAAAGCATTGATTTAGGAAATTGATAAATTGATGAATGGGGGCCCAAAGTCTAGGAGACCATTTTAGGGTGCATGCATTTGCCCATGTTTGACTAATGCGTGATCTTTATGGGAACACATGTAGTCAAAGAATGAAGTTGAAATGTGAGATCAATTTGGGATCACAAAACAACCCAAACGTGTGATCGACGGATGGGAACACATCAGGATAAAGATAAGCTAATTGAAAAAGACAAGGCCAACACCCCTATAAATAGGTAATTTTCAAGTCTTAAGCAAGGTTGCCCCAAGTGAAGCAATTGATAGGATTAATAAAGCTGAATCAATGTATGCACCCTAAAATGGTCGCTAGACTTTGGGCCCCCATTCATCAATTTATCAATTTCTCGAATCAATGCTTTGCAATATTTTCAATTCAAATCAATTTCCTTGATCAAATCATAATTAATTCAATTATTTTAATATTTCCTAAGGTTTGATAATTTATCCTAAGTTTAATTTAATTAAGTGAACATGCTCCCTTTTAATTAAATAAAAATCTCCTTTAATTAAATAACGGAAACCACTTTGCTAAAAATAATAAATAAATAATAAAATAAAAAGAAAAAGAAAAAGACTTTTTGTCTACACATTGAATGGACACTTTCCAAGATGAGTGGAATCTCCTTTTACCTCTTAATCTCTTCCACACAACTTTTTGTCTCTTAACCATGTCCATTGATTTTGTCTCTTGAGAATCTTGAGTGCATGGATCAACCAAGATTTAATCTCCACCATTTCTCATTTCTTTTTGCCTCTTAATCTTGGTCATCCATTCATTTCTAAATCCTTTATAAAGATCCCTCTCCTTCTCATTTGGAGGACATCTAGATTTATTCAAGCTCAAGTGCTCCAAACTCTTCTCCAAAATCGCTCCTCAAACCTGCAGCATAACAATACTCAAAATCTAGATGTGCTCCAAATGATAAGTTGAGGGCTCCTTATAAAGAATTTAGAAACGAATGGATGACCAAGATTAAGAGGCAAAAAGAAATGAGCAATGGTGAAGATTAAATCTTGATTGATCCATGTGCTCAAGATTCTCAAGAGGAAAAATCAATGGACATGGTTAAGAGGCAAAAAGATGTGTGAAAGAGATTAAGAGGTAAAAGGAGATTCCACTCATATTGGAAAGTGTGCATTCAATGTGTAGACAAAAAGTCTTTTTCTTTTTCTTTTTATTTTATTATTTATTTATTATTTTTAGCAAAGTGGTTTCCATTATGTATTTAAAAGATTTTTTATTTATTTAAAAGAGATTTTTATTTAATTAAAAGGGAGCATGTTCACTTAATTAAATAAAACTTATGATAAATGATCAAACCTTAGGAAATATTAAAATAATTTAATTAATTATGATTTGATCAAGGAAATTGATTTGAATTGAAAATATTGCAAAGCATTGATTCAGGAAATTGATAAATTGATGAATGGGTGCCCAAAGTCTAGGCGACCATTTTAGGGTGCATACAACTTGTCATCTATCTATGGATACATTTTGGAAAGATGAAGATAATGTATCTTTTTTGTTCATTTTCTATGCACTAGATCTAATTTTCATCGAGTCTACAAAATTACCATTATGAAGATTTTAAGCAATGTGTTTATTCGTATGACAGGAGATTTATTGACCATGGCTACACCTTCTCACAAAGGGGTAGATAATGTTTTATGTTCTTCCTAGTCTAATGTGTGGAGGCATGAATGACTAATGGAGGATGTGTCACCCCTTATTTCTAAAGGAGGGGAGAGGTTGATTGTTGGATTTATAGATGTTGTGGGTCCTTGTGTGGATGAAGCAGAAATATATTTTGAATCTGTAAAAAGTGGTAAATCTGACCCTGGATTTATGGGTGAGTTTGCACCTATAAAACTTAGAGGAGAATATATTTTTATACTCTAATATTACTTGGATAAGGCTCATTTGGAGTGTTTTGGAACAAAGTTTAGAAACGTTGAGGTCTTCTTAAGGCCTAATTATTCTCTGAGATTCAAAAGAGGAAGTAGAGGATGCCACAATACATGGCTATACCGGTTGGACTTCACGGGGGATATTGTTGGGATGTGAAGCCCAAATGTCACATGACCAATAATTTTCTCCTATATCTTTATATTCAAATATATTTCAATAAATGACTATATGTAGTCTATGTATTGTGTAATTGGAGATTCAAATAATAGATTCATTCCTTTCTTAAAAGTGGATGTACACAATTGTTGAGCCTCTATAAAATTATGTTCTTGTTTTGATCTTTATTTTCTAGTTTATTTATATTTCTCTGCAAGTCTTTTATATTTACATTAGTAATATTGATTGGTACTAAGATGGAGATCAACCAAGTTTATTTTCAAGGCAAAGAATTGTGCATGGGTTTGGGTAAAATAATTGTAAACATCACACATATGCATAGAGAAATCATTTTTTTCATTGTATTCTTCAAAAAATTACTATTGGTGATGGAGATTCAGGAAGTACTTCTAATTCTACTCTCCTTGAAGCTGAATTTCTATGGTTTCCTAGTGGACAAATCCCGTTTGAAGTAAAAAATTGCACGAATAGTTTTGATCCTTGTAATATTTCATGCTAAGGCTCTTGAGTTTGTAACATGATTTTTCTAGTATAAAAAATTAAGTTTTCAACTTTTTTTAGATTGTTGATTAAGTAAATCGACGCATATGTGGTTTTGATTTTTAATGCAGTAATGTTTACTTTTTATTCCAAAATTGGTGTTAAATTGTCTCGCTCCTTTGCAGTCATTATTATGTGGTAGCGAGAGATTTGTAAATCTCATTTCAAAGATGAATTGAGTGTGGGAGAAAGCATGTGTAGAAAGAGAATGAATAATTTTTAAGGGAAGGGTCCAAAAGTTCATTTCTGAACTAATTCAACATTTACATAAATATTGCCACATAAAAAGGAGAATGAAAGTTTGGATAGAGGAGAAGTGACTTTATATGTTAGTTTCATTAGAATTTACAAGCTAAAAGTCCTCGAGGATACTAATAGGGAAAACCACATGTTCCTTTTTAGTCACTCCAAGTAAATGGGGTTAACAATAATAGGCTATGCCAACCGTCTTCACTTTGAGCTCCACAAGACTAAAGAGGATGCTTGTATTTATAAGTATGTAAATCAGATAAACTCATACCAATTAACACACAATAGATTTACAATTGTGGAAGGTTTTCAGATATTTGAATATGGGTATTTACATTTCATAATTTTCAAGAATCATCCCACTTAATTTAGTATCATTTGCAACAAAAACAACCTACACCAACACATAATAAATATAAAAGTATAAGTGATTTTCCTAGATTTAATGGGGTTTCTTTCTAAGTCTCGACAAGAAAAACACTTCCAAACCAATTCCCTATCCATTATAGAGTCATAAAATAATTGTTAAATTCAATGGAAACTTAAACAGGATTTCAATGGTGACTATATCAATACTACCTTATAGTAATGAAACCAACAATTATAAATAATGTTAATCTTCTTAAAGATCCAAATGGTTTATATTTTGGAGACATTCACAACATCACATATGTTAATTGTACACACCAATTCAACTACCTGTTATTGTCAAAATAAAATTACATTACTATCTAAATTTCTAGGACATCTAAAATAGACACTTATCTATAACCCTAATTCTCTTTTCACCCAATCTAGGACTCAAAAGTGGAACTCCTTTTACAATAAAAGACAAATAGAATTAAATAGAAAAATAATAACTCTAGATTGATCTTGTTGTAGACACTTTTCCTCTTCTCCACTTGATCTTCAAAATTTAATGTTATCTCCTTCTCTCGCTGCCACTTGATCTACTCTTATCCTTTATCTGATCTTTCCAATTTCCCTAATGTTGGTTGCAACTAAAAATACTCATTATTCTCCTTCTTATCCAGCTCACTTTTGCAATTGAATATAATACCATTTTCCACTTTGTCTCCCTTTTCGTATGAATTATATTCAATTTATTTTGTATTTCCCTGTGAACACTCTTCTCTTGGTGAGAAATCACTAGCTCCTACATACTACCACTCTTCTTTATTCACTACTACATTTGAGGTCAAATTTTGATGGCCATTTGTTGGATTTGCAATGCTAATTTGTCGACATTTCGACAGATGAGTCCATTGCCATTTTTGCATAGGAAATTATGATAGAAGACGTATTCATTGGTTTACTAACACCATATCACGTCGAAAACTTGGACATGGCAATAGCTTCGTTATGGCATTTTTTGTGGTTCAGCCATTGGAATTCTGACACAATGACCTATCAGAAATATACAATCTCTGTCGGAATTAACTATCGAAAACATATCCTTTTCGACATTATAATTGTTGGAATAGCCACAGTTTCCACCTAATTCTGACAGATATACCTGTCGGTGATATGGCATTAATGTTGGAGATTCTATCAAAAAATTACTATTTTCAACACTTAAACTATTGGAAGAGAGACAATCCTTCAACATTTCTCTGATAGGTTTCCTTGTCAAACGTATAGCATTATTGTCGGAAGTATTGTCATAAATTATTTTTCTCTGACATTTTATCTGTTGAATGCGTAGCACTTCTGAAAAAATTAATTATGAAGTGTCGAAAAACCGATGGATATGTGCATTAAAGATAAAATAGCTCAAGAGACCATCATAGGTTCTCTCTTTCTTCGGTCTATATTATTGACATAATGTTTTACCTTTCATTAGCTCATCAAATCTGAGGATTTGAAAGAATTTAATAGAATATTTTCATGACAACATATATTATTTAAGTTGACATTGCATGAATTTATCTACTTTGCGCACTTGTAGACTATGAGGACGGCGATAAAGAAGCATGGGCATGGCCGTCTTCATAGTATACAAGTGTGCGAAGTAGATAAATTCATGCAATATCAACTTAAATAATATATGTTGTCATGAAAATATTCTATTAAATTCTTTCAAATCCCCATATTTGATGAGCTAATGAAAGGTAAAACATTGTATCAATAATATAGACCGAAGAAAGAGACAACCTATGATGGTCTCTTGAGTTGTGTTATCTTTAGTCCTAGCTACTATCCTAGCTACCTGTCGATCATCGAGAATAATCACTGCCTTGCATTTATGTACACTACACAAATTGATCCTAGTCTTGCAAAAACATTTTACACTTGTACATCTCATCAATACTGGAGGCCTAAAGTAATTTTATATGATCACTAGCACATTTCATGCATGGATGAGAAACAGTATCCAAAGTTTCTAGATAATTGTTTTTGAGAAGAGGAATGAGTGCAGGCCAAAGAAGGGATAATTCCACAATAGAGAGGAAGACATCTTTTTAGCCTGGGTCTGGATCCTACCCCAATTATCGAAGGATCTAGGGCCAGTCTAGAAAGATGTCTTCCCATTCTATCTACAACATTGTGTCCATCCATGATCTCAGGAATATCATCATCTTTCTACTCTTCATTTGCCAAAATATATTGCTTCTTCAAGCTTGCAAAGTAATCTTATTAATAAAAGAACTCTTGCCAACATTAGGATACCCACAGATCAAAATAGTTGATGTTATTGGTGCTTGTACTCAAGGATATTGATTCACTATTTTGAAATGGCCAAATCATTTTTATTTCATTTGTAGAGAAAAGGAGTGGGAGAAAATGAGCAAGTGAAAGTTGATCGAGCGCAAGAGAAGGCATTGCATTTTATTTGATCATGAATGCTCTCTGAAATGACCAATCATGTTTTCTATTCAATTTTTTTTGGTGTTTTTTTTCCCATATTCAGTAGATAAAAATCATGGCGGCTACCACTTAGCCATCTTTTTGATGTTCCAGGTATTTTATAAAGATACAGGTATGTGGATTTATCATTCAGTTGCTTGCAGTTATTGGTCAAATGCAAATATTTTGTCAAGTTGAAAGGGCAAGATATCAGTTTGGTGTTTTCAGTTTATGTTAAAAGTTGATTTGGTAAAATCCTCAAAAAATACACTACATGTTCTAAAATGTAAAGAAGTTGAATGTTAAATGTAAGATATACATCTCATCCATAGTAATCAAAAGGAAGGACATGAAAATTATAAGGAGATTTACCAATCCAAAAATATAAGCGAATAGGAAACATGATTGGTACCTTATGAATTGGTTTTTGAGGTGCACAATCTTCATCAATCTCCTGAGAACAAGACCCCTCCTCATGAAAAATGCATTTAACGGATTAAACAAATCTACAAAACTAAACCAATGGCATGTTTAGAACAAAGAAATAGATTGATAATGATATGCTGAAAATTCTATTATGTTTAATAAAAGCAAAAGGACCAGTCCCAACAATTCTTAAACATACTTTATTTTTTATGATAATAACATGATAATTAAACTAATAAAGGTGTTATCTGCATTTAATCTACCAATTACTAATAACACAAAAAACAAATTACAAAACTAAACCAATGGCATGTTCTTCGTGTGGTACAAGGAAGATTTGGCTATGAAAAAAAAAAGTGAAACAGCCTCATCATTTTTATTTCGATTGGATAGAGGAGCGAAAGCTAAGCGTGAGAGAAGGTATGTGATTTCTTCATCTTTCAAGCATCTGGCATCATATTTGACTACAAATTTCAAATGCATTGCATTTTATTTGATCATGAATGATCTCTGAAATGACCGCATTCTACTGGTGTCATGCCCTAGCCCGTGCTTTATCTCCATTATTTGATATTATTGGTGCTTGTGCTCAAGCATATCGATTCATTACTTTCAAATGTTTGGATCGTTTAGACAGTTACATTTCCTGACTGTTCCTCTAGTACATAGTCAGGAAATGTAACTATCTAATGATTATATGTAATGTTCAATGGATTAAATGCTTTATTCTTCGTAGAAGTGAATGGAAGGGATAGTGTGTATTAAATACAATTCAAACACTTATTGAATGCTTTGGAGACTATTGGTTTGACTATCCATGCGCTACCAGTGACTAAGATTCATTAAAGGATACAAAACCCTTCATTTTGGGGTTATTGTGTGTGGATTCAATTGTAGGTTTGATTTGGTTAATGTTTAGAAGAGACCAATAAAGTATTTAAAGACAATATTACATGTTTGGAGAGGTTTGAGAGGCACTTATCATGACTATACCCTCACAAACATCGGCATAGACTAGTTTTACTAAGTTTCCTTTCTCTATTTTGAGGTATCCTTTCTCTGTCGTAGGGGTACACTTAGAGGGTTCATTGAAAAAATGATCCTTCAAATGGTTACTATGAATATGAATGATTTGATATAGCATATATTGCTCATTTTACTTGAAGTTTGGAATAGCTTGTGCATGGGTGAAAGTAGTTTTGATCATTTTGATCATGACTATTCCTCTACACAGTCAGGAAATGTAACTGTCTAATGATTATATGTAATGTTGAATGGATTAAATTCTTTATCCTTGGTAGAAGTGAATGGAAGGAATAGTGTTGGTGTTAGGTTTCATTTATTATTGAATTCAATGGTTTCCAAGATGTGTTGAGGAGTTTTCTCCTTATTTAATGTTAACTATTCCTGCACAATCCACTCATACAATAGTGAAATGCTATGTGGAAGGGATGGTTGATAGTGTTCCTTAAGGGAAGGGGGATTTTGAAAGACTTGTTATCATTGTATTGTGTATTTCCAATATGTTTGGTTGTAGGGCAAACTAGGAGAATGAAGGATCACTCACCAATTGCATGATAACCCAGTTTTGAAGGGTCACTGGTTGAGGGGACAGTCAAGGTCCTGATGATTGGTCCATTAGAGGACCCTATTTATTTGTATTAATTTCTATTCAAATTGGATGCATGGATTTCTTGTTAATTATCAGCTCCTATGTATCCTGCAACTGCATCCGTAAATCTCCATATACTTCTCTACGGTTGTAAGCCACTTAGAGATCAAAATAGAGAAACTAAATCAAAATCGTGCTTTGTCCTATTTCCTTTTAACAAAGTCTCAACTATCAATGATACAATATACATTTGATGCCCTAAGCTATCAAATATACAAATGGTACCTACCTAGAAGCTCACCAGGAGAATGAAGGATCACTCAGTGATTGCATGATAACCCAGTTTTGAAGGGTCACTGGTTGAGGGCACAGTCAAGGTCTACATGATTAGGCCATTGGAGGACTCTAGTTCTTTGTATTAATTGCTATTCAAATTGGATGCATGGATTTATTATGAATTATCGGCTGCTATGTATCCTACAACTGCATCTGTAAATATGCATATACTTCTCTAGGGTTGTAAGCCACTTAGGGATCAAAATAGAGAAACTAAATAAAAATCATTCTTTGTCCTATTTCCTTTTAACAAAGTATCAACTATCAATGATACAATACATTTGATGCCCTAAGCTATCAATACAAATGGCACCTAGCTAGAAGCTCACGACCTGTCCATCTGATAACCACAGTCAACATTACAAAAAAATGGATATCCTTGAGCACAAGCACCAATAACATCAAATAATGGAGTTAAAGCACAGGCTAGGGCACGACACCAGTAGAATGTGATCATTTCAGTGACAATAATTTACAATGCAGCCCTTTGGCATGTATTAAACAAAATAGAATTTTTAGCATATTATTATCATTCTATTTCTTTATTGTAAACATGCCATCGGTTCAGTTTTGTAACTTCACTATTGTATGAGTGGATTGTGTGGGAATAGTTAACATTAAACAAGGAGAAAACTCCTCAACAAATCTTGGAAACCATTGAGTTCAATAATAAATGAAACCTAACACCAACACTATTCCTTCCATAGTTACAGGATACATAGCAATCGATAATAAACAAGAAATCCATGCATCAAATTTTTATAAGGATATCCTACTAATCAATAGGAATTTTCTTGAGATGACCAATGATTATGCATTTTGATGGCAGTGTGCTAGTTCAAAAGGATAATATAAATCTGAAACAATTTTTTCTGATTTTCTCAAACTATAAATGTGGTTAAAGGGAAAATATTATGTGGAAAACCCACAAACCAAGCTAGCAAATGATTGTACATCAAATTATTCCTATATTCATTCAAATATTGCTATGCTTCAGCTACCTGACCTTTGAGCTTCATCTATAGGAATGTGTAGCTTTAAGATAGAGTTACTTCTTGGGCCTTACAATAGGGTGGGATATGATCAAGATTTGTTTAGGTTGTATCTTTGTTAGTCCCATTGTTAGGTTCTTATAGTTCATGGTTTGAATCTATTATGGTTGTGTAAGGGATTTGTAGATACTTTTTCTAACATAATTATTGGACACCATGATTGGAACAACTAGTTGTTGGCTATTGTACACATGAATCATATCTGTCAATGGTTCTTTGTGTTCAAGAATTCGTTGATCAATCTTTGAGATTTATTGTCCCAACTTTAAAAGAGTGATAAAAGATATAGTGAGTGTTATGTTTTCCAAGTGTTTTGTGGGTGGCATTATCTTCTAGGAGTAATTGCTGGAACCAAATTATGTTCTTTGCCTCCAGTAAATATTGCAGACACAACCATCTTCTTGGTGAAGGGTTTGTTCCATCCCCATGAGGCACTATTGCATGGTTTCCATTCCCTTGTAGTATACTAAACCTAATTTAATACAAGTGTGCACTATTTTGGGTTCCATAATTTATGGCCTCTACACTGTGGTTGTTAGCCTAATTAAGACAAGCCTACCTTTGCATATAATAAGAGGCCAACATGAAACAAACAACCAGAGGTTAGGGGGTTGTTCCCTGTCCATAATTTATTATTTAAGTGCTAAGTGATGATGGGTATATTGTGTAATTCATACCTAGTGTGTCTCTTTCATTCTCTCCACATTTCACATTAGGAGTATAAGTTATAAAATACTAATGAAATCAACTATAGGTCAAATCTAATCAAAATTGAAATATAAAGATTAAAATAGATCTTGAAGAAATATGGGAACCATTTTTTACAGATATTGTACAAACAAAGAAAATACTCCAAAGAGGAAATGCTTCAATGTGGAACAATTGAAGGACAATATTTTACTTTTATATGCACATCTGCAATGTTTTTGATATATTTCTGAGATAACAAAACCATAGAAAGAATAGCATATAGAAGAAAGTAAAGAATAATGATCATACTTTGAGATGTTGTGGAAAATTAAAGGAAAAAATTCTTGGTGGGGTTATCATGCAATTAGTGAGTGATCCTTCATTCCCCTCTTCCAATGACCCTTGAAAACCGGGTTATCATGCAATCGGTGAGTGGTCCTTCATTCTCCTGGTTTTCCCTGCAACCAACATATTGGAAATACACAATATAATGATAACAAGTCTTTCACAATCCCCCTTCCCTCAAGGAACACTATCAACCATCCCTTCCACATAGCATTTCACTATTGTATGAGTGGATTGTGCAAGAACAATTAACATTAAACAAGGAGCAAACTCCTAAACACATCTTTGTTGTAAACATGCCATTGGTTCAGTTTTGTAAATTTGATTTTTGTGTTAAATGCATTTAAATGGAACATTAAGCATAGTAATAATATGCTTAGTCTATTAGTAATTGTAGATTAAATGCCCATAACACCTTTATTAGTTTAGCATGTTATTATAAGATACTAAAGAAGACCTGCTATTTGTCAGAGAAATCTTCACTATCCCCCACAATGAAGATAATGAAGATTGACCTCCTGCCCCACAACAAAGAACATTGTAATAAGAATAAGATAGTGCCAAGAAACATTTTCACAAATATGAAATGTGAGGAAAAGTAATAACATTAACAATGCCAAGATTGACAGCATTAAATTTCACCTACAGATGAGTTTTTGTAGTGGGTTGCCCAGCATCAAAAATATGTTGAGTTTCATTTGAGCTATAACTAAGAGTATCATGTAGAACAGACCCTAAACTTTGAAAGCGTTCTCTAGCCTGGCAATTCAAAATTCAATCTAGGCAAGCATCAGCAAGTGAAATAAATTATAGACATCAACATCAACATCATCATAATCATTAGACATAAATTATAGACATCAACATCAACATAATCATAATCATTTGGAGGGTATTCATTTTGGTCCTTGGATAGTACTATGTTTCTTGAAATTTCTTGTGATGCTTCTAAAATTTAAAGACATATTTTATGGCTTAATGATAATATAGATTAGTGTTTTGTTTTCTAATGGAATGTTGTTGATCATTCATGGTCTTGAAGAAACTTTTTATTGTTTTGACTCTCGAGTCTTGACATTGTTTCTCAATGTGATATAGACTGACCACAAGATGGTTCAGTTGGTCCTCTCTTTCTATTTAATCATTTGTCTTCTTCATGGTGTAAGTGTCAATATGTTATAATCCAACCAGCATGTCATACCCCCACTTCTGAAAAACCTCACAGCATGCAAATCACAGCCAAAGACTTGGGTGATCAGCATACACAAATAGCAATTACCCTTAGGAAACAATGATAATTAATATTCATTAATGGTGGGTGGTGATTCCTTGGTAATAAAGGCATTGCTAGCATTCATCATCTTAACCAAGTCATGGGTGGTGATCCTTGAAATAGCACAATTAGTAAAAGGAAATAACAACATAAGTCATGGGTGGTGATCCTTGAATTTGGAGTGAGGAAGAAGGAAAATTGGAAAAGAAAATATGGAATAATTAGGTTGGAATTGGAGAAGAATCCAAAAATAAACTTTAATTAGAAAAAAGCCAAGTTATTTGGTTCTTTGTTTGAGGTTGGGTTCCGATTCTACTTTTGTTCTCCTCTAGGTTTGACTTGGGTTCCTTTGGTAGGAACTTGGGTGCCTGGGCCAATTCCGGGTGCACGTGCAGTATTATAAATATGATACATGAGGTATTTTATTCATAATTTATAGGCTAACTCATTATTATGGTAACATGGGCATGATTACACTCCCTAGATCTACCATATTATATATGTGTAGCCTGTAGGGGACATCTTCTGCTCATCCATGTATCATAGCTTGGTGAGAGTTCTTAGGAGAAAGACAAGATGTCAGTGGGAGATGGAGAAACCAATATCAGAACACCACTTGAAGCCTTGCAATGTTGAGAGTGGGATAAAAGCTACACTTGAGACCCTATATAAGGAACAAACTTATTGAGCTTCACTTTGTTTCGAGAATAGTTTTATATTCTGTACTAAATAGGGCCAACCATGTGAAGGTGGAAGCTCATTTGACCCCCCCCCCCCCTAACATCACTCTAAATTCCCCATTAACATCTAACATTCATTCATTATTTCGTCCATTAATAAAATGTAACATTCATTAATTATCACACAATAACATTCATTCACACATTAATAAAATGTGATATTCATTAATTATCACACGATAACATTCATTAACACATTATAAAATTTATGAACATTCACTACCACATAATTAAATTCATTGGCATATAAAAATTAGTCATTATCAATTAAGGTGCATAGATGACAATCATTTCTTTTTTTTCTTTTGATTTCTAGTTTTTAAGATGTAATTGTTAAGATGAGTATCGATATCATCATCACCATCATCATCATCTACCCTCTCATTAGATCTCAATGCATGCCTAGTTCTCTATTGATGCAAAGGGGGGTCATCTGCAATAACATATAAAAGGGTTAAATTAAAAACATTTTATTATAATTAAAAACATTTTAAAGTATTTCAGTACTTTATAGGCCATAATCGTATAGCTCTTTACCTAATCTAGTCACATCATCAACATTGAGGTCAGTTTGTCTGGCCTCAGCCTCAACCTCAACATGCTCATTAACAACGGCCTCTACACTCTCTATAGCTGCAATACAAATTGTTACATTAATCCAAACACTAATTGCAATTAAATTTTTATTACTACACCAATCAATTTAAGATGTTTACTTGTATTACTGTGATGCACATCCTCATTGTCATCAACACCCATAGGTTGTGTACGGCAAGAATCGGCAGGCTGCATTTCAATTTCATACGCATTCATGTTATCATTGTTTTCTTACTTAAAACAAATTTACTCACTTTATGTTGGAGCTTAACATCAAATAAACTAATTGGTAAATAATTAAATTTGAAATATCGTCTATTTAGCTTACTTACCCCGACAGATCCATCAGTAGAACCTTGTGCACTTCTTATTCTTTCTACCATGACTTTATAGCCTTGTTGGAAGCCAATTCTCTTGTCCTCTTTGTGAGACTTATATTGAACTCCGCACCCTGCATTTTTGCTTGGTATCATCAAATTTTATTTTATTGTTTCATCAAAAAAAAAAAAGATTTCAAATTATAAATAAATATTTAAAGATCAAAGAATTATTTTCAGTGTTAAAAGCCATGTAAAGATTGTATTTTTCCAACACTTACAACTCGTGTAGCAAGTTTTGAATAACCACCAGAGCCTAGCTTGTGTTGCCTATGCTTTTGCAATCTTGCCTTTGTTGCCTTTGATGATGTGTTAGGAAATCTATGAAGAGATTGAAATATGTTAGTTCATATAAATATGAAGAGTATTTAGTACACAATTACATTCTTAACAATATCACATACCTTCTTCTGTTCTCTGGTGGTGTATTTCCTTTTTTTACTTCAATTTTCTCATTCGCATTCAGAATAATAGATTTCCACTCTAAATCGGGAATGCAAGGGGGGCACTGGTAATGTGGGTTTTTGGTTAATGTACACCTTACTGGTCCCTAATATACCTCAAACATATCATGGCTCTTTGAAGGAGCTTACCCTTCTCAAATGCATGAGGTCCAAACAAGCTTGTCATACTCTCTACGAGATCATCCTTTAACTTTTGATTTTGGGTTTTTCACCTTTTAAGAAAGAAAATAGTGTTAGATTCAAAAATGGATGTAATGATAACTATCCTAGCAATGATATGAAATCAAAATAGTGGATTGGGGTTTTAGTTCGGATATGATGTTTCACCCTGTACAGATGGTGGGCCTGAATATCCACAAACACTCATCATTAAGTTTACTATAGAAAACATCATTCCCTACAAAATAATCATGGGATCATTAGTCGAAGGATATAATAGTATAAAATAAGAACACAATAGATGTAAGCTTCTCATATTGAATGCAAGGTGTAATTAACATACAATTGTATAGTAAAAGAAAGGTCCAATCTTTAAAGTACCTGGAAGTTTTTCTATTTTCAAGGGAAGTCTTTCTTCTTCAGACACAAGCAATATGCAATCCTTCACCATTCCCGTACTAGCAATACTAGTACATCCAAGAAAATCACCATCAAGTGTTGCATCCCCTATTGCATAAATTGAATCCATTATGAAATGGCCCTAAGAAAGAACACTTCAAGGGAAATAAACATATATATAATGATAGAGAAAATTAAATACCTGTACGAGTAGGTGGTGCCATGGCGTCTATGGCTTATGTGTTGCTGACATTGCAGGATGTGATACATCTGAGCCTTCCATCGTATGAGGCGGTGATAGTAAATGATCATTGACATGTGCTAAAGAATAAGATTGTTAGAGCATAATAAAACCAGTGATTAGCATGGATAATATTGTTAGAGAGTAAAAAAAATATAGTCCAACATGTGATCTACCTTAACTAGCTGTAGTATCCTCATCATGGCCACAAGGATCAAAATTATGCAAAAAAAGTTGTAAAAGCAACACATCCGCTTATTTTTTAATGACATAAAAGACTACTATAACATAAAAACTATTATTGAACTTTTGTTATAATTAAAAATTACATTAATACTTACTCAGTAATTTTGAGATAGGTGCATCAGTTTAGTTGCCCTCTTTTGTGACTCAAGAGTTGGAGGGAATATAGATGCCAATTCAGCCAATCTATTTCCAATTTTGTGGAGGCATTTTTTAATTGCAGAAGTTGGCTCGTCACAAGCACCGAAATCAATAACTAGGTCCTTGTCAAAGGACTCCTCTTCAGGGACTACAGGTTCCTTTCCCTTTCTCTATTGACCACCTGTCTATGACAACAATATTACTAACACTATTAGAATTAATCTGAAACGGTGATGAAAAGAATATAATAAAAAACTTTATTTAACATTTTGCTTCTATCTAATTTGTAGTTCAATAACAAAGAGGTTTACCTGCTGGGAAGAAGTGCATGCATGATCATCATTGTCCCCACTACGTGGTTGCTCCATATTGTGGTCTTGTGTTATTATTTAAAGTTAACCAATAATTAGAAAGGACTACATTAATAAATTTCATTAGAAGATGATGATGGAGATGAGGTGGATGGTGAGGAGACTCTCTAAATGTGGCTGGCAAAAAAACTCAATTATTTAATGGTACATAGTATGTACCTACACCCTAATGATAGTGACATTATTTGTATCTATGCGATTCAAATTGTAATCAATAAGAAACTCTTCCCCTACACTTATTGATTTTATCAAACATACAAATACATGATTTTCCTCATGCGCCTCAAATATGCAATTGGGTTGCTTAATAGTTGACAAAGGTCACGTGCTATTTATAAAACCTACAATATTCCCAGATGCTTTTGGCCTTTCATCAATGTATATAGCCACTCTTTTACTTTTCTCATTGTCTTTTTTTTTAATATAATTTTCCGTGAGCGCATACCTACGCATATTTTTTTATATTGAACAATTTGCATCCAACTTTTGTAATCATAACAAGGTCTAACATACTCCATCAATTCAACAACTTTGTTGTAAGAGACCTTTATGCCATCCATGGAAAATAAGCCCAAACCATGTATTGACGATGGTGCAATACGATATATCTTGCCTTTAACACTAAAATCAGTGTTTATTGGAGGAAGTTCCTTGGGGACCCATTGTTTCTATAGATTTTGGTACCTAGAGGGCACCTCGATGTTGCCTTTGCTCTCATCATCATAAGAACATGACCCCCCTTGAGTAAGGAAAAATTTCACACATCTATTGAATTTCCTTCTAGTCTTTTGACCTCTAGTTGATCTTCCTAATTCAGGCATACTAAATGACTCACTTTCTTCGCTCAAGGAAGACACATCTGACAAATACCTATTTGCTACTACCTACACTCCATCAAATGAGAGAGATAGCAAGTAATGCAAGATAATTTGCAAAATGTGAAATACATTAATCTCTATAGGGTGTATTGACTTATACATGTCGATCCATGAGACTATGTGGGATGCTTGTGAAAGGAGTCCGGGTACCTACATATGTAATTCAATTATCTAATGTTAGCTAAAAACTCATGATACATATTGTGAGTTTGAAGAGAGTTCATGCCATGTGTGATAGAACCTAATTTATCTAATATGGTGCATTGTTAAAAAAATTAAGGGTAGAGTAGTTATTACTTAGTTTTTTGTGGGGGACAATGAAGATATGTCTAACAAATAGCAGATCTTCTTTAGTATTTCATGAATTTTTACCACGTATACTGTTTCAAGCCTTTGAGTCTTGGAGAAGAAGAATGGTGTAAGTTGAATAGATCAGATTGAATGGGGTGTTGAGAAATGGTGAATAGACCATGATGAGATGATACTTGATGTCGTGACTAAGTTTCCCTCACAAACATTGGCATAGACTAGTTTTACTAAGTTTCCTTTCTCTATTTTGAGGTTTCCTTTCTCTGCCACAGGGGTACAGTTAGAGGGTTCATTGAAAAAATGATCCTTCGAATGGTTACTATGAATATGAATGATTTGATATAGCATATTGCTCATTTTACTTGAAGTTTGGAATAGCTTATGCAAGGGTGAAAGTAGTTTTGATCATTTTGGTTGTGACTGTTCCTCTACATGGTCAAGAAATGTAATTGTCTAATGATTATATGTAATGTTGAAAGGATTAAATTCTTTATTCTTGGTAGAAGTGAATGGAAGGAATAGTGTTGGTGTTAGGTTTCATTTATTATTGAATTCAATGGTTTCCAAGATGTGTTGAGGAGTTTCCTCCTTGTTTAATGTTAATTGTTCCTGTACAATCCACTCATACAATAGTGAAATGCTATGTGGAAGGGATGGTTGATAGTGTTCCTTGAGGGAAGGGGGATTTTGAAAGACTTTTTATTATTGTATTGTGTATTTCCAATATGTTTGGATGTAGGGCAGACAGGGAGAATGAAGGATCACTCACGGATTGCATGATAACCTAGTTTTGAAGGGTCACAGGTCACAGGGAAGAGGGGAATGAAGGATCACTCACTGATTGCATGATAACCCCACCAAGCATTCTTTCCTTTAATTTTCCATAATATCTCAAAGTATGATCATTATTCTTTACTTTCTTCTATATGCTATTCTTTTTATGTTTTTGTTATCTCAGAAATATATCAAAAACAATGCAAATATGCATATAAAAGTAAAATATTGTCCTTCAATTGTTCCACATTGAAGCATTTCCTCTTTGGAGTATTCTCTTTGTTTGTACAATATCTATCAAAAATGGTTCCCATATTTCTTCAAGATCTATTTTAATCTTTATATTGCAATTTTGATTAGCTTTGACCTATAGTTGATTTCATTAGTATTTTATAACATATACTCCTAATGTGAAATGTGGAGAGAAAGAAAGAGACACACTAGGTATGAATTACACGATATACCCATCATCACTTAGCACTTAAATAATAAATTATGGATAGGGAAAAACCCTCTAACCTCTGGTTGTTTGTTTCATGTTGGCCTCTTATTATATGCAAAGGTAGGCCTGTCTTAATTAGGCTAACAACCACAGTGTAGGGGCCATAAATTATGGAACCCAAAATAGTGCACACTTGTATTAAATTATGTTCAATATACTACAAGGGAATGAAAACCATGCAATAGTGCCTCATGGGGATGGAAGAAACCCTTCACCAAGAAGATGGTTGTGTTTGCAATATTTACTAGAGGCAAAGAACATAATTTGGTTCCAGCAATTACTCCTAGAAGATAATGCCACCCACAAAACACTTGGAAAACATAGCACTCACTATATCTTTTATCACTCTTTTAAAGTTGGGACATTAAATCTCAAAGATTGATCAATGAATTCTTAAACACAAAGAACCATTGATAGATATGATTCATGTGTACAATAGCCAACAACCAGGTGTTCCAATCACAGTGTCCAATAATTATGTTAGAAAAAGCATCTACAAATCCCTTACACAACCATAATAGATTCAAACCATGAACTATAAGAACCTAACAATGGGACTAACAAAGATACAGCCTAAACAAATCTTGATCATATTCCACCCTATTGTAAGGCCCAAGAAGTAACTCTATCTTAAAGCTACACATTCCTCTAGATGAAGCTCAAAGGTCAGGTAGCTGAAGCATAGCAATACTTGAATAAATATAGGAATAATTTGATGTACAATCATTTGCTAGCTTGGTTTGTGGGTTTTCCACATAATATTTTCCCTTTAACCACATTTATAGTTTGAGAAAATCAGAAAAAATTGTTTCAGATTTATATTATCCTTTTGAACTAGCACACTACCATCAAAATACATAATCATTGGTCATCTCAAGAAAATTCCTATTGATTAGCAGGATATCCTTATAAAAATTTGATGCATGGATTTCTTGTGAATTATCGACTGCTATGTATCCTACAACTATGGAAGGAATAGTGTTAGTGTTAGGTTTCATTTATTATTGAATTCAATGGTTTCCAAGATGTGTTGAGAAGTTTTCTCCTTGTTTAATGTTAACTATTCCTACACAAGCCACTCATAAAATAGTGAAATGCTATGTGGAAGGGATGGTTGATAGTGTTCCTTGAGGGAAGGGGGATTGTGAAAGACTTGTTATCATTGTATTGTGTATTTCCAATTTGTTTGGATGTAGGGTAGACCAGGAGAATGAAGGATCACTCACTGATTGCATGATAACCCAGTTTTGAAGGGTCACTAGTTGAGGGGACAGTCAAGGTCCAGATGATTACCCCATTGGAGGACCCTATTTCTTTGTAGTAATTTCTATTCAAATTGGATGCATGGATTTCTTGTAAATTATCAGCTACTATGTATCCTGCAACTGCATCCGTAAATCTCCATATACTTCTCTAGGGTTGTAAGCCACTTAGGTATCAAAATACAGAGACTAAATCAAAATCGTTCTTTGTCTTATTTCCTTTTAACAAAGTCTCAACTATCAATGATACAATATACATTTGATGCCCTAAGCTATCAAATATACAAATGATACCTACCTAGAAGCTCACCAAGAGAATGAAGGATCACTCACTGATTGCATGATAACCCGGTTTTGAAGGGTCACTGGTTGAGGGGACAGTCAAGGTCTGGATGATTGTACCATTGGAGGACCCTAGTTCTTTGTATTAATTTCTATTCAAATTGGATGCATGGATTTATTGTGAATTATCGGCTGCTATGTATCTTGCAACTGCATCTGTAAATCTACATATATTTCTCTAGGGTTGTAAGCCACTTAGGGATCAAAATAGAGAAACTAAATAAAAATAATTGTTTGACCTATTTCCTTTTAACAAAGTATCAACTATCAATGATGCAATACATTTGATGCCCTAAGCTATCAATACAAATGGCACCTAGCTAGAAGCTCATGGGTTGTCCATTTGATAACCACAGTCAACATTTCAAAAAAATGGATATCCTTGAGCACAAGCACCAATAACATCAAATAATGGAGTTAAAGCACAGGTTAGGGCATGACACCAGTAGAATGCAGTCATTTCAGTGACAACAATTTACAATGGTGTCATTAAACATATACGCCAGTAATATCAACAAACATGAATCCAAACATTTGAATACAATGAATCGATATCCTTGAGCACAAGCACTAATAACATCAAATAATAGAGATAAAGCATTGGCTACGGTATGACACCAGTAGAATACAGTCATTTCAAAGAGCATTCATGATCAAATAAAATGAAATGCATTCGAATATGATGCCAGAGGCTCGAAAGATGAAGAAATCACATACCTTCTCCCACGCTCAGCTTTTTCTCCTTTTCTCCCACTCCCTCTATCCAATCGAAATAAAAATGATGATGTCATTTCACTTTTTTTTTTTTTATCTATACCCCGAATCTGTTGGAATTTCGATGGTCAATTAAACACCCATCGGAATACCGACATCATCGGGGCCTATTACAAAAAAAAACACCAAATTCGTAATAAAAAGTTACCTGTCGGAAACTTCTATCGAAATTTGGCCCCAAATGTAGTAGTGATTTTATGTGAAATTATTCCTCATCATGCAAATAGGCATGATTTACTTATATGCATTATGTTTGTAATATCCATTCAATCACCATGTTAGTTTTGTGTGCCTTTGTTGTGATGGTTACATTAGAAGATTTAATTAATCATTTTAAGATTTTCCTTAAAGATTTTAGTGGTCTATTTGTGTGTTTGTATGTGTGTGTATGTGCTTGAAGTATATTTAGAGAATCAAACATTAAAGTTAATATAATAATGATTTAAATGTTCTTTAATTAAGTATTAAAATATTAATATAGTAATAATGTTAATACTACATGATGTAATTCAATTATGGACTATTGATAAAAAAAAATTATGTAATAAGATGAATGACATTAAATATCACTTTAAAATTTATCAATCAGCTATTAGGGAAATCATTGTTTGGAATGATGATATCAATTATGTGTGGGGAAAAGTTGTCGAAATAAAAGTCCAATAACATTAATTATGTAATTATCATGTTTTTACTCCTTTAGTTTTTGGTCTATAACTATTCTAGGAAGTTCCTCTTTTGTTTTTAGTGATTTGTAATTAGTGGCTATGGTGGCCACATTTTAAGGATGGTCAAGCATGCATTGGAGATTTTCATATGTTTCAATGGGAACAAAATGTATTTTTTTAACATTTAGAGAAAGAGAAAAAAAATTTATAACTGCCACCCAGGAGATGACTTTCTATTGGTGATTGGGGACATGGCCAAGATGCTTGAAATACCAGTCCAAAAAGTGGGTTGTATTTTCATAGATTGGGGATTCTTGTCTTCAAATGATAAAAAATTATTTCATCCTCTTGTTTTCTTTGAATTTTTTCCTTCATAGGTGGAGGTATGAAATTTATATTTTTAGCCTTTTTAATTCAATCTATAATTAATTGAAAAGTTGTCTTTCCTTTCTCTGTTGTCAATAAGAATTGCATGGAGTTTTATTGTTTTATATATTTTTTTGGATTGAGGTGTCTCAACCTTAGAGTCCTAACAATTTGAATTATTTAATTAATTAATTTATCTTAAAATAGTAACTTCCTAAGTTTTCGTTCACTTTGTGGAACCTCTTGGTGAGGTGGCATCCTACATGGCAGGTGATGAGATGACATATTTCTTATTTTCTAGGAATTTGGTACCCACTTGGAAGATATTATGTTATGGGAAGCTATTGTTATGTATTTTGAATTTGATGTGGAAATTGATTCAGCAATTTCCTCTGTTGACTAAAGGTTCTTGGTTGACAATTTCTATTGTGTATTGTAGTTATATTTTAATAATTGGAATTTATGGTGGAGTTCACTTTTGAAAAGTGGTGTGAGGTAATAAAGTTGTCTATTCCTAGTCATGGTCATTTTAATGATGTACTTACATTGCATTTGGAAAGATGATCGTTATGAATGAGATAGGTGTCATTTCCTTGGAAGTAACTATGAACAACTTATCATGGAATTATCAAGTTTCTTACTTTATCACACAACTTACATCTTATGTGTTCAAGATGGTTTTAGAAACCATGGACACCTACCTCATTTATTGAGAGCTATATATGTTGTTGCCTTATCTAATTTATAAATGAGTGAGAGAGAAAAGAGGAGTTCATTTCATAGTGTATGTTGTCAGTTATTCTCCAAGATAGAACAAGATGTAAATATCCATATAAAGGCTTAGGTCTTAAAAATGTATTATAACTTGTTGACGAATAATGCATTGGCTTGATGTTTTGGAGTGTGTGGTTTTTTACCTGAAAGATTTTTCTCCACGTATATTTGTATTTTCAATTGTGTCTCACTCTTCAAAATTTCATGATTCTAGAGTATTAAATATATATGATGTAATTTTCTACTGAAATTTATTAGATCTGTAAACTGCAATCACTTTCCTTTAAGGTTTTAATTGTATGAAATCAACTATGTTTGTTTCTTCTTTTATGACATAGTAGTATGTACTTGTATTAGAAGTTATTCAAGAAATTGTTATATATTAGATGTGCATACTAATCTCAGGTGGCTTTCTAAGATGTCCTCATTTCCCTTCAATTGGTATTCGACCTCAATTTTGTGATTTGCATGCTACTTGAATGTCAGGATTCACAATGTTTTTTGTTCTCATTATTTCTTCTATTAATATTTCTTATCTTGGAGTGCATGAATAAAAAAAATTTGAAGAAATTGGCTAATGATTAATCCTTTGTTGAGTGAAAAGATTGCAATTGGTTTACTTTTTCAAGACACAACAAATTTTTTTGAATAGTGGTGAAGATAGAGAAAATAGAGTTGGTCATCTTGAAATGACATTGATCTAGCTCGCTCACTTTCATATCTTGGAGGACCACTCTCTTTTCCTACTCTTGGAATAATCGATAATTTATCACTTGAGAGGTATTTCCCATTTTCTTTCAAGTTCTTTACGCTTTTCTTTCATATTCATGGATCTTGAGCTGCAGTCAAATAGTTCGAGAGGGTTCATTTTCAGATATGCATAGCATGGTTGTCTTCTTGGGATTGAATTTTTATTTATGATGATGGCCAGAAATGATAGTGGTCTGATTTCCTAAAATGGGAAATGGATTAGTTTGATCTTCTTTGAGAGGCTTACATCTGTGAAGATTCGTGATATTATGTTATGTTTCATCTCTTGAGGCCGAATAGTTTTGGATATTGTTGGGACTTTTAACTTGGAGTTGTGAAGGAGATCATACTTCTCACAATTGACATTTAGAGGTGTTTGTGTAAGGAGATGCTACATACTTATGATTTGTAGGTTGTCTCTTTGGTCTTGGTTCTCTTCTTGGATGTTCAGATTCATTTGACATTATTTTTGAAATCTTAGGTGAAACTATGGTGATCACTCTTTTGTGGTCATGTGTTATCGCTTGTACTTTATTATTTTTTGGTGATGACATGGTGTTTCCTTTATCTCTTTCCTTTGTTGGATGTAGAGAACATGGAAGTGTTGTGGAGACTGGTTGATAGAGATGGTTCTTTCCATAATTTTATTGTAGGCTTTTTCATATCTCTGTGGATAGTCCTTAGTACTACATGGTTACACTTTCCATGTATTTTTATCAGTAGATTCTGTATGTCTTTGATCTTTTTGGATTTGAAATTACCCAAGCAGTGGGAGTTCCTACATATGTATTTGGTCTTCATCAATTTGTTTGCACAAAGAGCTTGAGGTTTCAATTTATGAGTTGGTTATGTTGGTGGCATGAGTTTTCTGATCTTTGATACCTTTGAGGTATGGATGATTGGATGTGTTAACATTTTCTATGGATACTATTTTCAGTCTCGTGGGTTTATCAGCTGGATTGGAGCAATTAGTTTGATTTTTGTTCTGGCTGATTTTTATTCTTGCTTTGTGGAGGATTACTTCACAGTTTTGTTGGGCTTTGGAGTTGATGTTGTTGATGCTTTTGCATAGCTCATGATCACAGTGGGGTGGTGGCAGTATTTTGTATTCTTTGTTATCACTGGGATCTTATGCTTGTGTTGTTTGGATTGGTTTCTAGATGGAGCATGAGAGGATGTGTTGAGATTTGTGTGGTTTCATGGATGACTGTGATGATATAGTTTCATCAATTTGACTCCTTAGAAGTTGATGTTGTAGAATCTTGATAGGAATTAGACAAGTGGGAGAATGTTGGGATTGAGGTGTCTTAACCTTAAATTCCTAACATGTTGAATTATTTAATTAATTGGTTTATTAAAATATTAAAGTTTCCTAAGTTGTCACTCACTTTGTGGGACCTCTTGGTGAGGCGACATCCTACATGGCATGTGATGAGATGGAATATTTATGATTTTCTAAGAAGTTGGAACCCACTTGGAAGATATTAAGTTGTGGGATGATATTTTCATATATTTATAATTTGATGTGAAAATTGACTTGGCAATTTCTTATGGTGACTAAAATGTCTTGGTTGGCAATATGTATTGTGGATCGCAGTTGTGTTTAGAAATTGACATTTATGATGGAGTTCACTTTTGACAAGTGGTGTGAGGTAAGAAAAGGTGCCTATTCTTGGTCATGGTAATTTCTATGTTGTACTTACATTGCATTTGGAAAGATGAAGATTATGGATTAGATAGGTTTTGTTGCCTTGGAAGTTACTATGAGCAACATGTCATGGAATTAGCAAGTTTCTTACATTATGACACAAATTAAATCTTATGTGTTCAAGATGGCTTTGGAAACCATGGGCACCTACCTCTTGTGTTAAGCTCTATAAATGTTGGTTCCTTAGCTGATTTATAAATCTGCGAGAGAGAGAAAAGATGAGTTCATTTCACAGGGTATGATGTCAAATATTCTCTAGGATGGAACAAGATGTAAATCTCCATGTAAAGGCTTAGGGCCTAAAAATGTATTGTAGTTTTTTGTTGAATAATACATTGGCTTAATGTTTTGGAGTGTGGGGTTTTTTACCCGAAAGGGTTTTCTCTGCATATATCTGTATTTTCTGTTTTGTCTTATTCTTCTAGTTTCATGATTCTAGAGTATTAAATCTATATGTTGTAATGCTGCTGAAATTTATTAGATCTGTAAACTACAATCACTTTCCTTAAAGGTTTTAATTGTGGGAAATCAACCATATATGTTTCCACTTTTATGACATAGTAGTATGTTCTTGTATTAGATGCTATTAAAGAAATAGTTAGATACTAGATGAGCATACTAATCTCAGGTGGCATCTTGAGATGCCCTCATTTCCCTTCGTAATTGAGATTTATATGAAGAACTTTATATATTTAAAATGTAAACGCAGTCATTCATATCCGTCCCTTCCACCCTTGGCATTGAGTTTGGTGGTTGCATAGCTGATTTATGAAGTCATTCGTCCCTATTGCACAGAGAGATATCTTGTAGTCTTCCAATAAATTTCTTGGACTGCATTGTCATCCTTTTTGGGGGTCGAGTTTCCAGATATCTAGCCGGGGATTGTTCGTTGTCTTCTTAACTTCTTGATATTCTATCTGTACCATTTTTCATGTCTTTTTAAGTCTTTGTGTCACTCCATTCCTTAAAATGACTTATCTTGAAGTATTTTGTCAAACAGTTCGCTTGTTTTGTTTGCGCTTCCAAATTTTACATGCACATCTACCATCGCTTTACCAACTAAATATTTGACAAAAATGCACCTTCATTATGCTTTGATGGATGACCATAGTCCATTCCAAAGCTCCCATGTTATCACAGGCAGGGAGGATGTTGGCAAAGGTTGTCAAAACTAACCATATACCTGCCAATCGCATTTTTTCGTATTTACGATTAAATTCTAATAGTTTTGGAGGCGTATTTGGCTGGTGGTAAAAGTCATGTTTTTGGTGAGTTCTATTGTGTGCTCTATTTACTGAGAGGCGTCATCTTGCAAGTCTATGTGGCTGCTCCCTTATCTTGCATCATAGCCTCTGTGCGATAATTAGGAGTTGTATATTGTTCCTTGCGCCACGTTATTTGAACTCCTCTGTTTATTAAAAGGAATCATTTTATATTTGGTTTTTTTGCCTGCTTTGAGATCCTGATTTGGTTGCATTGCTATCTGCGACAAATCCCCTAGCGTGGCGCCTTCATTGGCTAATGTAATGCACTCCCAAAATATGGCATACTTTCATCCTATTATCCACTATTTGGGAACATTTGGATTGAATGGCATTCTCCTCATCATTTGGCATCTTTTGATTAGTCCTGTAGAATTGTATGTGTACGTGTGTGTTGCAATTTTAGGTTGGAGAAATATTGGATGCAGTTACAACAATGTGTGTGGCAATATTATAATCATTAATTACATGAGTTTTGTTTTAATTATTTAATTGTGTTGTTTTGAGCCGACCATTGTCCAATTATTTGCTGAATGCTATTCAGAACCCAACTTAAAATATAGTATTTAAGTGTAGATGAAAGTAAGTTTATATTATTAATGGTATTCAACTAAATGAGACGTACTCTAAATGGATAAATATGCTATTTCTTTAATTAGTTAGGTTTGTTAATAGCATGTTAGAATAGTTTCCTAAAAAGGTTGTAGGTTGATTAACTTTGTTTACTTTTACTTTTTTTAATAAGATTATATTTTATCAGTTAAGTATCATTTTACGAAAACTTTGACCTTAGGGATTGGAATTATAGTTGGTAGGGTACTATGATTAATAAATATGATTTGTTTGTTAGTAATTTATGTTCTTAATGATATTAGAAGATCCTTTCATTTATTTCTTTAAGAAAGAAAATTAAGTCATTATTGATAGTCAATATTTGATTTGCTGAAAAATAAATTTGGTTAAGTTTTAATTCTATAGATTCTATATTAAAATATGAATATAAACAAACTAATTTTTATTTTTTTACTTACTTTTAACATATATCTCGAATCGAATTCTTTGAAGGTTGTTTTCACATTAGGCATTTTCATAGTGTTAATTGAAGCATCCATAACGAATGTTCAATTCTTTAGTAACCTTACAAATAGTGAAAATTATAGAATCTAGATTATATGTTAAGATTGTGAAAAGATGGTTAAGGTTGTTTAGTTAAATTAGTGTTATTTTGTTAAAATAAATATACCGATAAAACTTAGTTAAATTATGTAACATGATTTCTTTTATTTTATATTAGTTTTTAATTTAATTAATTGAACAATTTAAACTAATTAGCTTGATTGAGAAGTGTTGATTCAATTTTGTTTGCTTCACCCTTTTCTTTCTTTAATCAATTTGGATAAATTTAGTTAGGAAATATAATACAATAATCAGGGTAAAGTTTTAAATGCTTTTAGACACGTTGGTTAGTAGAAACGTTAGTTTTCAGAATTATTTAATTAAATTCAATAATGATAAGTTTTTATTATTGATGTTATGTAAATTGAGTTAAGTAAGGTAGATAACTATCTATCCTTTTAAATATCTTATTTAGTATTTTATGATAATTTTGGTTGTCTACTTAGAGAATTGGATGTTCATTCCTTTTTCCTTCACTGTGAGGTTTTATAGGTTATTGTGTGTTTAATGAAATATTAGTATTATGCATAGATTATTATTAATGTCTTGATTAGGAGTTACTTGAGATTGTGAGTGATGTTGTAAAATTGGTATTTATGGTAACAACTCATATGTGGGTGAACCCACAATAGTTGGTTACACTTTTTTGCTTGAACAAACACTGAACTCTACATTTTGACAAAAACTTTTAGATTCAGATGCATATTGGCGTTAAATCGTTCAAAATCAAAAGATGAAGTAAATTAGAGTCTTTTAAGATTTTATGTCTAGATTCCATATATATATATATATATATATATATATATATATATATATATATATATATATATATATATATATATATATATATATATATATATATATATATATATATATATATATATATATATATATATATATATATATATATATATTGAATTGAATTGAATAGTTTTTTCTTTCTCCCACGAAAACTGGTATGTTTCTGAAAATGTCATTTTCAAAGAGTTACATTATTTTCATAGAGCATAACTTTTTTTATAAAATAGATATCAATGTGATTCTTTCGAGATTAGTTTTGTAACATCCATACACAGGGCATGCAATTGGTTTGATGACATTATCATGATTATTTCATATTTTATTAACGTTTGAAGTTGACTAAACCATAATTGTGACATACCTTGACTACATAGCTTATAACTTGTCGTGTATTTGTCCAATTTCATTTTTTATTTTTATTTTTATAGAAAGACAGCTTAAATACCTAGGGCATAGATATTTTTTAGAATTTTTTTTCTCTCATTTACTATTTTTTCATAAGCATCAAGCATAGAGGTAGACATACGGTGAAATATCTATGTTTATTAAAACTAAAAATACAAAGTCATAATAAACTTAATATTTATTAACATTATTATCATTGGAAAGATTTTTCTCAATAGTACCTTACTACATAGATAGGTTTGTCAAATGGATTCATTTGATCTCCCAAAAGATAAAGTCAAAGTGATTTTTTGTCAGCATTTTAATCGGTACGAAGGAGACTCCATTATAGGTATGAATGAGGAGTATATATGTTATATCAATATTTTATTTTTATCTAAGAGCCTTTGAGCTAACCATTTATAATTAATTCCTTCAAATGGAACCTCTCAAGGCTTAAATAATCATATTTTATTAAAAATGTGTTATTTCAGCAAAAATTAGCATGTCTAAAAAAGTGTAACCCACTATTGTGAGGTCGCCCCTGTAATATTAGTTTTGTGCTTAGTTGTGATTACTTTTTACAAGGAGATTGTGTATATGATTACATATTTCTTAGTGTATTGTTAAGGGTATTAACAATGGTTTGGGGTTGATGTCTAGTTTTTCATACTGTATGCCAAAGGCATGATTAAGATATTTTTATTCTTGGTCCTAGCTATATGTTATTTTGAGTATGTGTAATCTTATCTATTATGTTGTTTCTTGTTGAAATTATAGTTAATATTGTATTCTAAGAGTGATGTGAGGGTTTGTTGTTAGTCTTTCCTATTAAAATTCTAGAGGTTGAGACTTGTCTTGATATTTTAATTTCTCTTATTCGTTGATTTACAACATTTTCACAAGCTCTTGTGATTGGTTTAGCATGGATTATCGTTACATGTTGATTTTGAGGTTTTACTATGTAATTGAGGTCACAGGAGAGTTGTTTCTATACTTGGACATTTTATTGTGGGATTTTGTCTATCAGATTATGAGAGAACTATGGTTTTTGATGTATAAATCCAAAGGGGCTTATGTATGAGTTATGTTTTATCTGGTTCATTATTCATGATTTAGGGAACCAAGGGATGTTCCTATGAGATTTTCAATATGAGGCATTTGTGATAGCAATTTTTCTGCCCCTTCTATATCGATGGCATAAATGGATCCTATTGGTGATTTCATGTATTCTTGCTCCAAACTCTTCCTTTGAGATTTTCTTGGAAATGTGTATTTATGAGGATCTCTTCATGGTTGTTTGATTTGTGATGTTTCTTTAGATTTTATTTATGTCTTGGAGCATACCTGAGTGTTTTGTAAGAACATTATGAGGGGAGTGGCGTGGAATGGCGGCATAACCCATTGTGTAGTTGTAATCAAGTGATAACATAATAAAATTTTGGGATGGGTTAAAATACTTAACAATTAGATAATTATGTTACCTTACCCATAGCCATAAGAGACCCTATGTAGACCATGGATGGGCGGAGAAGGCCAACTACCGAAGTGGTAGTCTATGTGGCATGAAGTTGCAAGATTGACTTCCTTGTCCTCACAAATGGAAGGTCGGTTCCTTATGAGTCTTCACCTAGGGGCCAAGGTCTAGAGGAGGTGATTTCTAGGATAACCTAGGATAGTAGGGGGCTATGCGATGAAACTCTCCTACATTTGTCTTATGATTGCCTCTATTTAGCCTTGTGGTTCACCTATGATATTGTCTAGTATCTTGTGTTAACTCTATTGTTTACCCCTATTTTTTCCCTATGTTATTTCTTAGAATAGACTTTTTTTTAACTTTCTACCTTTCTTGTGTGGTGTGGGTCCTTGTATTTTATCCTATCTTGGGAGAATGGACCGTAGGGTTCCACATGGTTGGGTGTCAAATATTTTATCCATTGAGAATTTTTATGAGTTTGATTGAGAGATGGAATGGTCTTGCATCTTATTCTCTGTAATTTCTTGTTCATGTGTCCAGATGATTTCTATGATTCCTTGTATCTTATTATGTATCTTCATGCTAATGTAATGGTATAACATTGTCTATATCATCATATTGGTGTATTTCTATAGTATTATAATTCCTTGAGGAGGACTATATAAAATGAAGATATAAATGTGTTTTAGTGATTATTGTAATTTGTAAATGTAACACATATCTACGATTACTTGTCATGTAATGAAAGAAGTAGATACAAATGTTTGACCATGATTTGATCATGTGACTTTATGTTATCTAGTTGCAAAATTTAAATGAATTTAGTCATATTGTAAACTTGTTAATAGTTTAATGGTTTCCTAAATCTCTTAGTCTTGTATGTTATGTGTTGTAGGTAGAGACATCAGGGAACATAAGAGGACCTTTCTATTTAATTAGTGTTTAGTTATCATGCTGAAATTAATGATATATATTTTAAATTAGATATTGTATCATGCAGTTGTAGGAGTAATGTTATTGATGTAGGGGCATCCAAGGTTAAGGCAGGGGCATTCTTGTCCTCGGTGAAACTGCATGGGATGTTTGTATCTTGGCTGGTGTTACTCAGTTTCAACCTTGATTGATGGCCTCGGTCATTGAAGGAAGCTTAGTCACTAAAGGAACTCGGTAGTCTCTAGCGCTCGGTGAAAGTGTTACTCAATCATGCCTGTGGTGCTCGGTCGACACTGGTGCTCGGTGTGTGTGTGAATTTTGTACCTAGCTGTAGACACAACACTTTAGTAAAACATTAGAGGTTAGCCAAAAACCAAAATCATGCAATCAAATGGAAACTAAACTAACCAGGTGATTTACTGCCTTCTAGTAGGTACAAGTATGATACTCTCAGATCACACCAAGACCAGTGACAATGCAACACCTAAATGAATGATTTGAATGCAAAGAATGAAAGACTATGAATGTAGATTAAGCTATATTTTTGGATTTTCTGTGCAATAATATGGAAAACTATATGAAATTAATCTAGAATGAATGAAATGGGAATGTAGATTTTCTCTAAAAATGCTATGAATGATTATGAAACTATGAATGAGAAACTATGTAAAAGCTAAATGATCAACTATGAAAGATCTCACAAATCGCCTATCGCAAATGCTCAATCCTTCAATCGCCAATTTGCCAGAGTAATTGTGTGAATTCGAGTGTTGTAATTATGAAGAGCTGAGCTTTATTTTTATAGAAATCCAGGGCTTGAGGGTGCATGAATAAAAGCCATAAATCACTCTTGATAAACTCGAGTTGATTTTTGAGTTAACAAGAAATTAAGGATAAATAAACTCATAAAATCATACAAAAGAATTTTTTATCTCAAAATAGAGCTTAAGTTCTCTATTTCAACTCATCATCAGATGTTGAGTTTCAATTTTAAAATTGATTGTTAATTTCTAGTTGCCTGCTTTTCTAATTGTGCATGATTTAATTATAAATTAATTAAAAAATAAAGTGATTTATTCTCAACTTAACTGATTTTAAAATTAAAAAAATTGATTAATGGGTTAATCAATTATTAAATCAAACTTTTATTCAAAAACTATATTATTAAATATTGACAACTAACTTTAATTAATTAAATAAGAATTTAATCAATCAATCATAAGATTTTTTATTTATTGTCAAAATTAAATAATATAATTTAGGAATAAATATAATTAAATCTAATTAAATAATTAAGTGGCATAATTAAATTAATTAATTAAATATTTAGAATATTCAATTAATCAAACTTTAGGATAAATAAAGACATTTATTGCCAAATAATTATTAAAGCAAAGATAATTAAGATAAACTAGGAATATTGCTAGGAATATTCTCCAAGGCAGAATTTACGATAAAATCAATTAGGATTCGATAATGTGCAAATGTGCCTTAGGTTAGGAATTTTGTATCGATTTCATTCGATTTGAAGATGTAGAAGGTTAATGAACCTATAGCCCATTTTTGGGGTATTACATTTTGGCCCTCTTTGAATCATTGTGCAAAGCGTAGTGGTTCAAAGAATAGTCTATGTTTGATATACGTATGAAACTAATTTGCAAGATTAACTGATTTTGAGACATAAACCAATTGAAAGATTTAAAGTTTCAAGATTTAAGATTTAGGTCCTGAATGACCAAAGATAATGTTAACTATAGCAACAATGAACCGGTGATTACGAAAAAGTGTCGAATGCCTGATTCTGAACCTTATGATTGTGAAGAAGTGAGTGACCGATTCTAGACCTCAATGTCCTTGTATGAATCATATTGGTATCACATCCTAAACCCATCAGTTACAACGAACCAAGGAAATGACGCTAATGAACCAATAGTTATGAAAAGCTGATACAGTTTACAAAATAGATTTCGGATACTAGATTGAAATAGATTTGCCCCAAGTGATGAGGACTTTAGATGAATCAATAACTAGACATGGTTGTTTTCTTGATTACTGCGGAAAGATTTGATTACAGATTTAGATTTACAGACTTGAATGATGTGTAATACCATGCCCCCTTCGAGATGAAAATTGAAATCTGACAAGAAAAGTTAGCCTTGAATGGTTTAGAAGCATGTTAATTAATTTGAGAAGTGGTTGTACACGTTCGAGAACACATTCTGCATTGTTTGGAGGTTTAGAAGACCAAGTTGGACTAGGTTTGACCATGAGTTGACCATGGTTAACCAAGTTGAAATTTTGATAGTTTGATGTAAGATAATCAGTTAAGTTGAATTATAGATTTCCATGATGATTGAAGGTTGATTATGCAAGTAGTTAATAATATAAATGATCTCAGATTTTGATTTTGATCCTAAAAAATGATTCTACTTGCTATTTCATTGGAGGAACCTTCATACAATGCTCAGTCCTTGGGTCATGTTTAGCATTTTTGGTTTTGAAAAATCATTTAAGTGTTCAAGCAATTTGTGAGATCATGCAAAGTGCAAAATGAAATGTAGAATGAAATGCAAACCTAGGACCTAGGACCTAGTGTTGGCATTAAGCATGATTGTCATTAGTGACAACACTTATTCTGAATAGTGCATACCGAGTAGATCAGTACATACAGAGCAGATAAGTACATACCAAGTAGATCAGTACATACCAAGCAAATCAGTACATATCGAGCAGAACAGAGCTTACCGAGCCGAGGAGAGCTTACTGAGTAGAATAGTGCATACCAAGCTCACAAAGTTTCATAGTGTTTATCGAGTGCTGCACGGTTAAACAAGAAATTTAGTTTCTACCGAGTAACACTTTGTCTACCGAATCTCCAGTATTTACCGAGTTTTAAACTACAACCGAGTGGTTAGTATGGACCAAGTTTCCACTTCTACCGAGTGCATGATGATGCCGAGTATCAGAAAGTCACTGAGTTAGTTTGCAGTAACCGTGTAACTATATTTGGGCCGACTCAGTAATATTTGTGTTTACTTGTTTAAGAGCCGACTTTGTAATTGTTTTGTAATTGACTTAGATTGATATATAAACAATGTTTTATGTCATATCAAAGGATAGAAAAAAAGATAAGTATGAAAAAAAGAGAAAGCCAGAGATAAGCGAATTACAAAAGGCTACAGCAGTATAAGAAGTAGAAAAGATCTATCCATCACAGAAGGTGATCAGTACATCAGAGAATCTCAATTAGCAAGTACAGTTGCAAGCAAGAGATCTACTGTCTCATCCTAACAGGTGAATCAGTTTGAAATCCTTTAACCGGGTACACTTAACAGTCTTTGTAAAAATCTCTTAACCGAGTGCATACTTCATTGTATGTTTGTAAAACCTCTAATAAGGTGGACCTAGCAGTCCTTATTGCTCCTAACAAGGCAAATCATCAGAAGTGATCATTGTAAGCCTTAACCGGCAAACTTTTTACTACAGTATTGAAGTTTTGTGGGTATCATCCCCACCCCAGTTTTACTTTCTACTTGGAAGGTTTCTGGGTCACCAAATCTCTATGTTCTAAGTGTTATGAATGTTTTATTTTTTCTGTTACTCATGCACGCAGTCAGATTATCAATCTAATATTATTAAGATCTGAATCTGTTAAAAGTTTTGAAGTTATTGATTCACCCCTCCCCTCTCAGTAACCTAGATAGTCTTGAATATTTCCAATACCTAGTCACTGATCATGTGTCGATTTGTTCTCATCATTGAACTTTTTAGGTAACTGGATAAATCAATACAATGCCCACTAGTTAGGAAACTATGAACATATGAATATTGATTTGTATGCTCAAGAATCAATATAACGCCCACTGGTGAGACAACCATGGACATATGAATATTGATTTTGTTTTTAGAATGTCAGATTAGATATAAGCACCAAGGCATAAACGCTAGGATAACCTGAATATCATGTCCATTTTGATATAGCAATTTGTATAAGCATCAAAACATAAATGTTGTGATGACTAGAATACACCTTGCAGAACAAACACATCAAACGGTCAAGAGATAATTCTAAATCCAGTGTGAATTACCCATAGTGACCTTTTATCATTCACATCCTTAGATAAGATTGTGTTTCATAGTAGGAGAAAGAACTCACTCAAAAATACAATAGTTAGATCAAACTTCTTTGAATTTTTTGGGTATCAATGGTCAAGGCACGCATGGCCATCCAATTCGAGATAGAGGCTCTTATAGACAGACACCATTTCAATCCAGAGTTTCCAAAGTTGTTAGATTTTCACATACAAGAAGAAAAAAAAGAAAAGATTATGCCCCCAGTCATCACTCTCTAAATCCTATAAAGGACATCATCGAAGAGCTCGTGGGAACAAAATATGCAAAAATCTCAATGTGAATCAGTAATCATACAAGGAGATAAAAGCATGTAAAAAGTGTAGATTATTTTCATTTTGATGTTTGATTGCGTTATTGTAGATGCAAAATCTTTTCTGGAGATGAGACTGACTGATTGACTCAAATGAAGCTTCAAAGGACTCTAACTGGATATGATACATCTAAGATACATTGGAGGCCATAAGATATGACATTGATTGCCCCCAAGTGTTAAGCATTGATAGGATACTGACGCTTGAGTTGATTCATGTATAGACCAACTTATTGAAAATAGGAAAGCAGGAACAAACTGGGAGATATGTACAAACTAAAGCAAGATTGAAAGTTGGGGAAAGACCAAGATTGCGCTGATAGATGGAGCATTTTGAATAAGTGGCACCCATTTCCCAGGTTTTCACCGTCTTCGCAAAGATTCTATTTTTGCTACCACGGCGTCTGTTTCCAGGTTTTCACCAAGGCACTTTTTCTTTTTCTCATTTTTTTATATTTTTCATTTTTTCAATTTTTTTGTGAATCATCAAGGCGCCCATTGCTAGGTTTTCACCAAGATGTTCATTTTTCAGGACTTTTTCCAAATTTTAAGATTTTTTTAGGACATTTTACCATAGACTAAATGTCTTAGGCATAGAATTTCTTTAGATGGAGAATATTGATTGGTTCTCAGAGCTGTTCTCCTTCAATCATTGAGAGTTGATAGGTACTAGAGCCAAAAGTAGTAGTGATTACAAAGGGACCCAGCCAGTTGGGTTCAAACTTCCCCTTGCGCTCTCTATGTGATTAATTTTTAGGATTCTCTCTCAAGACTAGATCGCCAACCTAAAACTCTCTCTGTCTGACTTTCTTGTTGTAGCCTCTAGACATTCTTTTATGATACACTCTAAGATGATCATACACTGCTTGTCTGCGCTCATCTAGTAGTTCAAGTTCTTGCAACCTAGACACTCTGTAGTCATCATCAATTACTAGACCATGCATTCTGATTCTTAGTGATGGTATTTTGACCTCAATAGGCAGTACTGCTTTAGACCCATAAACTAAAGCGAAAGGTGTAGTCCTAGTAGGCATTTTGATACTTGTTCTGTAGGCCCAGAGAGATGGATTGATCATGAGATGCCAGTCTCTTCCTATTTTATTAATTGTATGGTGCAAGATTTTCAATAGATTCTTGTTTGAAGCATCTTCTTGTCCATTCCCTTGAGGATAGTAAATAGATGACCAATGTTGTGTAATCTTGAATTTGGCACATAGATCATCCAAGTCTTTGTTCTTAAATTGCCCACCATTATCTATGACTATAGAATGTGGAATACCATACCGACATATGATGTAGTTCAAGATGAACATAGATATTTGTTTTCCATTTGCTTGTGTCAAAGGGACTACTTCTACCCATTTTATAAAATAATCTGTAGCTATGGTTATATGGGTATGTCCATTAGAAGAATGAGGATGTATGGCTTCGATAAGATCAAATGCCCATTAATGAAAAGGCCATTTTGTAGTGAAGGGGATTAGATTTCTCCCTGGACTGTGAATTAAGTTTCCATGCACTTGGCACTTTTGACAGATCTTAGCAAACTTGATAGACTCTTTCTCCATTTCTGGCCAATAGTACCCAACCCTAATAAGTTTTTGGGCTAGTGTTAAACCGTTCAAGTGTGACCCACAAATACCATCATGGACTTCCTCTAATGTATGTTGAGACTCTTCTCATTCTAAACATCTAAGTAGTGTACCATCTAGACCTCGTTTGTACAGATCATGACCAATGATGACATATCGGGAGGCATTATGGATAAGGTATCTCTTTTCATGACAGTTAAAAGTATCAGGAATGATTTGGTCTTTGAGATATGAGTATAGGTTTTTATAGCAAGATGAATCATGACCTACAATAGTGAAAATCATGCGGGTATCAAGGGAGTCATATGCAGGATAAGATAGTGCTTCCACCAAGAACTCATAGCGTAGCTCATGTTCAGGCTACTATAATAAAGTATATAATGTTTCCATTACATCGAAAGCCTTATTCTTTGTCCTAGGTATTTTCTCAAATGTGATAGATATGAAATATTTCTTTAGATCATTTACCATTCTCTTGTATGGAACGAGCTTTTCATCCTTTGTTTGGTACACATCATTGATTTGATGTAGTACAAGTTGTGAGTCTCCATGAATGTGTAATTTTGTTACCCTCCACTCAATTGCTATTTTCATACCATTCAAAAGGGCTTCATATTCAGCAATATTGTTTGTATAAGGAAATTTAATTTTGAATGCCTTAGGAATGGAGTATCCTTGAGGAGTGATAAAAAAGATACCTACTCCCGATCCATTTTGTGTATAGGAGCCATCAAAGAACAATTGCCATTCTCTAAAAGAAAGATTCATGATAGAGGAATTTGGAAATTCCATTTACATTGGCGTGTCATCAAACAAAGGTACATTTTCTAATTGATTAGCAATAACTTGGCCTTTAATAGCTTTTCTTTCAACATATTCAATGTCAAATTCACTTAAGAGCATGACCCATTTGGCTAATCTACCCGTGAGGGCAGCTTTGCTTAGGAGGTACTTTAGTGGATCAATCTTCACTACTAAATGTATGGTATGAGCCAACATATAATGTCTCAATTTTTGTGACACAAATATCAAAACTAGACAAGCCTTTTCAATCATAGAATAGTTCTTTTCATATGCCACCAATGTTCTACTAATATAGTATATAGCTCTTTCCTTCTTGTTCTCATCATATTGTGCAAGAAATGCCCCCAGTGATGTATCTGTAGTGGAGACATATAAGATCAAAGGCTTCCCTTGAATAGGAGGCATCAAGATAGGAGGATTTGATAGATATTTCTTGATATGATTAAAATTCTTTTCACATTCCTCGCTCCATGCAAAGGTCACACCTTTATGTATTGTCTTTGTAAAAGGTTGTGATATGTCTGCTAGTTGAGATATGAAGTATCTGATAGATTGTACTCTCCCTTGTAATGTTCTCATTTGACTGATGTTTTTGGGAGGTTGCATCTCCATAATAGCTTTAACTTTAGATGGATCTACTTCAATTCCTTTCTTTGAAACAATGTAGCCTAAAAGCTTTCAAGAAGAGACACCAAAGCACACTTCTTAGGATTTAGTCTGAGACTAAATTTTTCCATTCTATTGAGTATCTTGCTCAAGTCATTTAGATGTTTATCTCTAATCATATATTTTGCTAAAGTATCATCAGCATAATCCTCCATAGTCCTATGCATCATATCATGAAAAATAGAAGTCATAGCTCTCTGATATGTAGAACCAGCATTCTTAAGCCCAAATGGCATGACATTCCAACAGAAGGTACCCCATGCACATGTGAAAGTTGTTTTCTCTTGATCTCTAGAGCAATTTTGATTTGATTATATCCAGAAAAACTATCCATCAAAGAATACATCTCAAAGCCCGCAGTCATGTCCACTATCATATCAATGTTAGGTAATGGAAAATCATCCTTAGGGCATGCTTTGTTCACATCTCTGAAATATGTGCACACTCTTATAGATTTTTATAGTTTAGAAATAGGTACAATATTAGAGATCCATTCAGCATAATCAATAACTCAGATAAATCCAATTTTTAGGAGCTTCTCTAATTCATCTTTTACCAAGAGTGCAACATGTGGATGCATCTTTCTCAATTTTTGCTTAACAGTTTTAACATTTGGAGCTATAGATAAATTGTGCATTATAAGATCAGGATCCAACGCTAGCATATTTAAGTATTTCCATGCAAAGTTGATCTTCTTTTATGTCAAGAATGTTGTATATTTTTTCTTCTCTTCTTCTGATAAAGATTGTGCTACATGGATCAACTCTGGTTCTTCTATTGTTCCCAAATTGATAGATTGAGTGGGCTCAACTAGAACTAGATATTTGTCCTGTAAATGACTTGGAAGGAAATCAAATATCTCATCCTTAGGTTTCTCAAAGAGGTTTTCACCTTCGGATACATCTTTTATTTTTACTTTTGTAGGTTCTGAGACTGCCACAAAGTGGTTTTCACCCTCAGAACTCCTTTTATTTTTATTTTTATTCTTATTTTTCTGACTAAGATACTTGTTGTCTGACTCCATCATGCTAACACTTGGTTCACAAATGGAAGTCCTCATAGGCTCAACTACATTTAGGTAGCAAGCAAGGGCATAGTCATTGGGAAAGGTATAAATATCTTGGTTCAAGTTTATGGACGTTAGGTCAAGAAGGTCAGGGCATTGGATAGTCAAAGTGGTGAAAGATTGGGAAAGAGTGTTTATGGATATGGATCTGTAATCATTGGTCCTAACCCAATGCTCGAGTTCAAAGGTGATATTACAACTTAAGACATTCAATTCATGAATAGGCTCAATGTCATTGTGGAATTCCACTTCAGCCATCGGTGGATCAGACTCGATAAGTTCATCATTTTGCTGTAGACTTACGTTGGGTTTAGGTGCATATTGCTGAATAAAATCAACATGTTTTTCTGTAATAAGCTCATCTTCTTCTAGAATGGCTCCCCATTCATAGTCATTAGATTCTTCATCTATGCCTCTAGAAAATCTAAGAACATGAGTAAAGTCGGGATGAATACCCCAAGAAGGGTTACCCTCAAATTCTGATTTGAATTCATACTCATGAGAATCTATCTTAGAATAACTACCACCTTCCTCTTTATCTATTTGATTGTCTTCGAGATTAGCTAGTTCTTGTGGTGCAACTATCTCTTGCTCTATAGAAGGTTCTTGTGTTTCTACTACATTAATTCTTTTTACTGGATCATCTTCAGATTCAAGGAGGTCTTTTATTTCTTTTGACAAATGCTCATAGGGAATGAGATCTTTAGTGATGTCTAAATCATCACTATTAGATTGTTTTGTTGTTTCTCCCTTTAGTTGATTTGTTGTGGAAGGCTCAACCTGTTCTAAGACATGTGGGGAGTTCTTGCTAAGATAGAAAGGCTTCTTCTTGTATCCTAGACCGGTTGTATTCTTGTTTTCTCAGCCATGATGGTCAAGAGGTGATAGAAGACCTTTTCCCTATAGTCCTAGAGGTCCTTTTCCAGTATATCCCATTTTTGTGATCAATTTGTCTCCTGGGCCATATGACTTAGAAGGGATATTCGGTATTTTAGCATCACATTTTTTAACAACTTGAGATTTAGGTTCATCTTTTTATAGCCATGCGAGCATGGCTTCATCTTCTTCAAACTCTTGTTTAGATACTTGTTCTACAACAAAATTTCCTTTATATGCTTCAAGAGGTTCATTGGACTCCTTTTTAGACTATTTTAGAGTTTTCCCATAAGACTTAGGAGAGATAGGGAGAGATTTCAAAGATAAGACTGGCTCTATAGTATATTCTCCCATACCATTATCTTTGATCTTAACGTCTTTAGCGATGTCTTCCATCTTGGATGTTGAAGCAATGTCTAGCTGCTTAGTGGAAGATTCTCTATTATTGGGAACAAGTTTATCAACATTCTCTTTCAAGGTATTGCAAGTTGTATACAGGTCAGCTAGAATCGTCACTTCTACTCCTTCATAAGAAAATTTCAAACACTAATGGAATGTAGAGGGAATGACTTTCATTTCATGTATCCAGGGTCTCCCTAGAAGGATATTGTAAGCCAAAGGTAGATCAAGAGCTTGACATATAGTATCTCTGATGATAGGACCTACTCTAATAGGTAGGACAATAGTTCCCTTAGAAGATCTTTCTTGCTCATCATATGCTTTGATAGTTATATTCTTCCTAGGATCAATGGCCATTTCTAAAAATCCCAATTGTGTAATCAAGCAGAAAGAACAAATGTTTAGGCCAGCACCCCCATTTATCAACACATGTTTGACAAGATGGTTTTGGATCAATACTTCAATATGCAAGGGCTGGTTATGCGGATGACTCAAGGAATTATCATCTTCCTCTAAAAAGGAAATATACTGTGGAGACATAAGATGACCAACCATAGTTTGGAATCTGTCTAAATCAAGGTCATAGGAACATTGGATCCGAGCAAAGCTTTGCCTAGAATGGTTCTATGAGCTGGAGATATCTGAAGCAACTCAAACATGGAGATTTTAGAATTTGTGTGCTGGATTTGTTGAGCAATACTATATGAAGTAGGCCTCGTGTCTTTAGGATTTGAAGATTTAGATGTAGCCTTCTATTTAGAAGCAGATGAAATATTGAAAGGCACCTTAGGGACATTGGATGAATCTGGTATTTTTCCTTGTAGGTGTGCCCGAGCTTGTGATCGAGTAACTGCATTAGTTGATAGATTTTCTCTATCTCTTATTACAATTGTGATGACATTGCAATGCTTAGATAGGCATGGTTCAACCATATTGATAACAACATTGTTTCCAGAGTAGGCATAATTGACTTCAGCACCCATATTAGGCTGAGAAGAAGAATCTTCTTTACCATGTTTAGGAAATGGTTCTGTGAATGTTGTATGATCATTATTACTCTTATGATTTTCAATTGTGATGTCACCATTATCAATTTTGTCTATTATAATATGTTTTAAGAAAATGCAGTTATTAGTCTTATGACCTTTATTGCGATGGAATTCACAGAAATTGTTCTCTCTCCACCATTTCGATTTAGGTTCCAGATCAAAGACTTTCATCTCAGGAAAGTAGATGATTTTGTTTGCCAATAGAGTTTTCATGGCAGATTCCAAGGATTCTCCAAGAGGAGTGAATTTGTGATTAGGATCTGTAGCCCAAGGTTTGCAATCAGATGACTTTGTGTTGGACTCTGTTGCTTTAGCTTCAAAAGCTTTGATGGCTTGGGTACCAATAGTGAAATTGAAAGTAGGTTCCTTAGATGGGGCATAGATATTATCAACAATGCCATCTGTGAAAATGTCTTTATTCTTGTTCCAATTTTTGTTCTTGTCTTTAGAACTAGATCCAGATTCATACTTGTCTTTTTGAAGTGTGATGTCTCCTTTTTTCACAAGTACTTTCTCAATTTTAATCACATTATCTACCATCTTGTCAAAAGATGTATGATTTTGCATTTATAAAGGGTATTTGATTTCTAGAACAAGATTATTGGTGAAGATTTCCAACTTCTCAATTTTGGGAATGGGTCTAGCATATAGAGAAAATTTCTTCCTCCAGCTCTTGAGAAATGTTACGAATGGTTCTCCTGGATACTATTTCAGATTGCAGATGTCAATCATGGTGACCAAATGTTAAATATTGTAGGAGTATTGTTGATAGAACAATTTTATTAACTCCTCAAAAGTTTTGATAGTAGGGGGCATCCTAGAGAACCAATGAATGGTTGCTCCTCCCAGAGATCAAGGGAAAATATGCATTAAGTAGGTTGGTTTGTGCATAAACTCCATAGATTGAGTACAGAATTCTCTGACATGATCTTGAGGGTCAAAGTTTCCATCATATTTATCATATTTAGGCATCTCCACTCTTTTAGGGAATGGTGGCATGTACAAATCTTTATCAAATGGAAAAGGGCACAGAGTTTCGATGGAGAACTCCTTAGGTTCCTTTTCTTTTTCAAGTTTGTTAAGTTTGACTTACATGGCATGCATCTGTTTCATCATAGATGTGATAGGAGTTTCTTCCTCATGTGTAATGATATCTTCCACATTAAATTTTGGAGGAAGTTTAGCTCCTTGATGAGATAACTCTAGAAAATATGCCTCTCTATCTTCCTTCAAGAAATGTTTCATCATTCTTTTAAAGTCATCATCGTTTTGATATCGAACAATTTCAGAAGGTGTAGGTTCTTGATCCAAACCATGTTGAGAACGGTGTCCTTGAGACCCATGTTGTGTCACTCCGTGAGACATGTTAGGAGTTTTAGGGCTCCCTAGATTAGATTGAGGAGGGGTTTGTTGATTACCTCCGTGAGTTGATGGAGGGGGTACGTAACTAGTTTTTAATCAAAAATTGCCAAGACCGTCATCTTCGTAAAGACCAAAATTGTAGAGTTACTCAAGAGTGGGACCCTTGTGAATAGTCAAAGGTGTGGTGCTAAGCACTTCTCTAGATTTCTTCTGTGACAAAGCTCTAGTTTCCACCATTAACCTTGAGTGAAGCAAAAGAATGAGATGAAGACAACTGAAGAATGAATTGATTCAAGAAGATCGAATGACGCAACCTTGTCAAGATTGAAGTGATTAAAGATTAGATTAGACGTAAATGAAGGATACTATGCCACAGTGGTGTGGGTTGATGCCCAATAGATGGCGGGCACGAGCTCACAACACTTAGCCATTTAGTACAAAGATTGAATTTTGAAGATAATTTTGACAAGGTTTTGACACTAGATGAAAAAAGACTCAAATCGATAACCCAGAAGGAAAGATTAGACTCAAAGGCTCACTTGAGGAAAATGAATGAATTTGTTCTAGTTTTTGCTCTATTCCTGACATAGTGACTTGTTCAACAGATTCTGGAAATGGGCTGTAAAAATTGAGTTTCTGACAATTTTGACCACTTTCTAGCAATTTCTTGCAAATGACTTTCTGCAGGATCATATGACAATGGGTATGTTGTGAAACAACAATTGACAAACTCGTATGACAGTTGCAAAACTTGCATGACAATTGATAGCAGATTTTTTACTTTTGTTTTTCACTGGTGGCAAAACTCGTATGACACTATACAAGCTATCATACAACAATACAAGGGTTCTGAAATGACACTTTCCAAAACTCGTACGACTTTCTGACTTAATGGGATGACTTTTGACTCCAAATAGGATTTTTACTTTAGATTTTGCAAATTTTTGGTTTTCAATTTCAGATTGTTCATAAATTTCTCTGTCCAGGCTTGAAGATTATTCTGAGATTGTTCATTTTCAGTAGCCAAATAGATAAACAAGCATGCAAAATAGAAAGCAAGTGATTTCAAGCATGTCTAAAAATAATGAATAAGGAACAAAGCAACCCTGTGCATGAACAATAGTGACTGAACGTGCTAATTCCTAGGAGTGCTAATTGTGTATGTTCCAAAAAGTTTTTCAATAACACACATATTCCTAGAAAAATTAAAATTTGGCCTCACTAAGGTTTGTAGTAATGGTCTGACTCTGCAACTTTTATGATCTCAAGACAATGAACTCCAATCCAGGCGCACCAAGGTTTTGACACAATTTGAGAAATTAATCAATCAGGAGCTGCTAGGGAGATCTGACAGCCCAACAAGAGACCACACTTGTGAAGATTTCCTCCACAAGGACATTTATATAGCGGCTACTGCTACCACGGCAAAAATGGCTATCATCGCTTGAGGTTCCATCCATGTGGTTGACCCAATTAAGGGAATGTCCACTATGGTTAACCCTCTCTAAAGGTAACTCATAAAAGATACCACATGGAGACTGGTTCCAAATTCAAGGATCTAAGTTTTTTATACTACCCAAAAAGGGAGTAGAGCATAGTCCTCTAGCCTTTTCACTTTTAACCAAAACAAAGAAGACAAATTAATCTAACATGCTAAGACCAAGATTATCTCACAAATATCTATGACATCAACCACTTATGATCTATCAACCTCTCTAGAGAGAGAATGTAGCAATCAAAAGTTGAAGACACGTGAATAAAGTAGAACGTGAGACTCTCTCAGTACCTTCCCTACCTACAAGGGGATCCTTCATCAAGAGGAGCTTCGCATGAATAAACAAGTGAAAGAAGCTCAATATCTCAAAATCATCCACAAATAGTGTTCATAGGGCCTATTTACTATGTGTAACAAATATGCAGAAAGCAAATCTATGTTCATTTTCTTAGCCTGATGGTGGATTTGGTAAGCCGGTGCAATCTCTTAGTAGTCATTATGTAATTTTAGCTTGCTATTCTAGTAACCCTAGGTTATGGTTGGCATAACTGTAGTCGACCCATTCTTTGAACCCTTAAACATAATCTTCACACAACTAGTCTTTAAAAAAAAAAATTGTTACGTTTTTGCATATAAATTTTTGGGCATGACAGAAAATCCAAGCCTTAGGCTTGGTGGATTCCAATGTCTTACAAAGGGTGTGCACACTATAGTGTGTGCACGCTATAGTGCACGCACACCATTCAAATCTATGACTTGTATAGGGCATGGGCACTTTAGCATGTGCAACCTACTCTCTCTCTCTCTCTCTCTCTCTCTCTCTCTCTCTCTCTCTCACATTACACTTTTGTAGTTTTTCATAGGGTGTACACGCTATAGCACGCTCGCACTATGCAAGACTATGCATTACACTTTTCTAGTTTTGCATAGGGCGCACACACTATAGCACACTCACACTATGCAAAACTAAAATAAATGATCTTATTTGTTAGAGATCATTTGAAAGAGGCCCACTTTTTTTGTAAACTGTCTGATTTCTATGTTTTATCCGACAAATATTCACTTTTCATGGTTATGAAGGTGAAAAAGAAGCATATTATATCAATTTGCACACCTTTTTGTTTAAAAATCAACATCGAATGGTGAAAGTCAATCATTCTTCATTAAAATTTATCAATTGATGTAAGTTTTTTAATTTTTGACACATGTGAAATGTGAATAAATTGTCTTTTGGTTTATAATTGGTATGATATAGACTTGTTCACTACATAATTTGATATAATTGTAATAAATTTATATTATAATTTGTCATATTGTAAGAGATTTATATTATAATTTAACTTATTGTAATAGATTTATATTAAATTTTTAAAATTGTAATCAATTCATATGTAGAAATCATCATCATGCCGAGGAAATGCGCAAAGACTTTAACAAAAAAAGAGCATGAAAGAGACAAAGAGAAGAAAATGGAAAGAATGAGAGAACTTCGTGAACAAAAAAAATTGGATACCATAGAAAAAGATTGCTCTTTGGATGAGGAACATGAAACATCAATACAAATTAAGAGATAATTGGAATTGGAAACAAAAAGACAATGAATGAGAAACTTACGTGCAACAAGATAATTGAATTATGAAGATGTGGACACATCATCTATGAGTTCCCAAGTTGAAGAGACATCATCATCCAATGTTGGAGGCATACCATTGTATCATGTTGAAGGCACGCTATTGTCTACTTCCAAAGATGTGGGCACACCCTTGTATCATGTTGAAGGCACACCATTGTCTACATCCCAAGGTGTACACACCCCCTTGTATCATGTTAAAGGCACATCATTGTCTACATCCCAAAGTGGAGGTACAAAATTTTATCATGTTGAAGGAGCACCATTATCGACATCTCAAGGTGGAGGCACAACATCGTATCATGTTGAAGGAACTCAAGATAGTACGAAATTCACACATAATGTTTTTGATGCTCCTAGAATTATTTATAGAAAGCCAAAATATTTGATTGATATTGATACTAACATTTTGCAAGAAATTCCTGACAAGAATCCCAAGCATACTTGTCAAAGAAATGCTAATCATATTTGGAGATCATGTTTTGAGAATTTAAACATGCCAAGAATATGTCAACTATTTATTGAAATGATGAGAAATATGAAATTTATGCCCATGATGAAGATTCTTGGGCTAAGAACGATGGATGAGTCAAGTGAAAAATCTATTGTAAAGAATCTAATGACTGTATATGAGAGTGTGGTTTCTACATCATGCATGAAAGATAGTAATGTCACATGACATGTACTTACATCAACAATAGTAAGCACTCAAATGGAGAAATCTCATCTCATTAGAAAGACAAGGAAAACATTGAAAATAAGTAGAAATTCTCTAATGAGAGAAATACAAAGGTGTCAAAGAGTGGAAGATCCAAATAGAAATGAGTTATGGGCATTTTCTAGTAGACTACCACAAAATGATAAAGCAATTGTTGAAGCTTTGAAATCCTTGATTGAAGAATTTTGGAAGAATAACACACGGGTATCTCCTAATCAAAGAGATGTTGTAAGAAGGAGGATTGGTACTCAAATTCATGTTCCACATCCAAAACATTTTTTTGGATTCAATTGAGACACAAGTCTTTGGAAAATTTATACATGTGTATCCTCAAATTAAAATTAGTCAAAGATATTTTGAAATGGGAAAACCATTTTATGTGAAGATAAATCACATGCACACAACTTGTTGTTGTAGGGAACATATTGAATTTTCTAACCATTTTGATGTTTATAGGAATATATGTGTATATTTTCACTCTAACAATATTTTGCAGGATTGTAACATAAATGTTCCACATATATCTTCAAGGGAATTAATATTTACCATTTTATGTGAAAGAGTGGATGGTCAACAATTATACAAGCTCTCATGCTTGAATGGTACATGCATAGATTGCAGAGATTTGCGACATTTGCTAATTTGTCAACATATGGAGAGTACGCATGTAATCAGTAATGAAATAGTGAAATTTCAAAAATATAAAACCATGACATATAATCTAAAAGATGGAAAAGAGGCTAAAAAATGTGATTTAGTAATTGAAAAAAATTCAGTGTATCAGTTCATGGATATTTTTCATAAAAAAATTATTTATGAGCATGCAAGGCATGCACATAGAGCACAATGGTTGGATATGCAATTCAAGTTGTGCAAGGACACATTCCCACTTGATACCATTATTTCAAAAGTAGACTTTGTAGTGAACTACACACTACAATTATAGAATTACATGCAAGCAAAGTATTACAGCTCTCAACAAGTTGCTATATTTATTCATATAGCATTCATGTATTCACCTGACAGTACAGAGAAGAACATGAAGATATTGAGGGCGTATCATTTTTATGAGTGATGATCACTCATATTCTATAGAATTTGTACACAATTGCTTTCAACTATTTTATGGTGATTTGGCTAACAGGGGCGTATCATATCATTGACATATCATATGGTCAGATAATTGTGCATCAAAATTCAAGAATTATCGGATATTTTAATTATTGTACAAGATGCATAAGATTACTGGAATTCAATATATGTGGAATTTCATAGAGGCCAGTCATGGAAAGGGATACACAATGGTGCAGGTACATGTATTAAAATAGCCTCAGTATGTGAAGAATTAAAGTACAAAGAGAAAGAAGCATTGTCAGATGTGAGATGTATTATCCAGTGGTGTAATGCTACAATGGGTCCAGGTAATGAAGGTGAGTCTATGGTTCGTATATTTTTTTGGTTGATAAATGAAACTAACATTGCACCATATGAGGATTATTGTACACTGATAGGATCAAGTGAGATACACTCTTTTAGAAGTTATAATGCAGGTTCATGGAGTATCCACACACGAAATATGGTGTTCTTTTGTTCATCATGTGTAGATGAAGATTGGGAAGGGTGCGAGTCAAAAGAATGGGTTGATGAATGGTATACACATATTTTGAGCCAACTTGCCTCCTATCATCCCCATGAATTACTACAACTAACAAAAATGGAGTCATCCATTGACTTTGATCACTTATCTAATCTAGTACAACCATGTAAATTTCCACATACAAATAATCTCAAATTTAGTCCTTTATCATAAATATTCAGTAAACTATGATGAACTACAACTAATTTAGAACTTGAATGAAGAATCTATGATTAAAGATCACTGAGGAGTTGCTGATTAGTTATGTAAGATGATTAAATCAGTATTATGTTATCATTGATGTCAACTAGCTTGACATTACTTATCTTGTAAGTTACTATACCGATACATCTGAAGAAAGGTGAAAGAGAGAAAGAACAAAAATATCTACATGAGAAAGATGTGTATGTCAGATGAGGATAAGGAATACACTGAGTAACTTGTTGATGAGTCTATGACTTGATGATATTGAATTTATTATGTTGCATTCATCTATGATGAAGAATAGAGCTAAAAGACACAAAGCAGTGTTGTTGGTAAATGAAGTATTCCAGTATACACTAACAGAATGTAGTGTATACCGAGCACAGTGTTAACTAAGCTTGTGTTCACCGATGAATTTCTTTGTTAATCAAGCAGAATAGAAAGGAATTAAATGATTAGCTTAGCCAATAAATTGATGAGCTGGAAAGTGTATGAAATTGAGGTAACAAATAAGGTTTTTTATGAAGATCGACGACTAACATAGTTCAAGGAAGATCTAATGGAGCAGATTGAAACATGTTACTAACACATCAGCTGAAGAAGGTTAGAGCAGAAAAATTAATGAATGAGATTAAGCAGCAAAATATGATGGACAAAAAGAAAATGATTTACTCATCTATATAAGAGACATTGGTTTCATTGTTGAAACTATGCCGGAAGAAGAAGATACTACAAAATTATCGCGTGAACAAGTTTTCATGCATTTTGATCATACTAGTTAGTGAGAACCAAACTGCAAAACAATTACTGAGCTATAGAGAGTAATTACCAATGAACAGTAAGTTGATATAGAGTTGAATCTGAAGTGACATATTAATCAAAAATATTTTTGAGCTGAATATTGATCTGTAAACTACAATTGAAGTTGTATCAAGGAAGATCATCTACTGTTACATATTTAACCATTGTACATAGTCAAATCTATTAACCAAGAGGACTAAGAAAGTCTTTTTGTGTTTCATTCATAGAGTGAACATTGTTATCTTGTCAACCCTAGAGTGACTGCTAGTTGGATGAGAACTTCTAGTCTAAAATCCTCTAACAAGGTCACACCTAACAATGTGTTTGTAACCTTTAACAGGGTTGGGTCTTCACCGACCTCACTTTAGAAGAGTTAACATTTTGGGTTTCCGGTCCCAGGTGGTTTTTCTATTCACAGGATTTCCACGTTAAATCTCTTCTGTTATGTGTTGATTGTGATATTTGTTTGTTATCATCCTTTTCATATTACATGTTAGATTTGATCGGTAACTACTATAAGTTTTAGATTGATAATTGGTAAAAGCACAAATAGTGAAAGTATTTTATGTTTACCAAGTAGCAGAAGTTGAAGAATTTGTTTTGGATTATACATTTTGTTTTGGGACACTCGATAACTAACTCACCCCCCTCTCAGTTATTCTAACAATTGGTATCAGAGCTTGGGTTTCTTATAATAGAGTTTTAAGGACTCTAGCACAAAGATCTCAAGATGTATAAGAGGGAAGTGCCAAAGCTGAACAAAGAGAACTTCACAGTATGGCAAAGCCAAATGAAGTTTCACATATCTAGAATTGGGAACTCTACACTAGAACTGATGCAAAATGACTACATTGAACCGACACCAAGTCCCCTGACACTTGATCAATTGAAAGACAAGCATGAACACAATATTACTATGATGGAACTTACTGCTGCCTATACCAATGCTGAATTTGAAGATATTAAGGGATGCACTACTACCAAAGCCATGTGGGATAAACTGACTCTAATATATAGTGGATATTTCAATGTTAAAAGAGCCAAAGCAAAAAGCCTGAGAGATCGATTTGATGATATGAAGATGAAAGAAGGTGAGAACATTGTGCAATACTCAAATAGACTAAAAGAGGTATTACATGCTATTAGAGCATCATATGGAATTATTGAGGATGAAACAGTGATAAGAAAGATTCTCAAAACTTTACTATCATTTTATGCAATCAGGATCTCTGCAATTCATGAAACAAGAGCTACATCCAACCTTACTCTTGACACGTTGATTGGTAAGCTTACAACCTTTGAATTGAATAAATTTGACAATAGTGTTGTACCTTCTGTTGAATCCACTTTCATGTCTTCTTTGAAGATTGGTAAATCTAGTAGCAAGAATAATAAGAATAATGATAGTGATAGTGGTACCCATGAAGAACTTGATGAGCTCAAAGCTCTTATGGCCAGAAGATTACCCAAAGGTAAAGGAAGGTATAGAGGTAAGCTACCTTTTACATGCTTTAATTGTAAGGAAGTTGGCCACATCGCTGCTAGATGTCTGAATAAGAAAGATGATGATAGATCCAAAGACCGAACTGAAGGAAGCTATGGGAGAAGATTCAACAGAGGCTACCAACACAACAATAGAGACAACCAAGATAGATATGACAAAGGGAAAAAGGTATGTTACATAGCTGAAGATATTGAATCAGAATCTGACACTAATCATGATGTAGAAGTAGTATTTGTTGCTATGATGACTCAAAGGAAGAAGAGAAACATGAAGAAACATCACTGATCTCTAAAGTAAGTAGAAATGATACATGGTTCATAGATAGTGGTTGTACACATCATATGATTGGTGATGTAGAGAAATTTGATCTACTTGATGAATATGATGGAGGATCTGTTAGGATGGGAAATGATGAACCCTATTTGGTAAGAAGTAAAGGTTCACTGATGATTAATGATAGAATAAAATGTTAAAATGCATAGTGGGTAGATGGACTGAACTATAATTTATTAAGTGTGGCACAACTGAATAATTCAGGCCACAAACTTTCTTTTGAGAGCAGAAAGGTAAAAATCTATGATGATGAAGGAATACTTGTCAGAACCGGTACACAATCTAGAGGTAATCTATTTTATCTTAATATTGATCAGTCTTCTATTTATTAATGAAGGATGAAGATGCATGGTTATGGCATAAAAGGTTATGCCATGTGAAATTTGATAACATGATCAAGATTAGTAAGAAGAAAAGAGTTAGAGGGTTGCCTAACTTGTCAAAACCTGATCATGCTATGTGTCATGAATGTCAAAAAGGTAAGATGACTAAGTCTAGTTTTAAAAGAAAAGACTACTCAACAAAGAAGATACTTGAGTTGGTTCATACTAACCTATGTGGTCCTAGGAGAACTCAGAGTTATTATGAAGATAGATACTTTATTCTTTTTGTTGATGACTATACTAGACTGGTGACAGTTATGTTCTTAAAAGAAAAATCTAAAGCATTTAAGATGTTTAAGTGGTATAAGGCAAAGGTAGAAAAAGAGATTGGAAAATAATTAAAATGCTTAAGATCTGATAGAGGAGGTGAATTTATCTCTAATGAATTTACTAATTTCTATAATGAGCATGGTATCAAAAGATAGGTCACTGCATCGAGAACACCTCAGCAGAATGGGATTGCTGAAAGAAGGAACATCTCAATAATTGACTGTGCAAGAACAATAATGCTGCAAAAGAGTATTTCTCAAACATACTGGAGAGAAGTTGTCAATACAACTGTACATGTGCTTAACTAAGTACAACTAAAGAAGGACACCAACCAGACACCCTATGAGCTATGGTTTGGACACAAACCTACTATAAGTTATTTCAGGATTTTTGGAAGCAAATGTTTTATTCTAAAAGATGAGAGAAATGGGAAATTTGATTCTAAAGGTGATGAAGGAATATTCTTAGGATATTTTACTAAGAGTAAAGCATACAAATGTCTGAATAAGGTTACAAATAAGATAATTGAAATTACTAATGCCTGTGTTGATGAGTTTGATGACAAGAACACAGAGGAAAGTAGAAAGGAACTGGAAGATTATGGTAGATTCACTTACATTGAACATCTTGATTATCTACCAAAGTCACAACCTATGATAACCGGTCGGCAGGAAAATAACCCTGAGGAACATGAAAGGGAAACCGACGAATAAGATGGAGCTACCGAGCAAGCACATGAACTTGAACAAGATGAACAAGAAAGAAGAAACTTAGTACTAGCTAGTTTTGTCAGGAGACATCATCCTGAGACACAAATTATTGTAAATAGACAAGCTGGCATGCAAACAAGGTACATGTCTAGTTTGTGAATTTGAACCAAAAAATGTGAAAGTTGCATTAGAGAATGAAGAATGGGTTAATGCAATGAAAGAAGAAATAGAACAAATAGAGAAGAATAAAACATGGTCCTTAGTACCCCAACCTAAAGGTAAAAATGTTATTGGTACTAAGTGGATATTCAGGAACAAACTGAATGAAAATGGTGAGGTGACAAGAAATAAAGATAGATTGGTATGCAAGGGATATGCACAGGAAGAAGGCATTGACTATGGTGAGAAATTTACACCTATTTCTAGATTGGAAGGAGTTTGAATGCTACTTGCATATTCTACACACAAGAAATTTAAATTTTATCAAATGGATGTGAAGTCAGCATTTCTGAATGGTATACTTGAGGAAGAAGTCTACATAGAACAACCTGAAGGATCCGTTGATCCAGACAACAAAGACATGGTATGTAGATTACATAAAGCTTTATATGGTTTGAAGCAAGCACTGAGAGCCTGGTATGAAAGGCTGGATACTTACTTGTTAAGTATTTGATTTGTTAGAACTAGTGAGAACAACAATTTGTACATGAAAGGTGATACTGATGACACTATTCTTATTGCTGAGATATTTGTTGATGATATTATTTTTGGAGGTCAAGATCATGTATGTAAATCTTTTTCTGATGAGATGAGAAAAGAGTTTGAGATGTCTATGTTCAGAGAGATTAAATTCTTTCTAGGACTACAAGTGATTCAGCAGGGTGATGGGATATTCGTCACATTGTCTAAATACAAAAAGGAAGTCTTGAAGACATTTGGCATGGAAGATGCTAAACTTGTGGGAACACCGATGGCTATTGGATGTAAACTGATAAAGGAAGATGAAACTATAGAGGTAAATCAGACACTTTACTGATCTATGATTGGTAAGCTAATGTATGTAGTTCACAATAGACCAGATATAGCACATGTTGTGGGAATCGTTGCTAGATTTTCTGCTAACCCTAGAGAATCACACATAATTGCTACTAAAAGAATCTTAAGATACCTTAAAAAGAAAGAGGATTATGGATTATGGTATCCTAAGGAAGGTAAGTTTGAACTAAAGGTCTATACCGATGCTGATTGGGCTGAAAATGTGGATGATAGGAAAAGCACCACCAGAGGAGCATTCTTCTTTAGTGAAAGACTTGTAACCTAGACAAGTAAAAAGTAGGCTTTTATTTCTTAGTCTACAGCTGAAGCAAAGTATGTTACTACTGCTACTAATTGCTCAAACATTTCATATATCAAGCAAGTGTTGGAAGGAATGAATGAGGTAATAACTGACCTAGTGATTATATACTGTGACAACACTAGTGCTATTAATATTTCAAAGAATCTAGTGATGCACTCTAAGACAAAGCATATATCAATTAAGTATCACTAATTAAGAGAACAAGTGCAAGAAAAGCAAGTGAAGTTAGAATTTGTTACATCTAAAGAAAAACTTGTAGATATCTTTACAAAGCCTCTACCGAAGGACACATTTGAATACTTGAGGACTAGACTTGGGGTCCATCCCCTGTCTATTAGTCACTAATGTGATCTAGATGTTGTATCAGCTTAAACTTATCAGAAGATCACACATGTTGATGTAGCATAGTTCACACTTTGGATAATGTTCAAGGTTATGATTAAGTTTGAAGAACTGAAACAAATTGGGATATTAGTCTACAAAGTTACAAAGACTGTATTGACAACAAAGAGTTACTTAACTACTACAGAGCTGATTATTTATTTGTTTCTTTGGCATTGTTTTCAAAGGGAGAGATAAATAATATGAAATAAAAGTTAAACATGCACTTATGAGAACTAACTAAGGGAGAGATAATATGAAAGAAATGGAACATTGAAGATCAGTTATAGAGATTAGAAGCAGGAACCTCAGAGTTGAAAAGATCATATCTATAGAATGACAAAGCTATATTTTGTAATGTTGTTTAGTAATGTAGTGATTAAACATATTAAGCTAGGGAGAGCTTGTGAAAAATTTGTTCACAAATTTTTAGAATACATGTTTGGTATGTGTATGGTACACTTCATATTACTTGAGTTGCCATCAATGCCAAATGGAGAGATTGATGAGCTACAACTGATTTATAACTTGAATGAAGAATCTATGATTAAAGATCACTGAGGAGTTTCTGATTAGATATGTAAGATGATTAAATCAGTATTATGTTGTCATTGATGTCAACTAGCTTGACAGTACTTATCTTGTAAGTTACTATACCGATACATCTGAAGAAAGGTGAAAGAGAAGAAGAATAGAAATATCTACATGAGGAAGATGTGTATGTTAGATGAGGATAAGGAATACACTGAGTAACTTATTGATGATTCTATGACTTGATGATATTGACTTTATTAAATGTTGCATTCATCTATGATGAAGAATAGAGCTGAAAGACACAAAGCAGTGTTTTCGGTAAATGAAGCATTCAAGTATACACGGATGGAGTGTAGTGTATACCAAGCACAGTGTTAACCGAGCTTGTGTTCACCAATGCATTTCTTTGTTAACCGAGCAGAACATAAAGGAATTAAATGATTAGCTTAGCTGATAAATTGATGAGCTGGAAAGTGTATGAAATCAAGGTAATAGATAAGGTTTGTTATGAAGATCGATGGCTAACGTAATTCAAGGAAGATCTAATGGAGCAGATTGAAACATTTTACTAACACATCAGCTAAAGAAGGTTAGAGCGGCAAAATTAATGAATGAGATTAAGAGGAAAAATCTGATGGACAAAAAGAAAATGATTTACTCATCTATATAAGAGACATTGGTTTCATTGTTGAAACTATGCCAGAAGAAGAAGATACTACAAAATTTTTGCGTGAACAAGTTTTCATGCATTCTGATCATACTAGTTAGTGAGAACCAAACTATAGAACAATTACCAAGCTATAGAGAGTAATTATTGATGAACAGTAAGTTGATATAGAGTTGAATCTGAAGTGACATATTGATCAGAAATATTTGTATGAGCTAAATATTAATCTGTAAACTACAATTGAAGTTGTATCAAGGTAGATCATCTACTATTACATATTTAACCATTATACACAATCAAATCTCTTAACCAAGTGGACTAAGAAAGTCTTTTTATGTTTCATTCATGGAGTGAACATTGTTATCCTATCAACCCCAGAGTGATTGTTGGTTTGACAATAACATTTAGTCTAAAATCCTCTAACAAGTTCACACCAAAAAATGTGTTTGTAACCTTTAACAGGGTTGGGTCTTCACCGACCTCACTTCAGAAGAGTGAACATTTTGGGTTGGTGGTCCCAAGTGGTTTTTCCCTTCACAGGGTTTCCACGTTAAATCTCTTGTGTTATGTGTTGATTGTGATATTTTTTTGTTATCATACTTTACATATTACATGTTAGATTTGATCGGTAACTACTATAACTTTTAGATTGATAATCAGTAAAAGCACAAATAGTGAAAGTATTTTATCTTTACCGAGTAGCAGAAGTTGAAAAATTTGTTTTCTATTATACATTTTTTTGGGGACACCGGATAACCGATTCACACCCCCCTCATTTATTCTAACAAACTAATGTCCTCATTATTTTTATATCATTACAAGCCATGTTTTTTATGTTATTGCACCTAAAGACAATGAAGAAGGGACAAATTATTATTTATGTCATTGTGTTGAGGCAAAAATGAAATTGGATCACTTGGTTATCGATGGTGAAGAATTAGAATACCCTATAGGAGTAGTGGTTTTCATTGGTACATGGCTTAGGTAGTATGCAATGAAGAACCCTAGGTTGTGGTTGTTCGAGGATTGGGAGACACACATAAAGATTCTTCATTATTTGAACCTCGTCATTGCATAAAATGTCCAATTGATTATATATGGGGGAAGACCACATAATAAAACTCTTTGAAAGGTTTGTGAGTTAGACCACAAGGCAATACTTGAGACAATCAAGGGTAGGGTAGATCCAATTGATGCATTGGACTAAATGGAGATACAACATATTGTAATATCAAATCTATTTGAATACATGTGCATATAACATGTATATCTATATAGCATTGTAAATTGGGTGGATTTTAAATTTCTCATGCATTACCCCATATTTATAACGGGAAGTTTGTAATATTTAATGACAACCTTTCTCTTCTATTTTTTGGGGCAATACCGAAGGTTTTCTCTACTCGGTTCTTTCCTCCCAGTGCTCCTAATGAACTAAGTTGTAAAAATATTTCTCATTATTCATAAAAAAAACTTTATATGTTATGTCAATGACTTGAAGGCACATAATAATTGGAAGGCCATGGAAGATCCTTAAGGAACCAACTCAATTCAAGGATGCACTATCTATGCTTCTCCCAATGCACCTAGAGCCTCCAAGTTATCAAATATCTAAGAAAGACTTCCAGCCTTGTTCCAACACCTTAGAATGCCTTAACATGGTCAGTGTACCATGTTTCACCAACCCACCAAGTCTAGTTAAGTGTTCGCCAACACAATCCACTCCAACAACCCTTTAGGCTAGTAGCCTTCACCAGTCATAAATCAGCCTTTTTCTCTAAAACTTCCCAAACAAATCAGAAAAATATTGATTTTTTTAGATACCCTTGTGGGTTCTCTAAATCTCCCCAAGTCTTAGGGTACACTCATTTGGACCATATACAAGATCCAATAACCTAGCAACCCCAAACTAGGTGTAATTCACCCTCATTTACAAAAAAACTTATAAATGTACTTACTCCCTTGACCCCAAAGAAAGAAACAATCTTCTATAATGTTTCAAAACAAAATATTCTCAATTTTTTAAGGTCTCAACCCCTACCTATTGTTCTAGCTTCCAAACCCTTACTTCTAGGGTCATTTATGTAGGGCCAACACAAAACCCAATCTATGTCAAGAATACTAGTTAATTACTCTACCTTATTAAAAAATAAAATATTAAAACAATTGCATGGAAAGGTAAATAAAAACCAAGACAATGTCCTCACATCATGATCCAATCCTTACGCATCACCAAAACATGTTTGAAAATATTGCTAAGGCTAACTGTACCTACAGGACAATACACAGTTTGCAGAGAATATTTGTTTATTCAATGAACACCATTTGAAAAAATGGTTCTTTACACACACAAACTCCACATACCTATCTCCAAACATGTGGATCCACCATGAAATAGAATCAAACTCCAAAAAAAACTGACAACAACCATATAACTAACTCTAAAACTATCTAATAACAGTGACAAACCTTATAGGTTATTAACCTTCACATAATTCCTTGGATCACTCAAGTGACCAAAAGGTTACATCTTTAGCCCTCGTGCCATTTAATGGATTACATGACATTATTGGTGATCCCATTAACTAGTGATCACAATCTAGGCCTTCTCCCAATGCACCTAGAGCCTCCAATATGTCAAATCTTCCAACAAGTCTTCCACCCTAGTTATAACTTCTTATAACACCTTAACATGGTCCATATTCCATGTTGTTCTACCAGCCCTCCAAGTCTGGTCAAGTGATCTTCAACCAAATCCACTCCATTAGCCTTCTAGGCTAGAAGCCCTCACCAGTCACAAATCAGATTTTTTCTCCAAATCCTCCCAAACAAATAAAGGAAATCTTGATTTTATTAGATACCCTTTTGGGTTCTATAAATCCTACCCAAACCCCAAGATGTACTCCTTTGGACCATCTAGTATATCCAATACCATAGTAGCCACTAACTAGGCCTAATTCCATCCCCATTACAAAGAAACTCATAGAAATATTAAGTCCCCAACCTCCCAACCAAGAAACAATCTTTCATAAGGTTTAAAAAGAAAAAAAATTAAATTTTTTAAGGTCTCAACAACTACCCCTTCTCTAGCCACCAAACCCTTGTTTTTAGGGTCACACAACTAGGGCCTACTCAAATGAAGCCTTACAACATCTTCCAAATCAAACCACTTGATCAAAAACATTAGTATGGATCCCAAAATCCATAATCTACCATAAAAACACCCACTCTTAAGGATTTACACTTACCAAAATGACTGGTGCCAAAATAGGGCACTTGTCCCACAACAAACTCCTTCATTCAATGATCTCTCAAACACAATCCATCATATCGTAGCATCCAAATGCCTCTTCCAAAAGCTCCAAATAGCTGGGTAAACACTAATGGCAACTTTGTTTGGCACACAGAGTCACTCGAATGCTGCCAACCTGATGCAAGAGCATCCTAGGATTCTTGGCAATCCTGTATCAACCAAAAATATGTTTGTCTTTGAAGGTAGATTGTTAGTTTTGATCTTGGTTTGGTGGAGTACTTGCTCAATTTGGGAGCCTAGTTTCTTAGTTTATGTGGTTACTAGGGTGCTCGGTCTCTGAAGAATACTTGGTAACTAAAGGTGTCGGTTCACTAGCACTCAATGATAACTATGTTGCTCAGTCATGCTTGGCGTGGTCGATCGACCGATGCTTGGTTATTTCCTCTCTTGCTCGGTCTTCTTTCTTATCGACTGGATTTTTTTGTCTGATCAGCTTGGCCGACTGGTTTCATTGATTTCGGTCACGCTCCTCAAGTTGTGGATTGACCTTTGGATGTGTGGGGACCTAGATCTAGCGTGTTGCATTCTTTTATGCAGATCTGATGACCATTGGGGCCATCTTTGAGAGTTTATTTATTTTGTAAAGCTATGTGAGAGCCGAATGATGTTTTAGCATTTAATATTGGTTTGTAAGGGTTTATTATTTCATCAGCCAACTTGTGGTTGGGAATCAATATTTATAGAATGCTTGGGTAGTTGTTTAGACATTGGGGAGTTGGAAGGAAAAGTTAGTAGCCTGTGAGCTTAGGAGTAGGAAGATTTCTTGGAAGTTTGATTACAATTTTAGATCTTTCTTGGGTGCCTACCAGTGTATTATGGGTTGCAAACCTGGGCTAGTTGAATATTGATGTTGTGTAAAAGATTTGGATCCTATGAGATGTTGTAGACTATTAATTTCTTTGTATCTGGCCATAACTAGGAAGGCCTTACAGCCCAAAACATTACATGTAATCGGTAATTTGATGAATAAAGACTTCTATTTTATTTCAGATTTGTTGTTGTTGTTGTTGTTGTTGTTGTGTATTTCCACTACATATTGGTTTGGTTGCAAGGTCCATCAGTCCTTAATTAGGTCCACTATCCTTGACAACATCAGGTGATATCAGAGAGAAGTTTTTTCCTGTTTGAGTAAAGTCTATTCCTATTGGAGCTGAGTGGATCTTGTGAGTTTGCACTTGGATCTTGATTTAAAAATCCCTCTAAAGAGAAATCATGAGATCTCAAAGGAAGAAGAAACTACTAGAGAATCCAGTCTTGATAATTTTAGGGCTTTGCAGAAACAAGTGCAAGACTTACAAGAGGAATTGAGAAAGAAGAAACCTAACTTGAAAGAGGATAGTGATGATGAATCTAAGGAAGATCATTTTGAAGAAGCTGTAGAAGAAGCTAGAGATCCTGAGGAGAATTGAATTCTAAAAGCTATGTCTAAGATTGGGAAAAGACCTAAGATTGAAATTTCTACATTTTCTAGAAGTAGAAGAATTGATTGATTAGATCAATGAGATTGATGAATACTTTGAGTATGAAGAAAAAGAAGATCCTGATAGGATTAGATTTGTAAAGACTAAGTTGAAAGGTCATGCAAATATCTGGTGGAGAGAAGTTCAGTTGGAAAGAGGTAGAAGAGGAAAAGAAAAGATCACTAAGTGGAACCAAATGGTTGACAAGTTGAAGAAGCAATTAATTATGGTGGATTATGAATTGGACATGTTTAAGAAGATGCAAGCTTTGAAGAAGACTAACAAATTGGTACAGGAGTATATCGAGGAGTTTTACAGAATCCTGATTAGGACTGGTCATTCTGAAGCTGATAAAGAGAAGGTTGCTAGGTATGTCTATGGTTTAAGACCTAGTATTTAGGAAGAGCTACTTACTATGTGGATGATAACTATCAGTGATGCTTATCAGATGGAATTGAATATTGAAGAGAAGCTGAATAAGAAGTATGAAGGAAAATAGAGCAATAGGAACTGAGGTGGTAAAACTGGTGAGACAGTTTCTGAAAGTAATGTGACAAAGAATCCTAAGTTTGATGTGGGATCTAGCAGTGGTCAAGTTACTAATAATGTTGGACAGAGAGGAAGGTGGAAGAATGAGTTCACCGACACTTGTTATAACTGTGGTGAAGCTAGTCATAGAATTTTTTATTGTCCTAAGAAAAGGGTGGCACTGACTGCTGAAGAAGATATTGTGAATGTTGCAAAAAAAGGTGAGACACTTATCACTAGAAGGTTAGCTACATGTGTTCATGAACTAGTGTAAAGAAGGAATTTTTTTAGGACCAGATGTAAGTGAAAGGATAAGGTATGTAATGTCATAGTTTATGGTGGCAATTCTAAGAATTTTGTTTCAAAAGAAATGGTTAGTAAATTAAATTTGGAAAGAAGGAAACATCCTAATCCTTATCAGATTAGTTGGATACAAGATATTTCAAAGGTTAGGATTAAAGAGCAATGATTCGTTAAGTTTCAGATTGGATCTTACCATGATGAGATACTATGTGATATATTGTCTGTGGATGCTTTTCATATGTTGCTTGGTAGACCTTGGCAATTTGACAAAAATGTTTTGTTTGATGGTCATGCTAATACCTATATGGTTAGGCATGAAGGAGCTCGGCATAAGCTGATACCTTTACAAGAGATAGGTGTTAAGGGATGTGGAGTTATCAGGTGTTGTCCTTATGAAAAAATTGAGGAGCAACAGATTGATGAACCTATTCCTGTTAAGTCTAGTTTGAAGGAGAAGGAGAATGATATATCTAAAGAATTTGTTGAGATTAAGAGGCAGATGGTCTTTCTAGCAGAGATGGTACAATAGATGGTGAAATTTTTGACACAGAGAGATGCAGATGATACTGAGTTGATTGAGGAATCTAGAGAGGATGAACCTTATCAAGGTACTATTGTGATCGGTAGTGGTCAGAGTCAGTTGCTATCAATTACCGACTGGAGGGATAAGCAAAGTGGAAAGCACAAGAACCTTCTGCATGAGATAGTAGATCAAGTTAAGACTACTTGGGATGAAGGAAAAGAAGAGATATGGGTTAAGAATAGATTTGGCATACATGTTCTGATTCCCTTGAGGTGTTCCTAATTTCCTTATGAGAAAATTATTCTTACCTAGGGTGTTTGATGCAGAAGCATCCTAGGATTCTTGGCAATCTTGTATCAACCAACTATATGTTTGTCTTTGAAGGTAGATTGTTAGTTTTGATCTTGGTTTGGTGGAGTACTTGCTCAGTTTGGGAGACTAGTTTCTCAGTTTATGTGGTTACCGGGGTGCTCAATCTCTGAAGAAATCTTAGTAACTAAACGCATCGGTTCACTAGTGCTCGATGATAACTACGTTTCTCAGTCATGCTTGGCATGGTCAGTCGACTGGTGCTCAATTATTTCCTCTCTTTCTCAGTGTTCTTGCTTATCAACTATATTGTTTTGTTGGATCAGCCTAGCCGACTAGTTCCATTTATTTGGGTCACACTCCTCGAGTTATGGATTAACCGTTGGACATGTGGGGACCTAGATCTGGTGTGTTGCATTCTTTTATGTGGATCTGATGATTGTTGGGGCTATATTTGAAAGTTTATTTATTTTGTAAGGCTATGTGAGATTCAACTAATGTTTTAGCATTTAATATTGGTTTGTAAGGTTTTATTGTATCATCAACTGACTTGTGGTTGGGAATCAATATTTATAGGATGCTTGGGTAGTTATTTAGGCATTAGAGAGTTGGAAGGAAAAATTAGTAGCCTATGAGCTTCGAAGCAGGAAGATTGCTTGGAAGTTTGAGTACAAGTTTAGATCTTTCCTAGCTGCCTACTAGTGTACTATGGGTTGTAGACTTGGGCAAGCTAAATACTGATGTTGTGGAAAAGATTTGGCTCCTACGAGATCTTGTAGACTATTACTTTGTTTGTATCTAGCCATAATCGAGAAGGCCTTACAAACCAAAATATTGCATGTAATCAGTAATTTGATGAATAAAGACTTCTATTTTATTTTAGATCTGTTGTTGTGTATTTTTATTGCATATTGGTTTGGTTGAAAGGTCGATCAGTCCTTAATTGGATCCACCAGCCTTGACTGTGTCACAACCACTCCATTGAAGTGCCCCTTGAGGTGCACTCAACATGAAATCGGTGATCTTTATGGGGTCATATCTCAGAGCTTGTGCAAGGTATCATTGACCTATTAGGTGCTACAGGACCATGTTGTTGAGGCCTAAAATAACCTATCTCAGTTTTTAGAGATACAAGTTCATTTATATTTGGCTCCACATTCTTGGTTGATTTCAAAACTCGCAGTGTTCCTCAATGAAAATGAGCAACATGGCGTATCTTTCAAACTATTTTTTGTAGCATCAAAACATCTAGTCCAATAGCTCTAAATGGCTGAGAAAATGCTAGTGGCAACCTCATTTGGCACATAGATTTTCTCTAACTCTACTAACCACTCTGAGCCAAAGTGTGCCTCAAGGTGCACTCAGCATGAAATTTGTAATATTTATGGGGTTATATCTTGGAGCTCATGCAAGGAAGCATCAAACCGTTAGGTGCTACAAGAATGTGTGACTAAGGCCTAATATAACCTATCTCATTTTTTAGAGTTCTAAGTTCATTTATATTTGGCACTGCATTCTCGGTTGATGTCAAAACTCAAAGTATTCCTCAGTAGAAATGAACAACATTACATATCTTTCAAACCATCAATCGTAGCATCGAACCATCTAGTCCAATAGCTCTGAATGGCTGAGTAAATCCTATTGGAAACCTAATTTGGCATAGAGAGTCACTTGAACATTTCCAATCAATCTGGGTCGAAGTGTCCCTCAAGGTGCACTCAGCATGAAATTGATTATCTTTATGCAGTCATATCTAGGAGCTTGTGTGAGGTAGCATCAAACCATTAGGTGTTATGGGACCATGTTTCCGAGGTCTACAATAACCTATCTTAGTTGATGTTAAAACTTGAAATGTTCCTCAGTTGAAATGAATAACATTGTGTATCTTTGAAACAACTGGTTGTAGAATCGAACTGTCTAGTCCAAAAACTTTGAATAGCTAAGTAAATGTTAATGGAAACCTCATTTGGTACATAGAGTCACTTGAACACTTCTAACCACTTTAGGTCGAAGTCTCCCTCAAGGTGCACTCAACATGAAATTAGTGATCTTTACCAGGTCATATCTCGAAGCTCATGCGAGGTAGCATTGAACTGTTAGGTGCTACAAGACCTTTTTTCTAAGGCCTACAATAACCTATCTAGGTTTGCATAGATCCAAGTTCATTTATATATGGCAGCACATTCTTGGTTGATGTCAAAACTTGAAGTGTTCCTCAGTTGAAATGAACATTGCGTATCTTTCAAACCGTCAGTCGTAGCATTGAACTGTCTGGTCCAACAGCTATGAATGGTCAAGTAAATACTAGTGGCAACTTCATTTGGTACATAGAGTCACTTGAACACTTGCAACCACTTCGGACCAAACTATCCCTCAAGGTGCATTCAACATGAAATTAGAAATCTTTACGGGGTTGTATCTCAGAGCTCGTATGAGGTAGTATCAAATCGTCAGGTTCTATGGGACTGTGTTGCCATGGCCTACAATAACCTATCTTGGTTTTCAGAGATCCAATTTTTTATTATTAGGCACCACATTCTTGGTTGATATCAAAACTCATAGTGTTCCTTAGTTGAAATGAACAACATTGTGTATCTTCCAAACTGCCATTCATAGCATCAAACCATTTAGTCCAACAACTTTGAATGGTAGGGTTAACACTAGTGGAAACCTTGTTTGGCACATAGAGTCACTCGAATGTTGACAACCACTCTGGGTTGAAGTGTCCCTCAAGGTGAACTCAGCATGAAATCAGTGATCTTTACATGGTCATATCTAGGAGCTCATATGAGGTAGCATCAAACTATGAACTTCTACGGGACCATGTTGCCAAGGCCTACAATAACCTATCTAGGTTTCCATAGATCTAAGTTTGTTTATCTTTAGCTCCACATTCTTGGTTGATGTCTATATCATCAAAAAATGGAAGCACTTCCATTTAAGACTGGTATAGTCCTCCTAGTAAGTGGTTTGGGGTCATGTCAAATGCCTTGAATGGGTCTTTGACTTGGATCTAGCTTTTTCCCCTATCCTACCCTATTTTCCACTCCTTTCCCACCTATTTCTAGCATCCTGCTCTATGAATTTGAGGTTCTTGATATGAGGGTCAAGGTTGACCTCGACCCTGACCCAGGGTCCAAATTTCCAAATTTGAGGATTTATGGATATCAGGTTTTAGAAAGATTTATTTTCCCTCTTTTGGGTCGACTATTTTGGGCTTCAAAATTGTAAAATCTTAAAATATATTTAATTTAGGTCCACTTCTAAGGGTATAGGCTTAATGAGAATTTATTTCTCCTATGTCAACCTCCCTAGAAGTTTGTGCCCTAGACTATTATATAAGGAAGCCTTCTCCTCTCATTTCAACCCAAGCAAAAAGAAATCAAGAAATCAGAGGAAGGATCTTCTATGCATAATTTATCAAAGTGAGCATTCAAGCATTCAAGATTCAATTCATCAAGGAGATCCATTAGTAGCTATTGAAGAATTCAAGCTCTATGGAGCCCTCTTGTTGAAGATTTCTCCATACATATCCATTGAAGATCCTTCCTATTCTAAGATCCATTTAAGATTGGTGTTGAATATCCAAAGGAAATTTATTTGAGACATTCTACATCCTACAATTCTACATCCATTTGGAGCATCCATACCTGTGGATTCAAGGATTTGAATCCTCAACAAGGGTTTCAACATAAGAAAGTTGATTTGTTCTATTTACTTTGTTTATTTTTGCAATTTCAATTATATTTCAAGGTTAATTCCAAAACTGGGGTTTGACCAAGGAAAACCCTCCATCCAAATAACAAAACCATTTTTCTCATAGGTGCTAGTGTGAAACAACGAATTACAAAGAAGACTTGGATACCCTTTTCGGTAAACTTTTAGGATCTACGAATAAAATTTCCGTCAGAGTGGAGCAGGTCAAGGTCGACATAAAGGGGTCAAGGTCTACCTTCATTTGGGTCAAGGTTGACCTAGTTTAGAAAAGGAAAATATTTCTTGGTTTTCTCCATCTCTCTATTTCTATTCTAGATCCGATTGCAAAATTTCCAGAAACTCAATAAAGACACTTGAAAAAACAATTTCCAGATCTTCTATACTTTGAGGTTAGTATTTGTCTTCAATTCATTTCAATACTCTCTTCCAAAATGGAATGTAAGGTTTTACTCTTTCTTCATATTCTTCATCAATTGATTCATTTATGCATTGACCACTTTCTTGTGGTTAATCAGTTTGGATCTTTCCTTTGGGAATTTATATCTTACATTTTTGGTTAACTCATGATAGACAACTCTTTCTTTTATGGTGTTAGATTTTGCATGTATATTAGATTAGCCTTCTTTTATGTTCTTGCATTTACATTTCAAAAATAAAATAAATAAATCATATAAAGACAAAATACAAAAACATTTATTTGTTCATGCCTTCTATTTTCCTAATTTAGTTCATTTGCATCGCATTGGTATATGAGCTTTACTACCTCTAGAGTCCTAATTATAATATCCTAAAAAGAAGAAGTCACAGACTTATGGGTTCCTTTTAACCTGAGTCTTCCTCTTGTTTCCTTAGGATCCTAGATGACAATTTGGTTACTCATGATTCTAATCCTACTATGGAGCATAACCCCTCTCACTCATCCCATGATGAGGATGATCCTTTAAGAGTTCCTCCTGAACAAGTCATAAAACTTTCAACTGAACTTGATAAAATGTAAAATTGGCTTATTCAAGAAAACCATAATGAATATTCTATTCAAGCTATAGAGCTCTTAAGAAAGTTCTTTGGGATAGTGATCAAGGTGTTAATCTCTTGCGTGGTGTCACTCATCTTGTGCATTTAAATGTTAAACCTTTAGCTCAAGAAGCTCAATATCAAGGACTTACTCCTCTTTTCACTAGTGTGGAACCTTCTCCTACTCCTTTACCTAGCATTCCTACTTATAATCCTTTAGTCACTACATCTATTCCTATGAGTGTTCCACCGATGTCTCTACCTACCTCACAACCTTCTTATCATAGTGTTCCTTTTACCTATTCCAACCCTTTTCCAACTATGGTTCCAAGTGTTCCACTAGTTGTGTCTTCTATTCATGTTTCTTCCTACACTTTACCTAGTGTTTCTAATGTTTCTATGCCTCCTATTTCTTCTAATGATTCCACAATCATTAGTTTGGTTAAAACTATGTCCTATTTACAATAACAACTTATGTCCTTAACTCAATCCAAGTTTAGTATTCATACATGTGACATAGGTAGTCCTCTATCCCTAAACATTATTTGTTCTCATGTTCCTTAGCAAGCCGATATGCCTCATCTTGAGAATTACAATGGTAAGGGATACCCTATCACTCATGTTAAAATATTTCAAATCCTTTGTAGTGATATGTGTTTATAGCAGAAAGTGGACCTCTAATCCAGCCATATACACAACATAGTCATTGCTCGATCATCGAATCATGAAGATGAGTATGAATTACTCAATTCGCAAGATTCTATCGATTCGACCTGTTGCCTCCTAATTAGCTAGCATGTTTGAATTACTCTTAGAATGAGAGCCAACAACCAAAAGACCAAACTAAGATGGAGGATTTTTGAAATCTTGAAAGATGAAAAAATTGCAATTAATCTAAGAATGAAGATGCAATTAATCTAAGAATGAAGTGCAGATTTTAATCTAAGAACTTGAAAAAGATATGAGAATGCAGATTCTAATCTAAAGAGCATGAAATAAACATGAGGATTAAGCTATTAACCAATAAGAAAACTATATTAAATGAGAATGCCATATTATACTAGAATAAGAATTATACTAATTATTCAATGAAAACTTTAAAAGCATGAGAGAATTGAGACTAAAATTGGCTATAGTTTTGATACTCTAAAAATTGCCTCCTTTCGAATGGAGGAGAAGGTTCCTAATATAGAAAATCCTAGGAAGAGGATGAAGAGTTTCTTGAAATGAAATGGTCGACTCTTCATTTCCAATTGAGACAAATATTGAAGGATTATTTAATTAAAAGAATGAATTATTGCCACATATGGTTGACCTTTCGAATAATTTGAATTGTTAAATCCAAAAAAAGATAATCCATTCAAATAACCAAACAATATTAATTCCTTTTATGTGTATTAGCTAAATGGGGTGGGTTTAATTTAATTTAAAGCACTTAGGACTATAGAATTAAATTAATTTATCATAGGGATTATTTTAGCTAATAAATTCAAATACTTAGGAATTAATTATAGTGTGAGATTAATGCAATTTAGGGTTTTTGCAATTGACACCAAGTCAAATAAAGTCAGGTAGGAGAGAGAAAATTACCTAGTAAAATAGGACTTTAATGATGAAAAATTGAAGGAATGCACCAAAATTCATTGAAATTATAAGGTACCAATTTTGGGGTATTACATTTGCCCCTCTTTGAATTGATGTGCAAGTAGTACGTTGATTCAAAGAATAGTCTGATGTGACAGATGAGGTTTCAAGATTATCTCCAGAATAGAGCTTAACCCTCAAAAGTCAAGGTTAGGATTACCAAGACACCAATCAGATCGAGATGCAGAACCAACTTCAGAACAAAGCACGATTCTCCGAAGTCTAAGTTAGATTGTGAAGACAATGGTCTAATTACCACTTGAGAGAAAACTAGAATCAAGGTTAGATTTCCCCAATACCCATTGGTAGAATGATAACTGATGCACATTTAGGACTATCTCTAGAATCTGGGTTAGATTGCCCCAATACAAAGCTTAGTCCTCTGAGACCTGGATTAGATTGCCCAGATAATGGTCCAAAAGAGATTTCGAGAACCATCTCCAGAATGAAGCTTGACTTTTAGGAATTAGGGTTAGATTCCCCCAATACCAAATGGGATTTCAAGAACCATCTTCAGAATGAAGCTTGATTCCAGAGGATCTGAGTTAGATTGCCTAGATACCTAAAAGATAGATGACAAGATATGAGGCCCAAAGCTGCCCCTAGAGATGAGATGCCCCAAGCGATGAGGACTTTGATTTAGATCAAACTGATTTGAGAATTGATTTGACAAGATTCAATGATGCAATCATCCTACCCCTCAGGAGCGAAATTGAAAGATGACATGTCAAAAAGATGATTGATAGCAATAGGTTGTAGATAGAAAGAATCAAACTAGATTCAAGAAGATGTACAAGAAATTTGGAGTGATTGGGAGGTTCTGTTGACCAAGTTTGACCATGGTTGACTAGATTTGACTAGAGTTGACTTTGATAAAAACATTGAAGATCTTGAGAAAATGATGATAGATGAGATTTTGGCAAGAAATGATGCTAGAAGGCTGACAGCACAAGCGTCCAATCCCAAAAGATGCCAAAATTTTAAAACATGATTTTGAGTGATCTAGAGATGTCAGATTTCAATTTCTATCCTAAAAATGGATTCAAAATGATCAATTCAGCCAAGGGTGAAGTTTTTGCGCAAAATGGAGCACTTTTGAAAATTAGGTCAAAAGCTATATAAGGCTCGAAGGGGTCATTTTCAATTCATTATTCACTTTGTCTTCTTGCAAATCAGAGGGCTCTGAGAGAGAATGGATGGTGTTCCTATGCATAAACATTGATTCAAATGCTCCCAATGCCATAGCCAACCACTGGAGTATGACCCACCTCTAAGTAGTCAATAAACCATCCTGCATTTCAAGTTTTAATGCTTTATTAGGTGATTTAGGCTAGATTTAGCACATTTAGGACCTTATTCTTCAACACTCATGCAAGGAAATAGTTTCCTTGTGCCAGCCTCAGTCATCCCTCGTGCAAGAAAATGGTTTTATCACATGGTTTAGGGCTTCCTCACCCAGGGTATCTCCACAAGCTCACGCAAGACACTTGGCGATGTCGCATGATAGTCCATCCTATCTCGTGTGAAGAAATAGTTTCCTCACGTAGGAAGCTGCTGCAGCATTTAGAAGTTTCATCTAATTTTGCATAAAATTAGCCAATTAAAACATTCCAGAGTCTTGTTTACGATAGATGTGTAGCCTCATTTGTTGTTGTTACTTTTAAAAAATATTGTTGAGATACTGATCCAATTTCATCGCTTGCTTTGCAGGTTGACTTCCCAGATGTCACATTCTGGTTGCACCATCCAGTCATCACCACATTAGTACAGAGGTTGACCAATGCTGAGAGTGCCCACCTTGAGGGGTTAGGATTGTCTTACTTGCATGATATACCCGACATTTAGGTAAATCACGGTCTTCTAGGTGCACTTGTCGAGTGTTTCCATTCGGAGATGAGAACATTCCATTTTCTGATGGGGGAGATGATAGTCACTCCCAAGGATGTCTATCAGATACTAAGGATACCATTCCATGGTGTCCATGTTGAGTATGATATATAGCCAAGGGCAGGTACACTAGCACTAAGAGCCATATTCAGAGATGAGTTATTGATGGATCGGTCCATCTCATGGGATGAGCTAGTCAGTAGATATGGTGGTGCTCAGTGATTAGTAGTCATTTTACCCATATTCCTGAGCTATTACTTGGTTCCTGATCGGGGATAGCATGGATTGGAGTGCGGCTGGGGACAGATACTAGATATGTTTGCAAGTTGTCTATACTGAAGTATATGACTAGATATAGTGTTTTCATTATGGCAACAAATTCATATAGGAGTTTGAAGTCAGCGCACTAAGTGTAAAGATCATAAATTAGTTAAGTATTGAAGACTGGATAGCATATAGAGTTCCTGCAACTCAGAGCACCTACGCCCATGTGTATGGATGAATTAAGGTATGCACCCTGGAAGTTAAGATTGTTAGACTATAATTATGCTTAGTCTAAGAGTGCATAAGTAGATATGCAAAGATGTGAAAGTTACAATCAGTTCAAGTTGCACAGCGAGTGTGTGCCAACAGAGAATAGAGCATAGAACCAACAGTGACTATTCTGGTTTACAATTGTAAATTAATGTTGTAGAGGCTAGCACCCATTGTATTTAGGTTTCCAACATATGTATATGTATAATTGTAAGCATGCTTAAGCCAATTCATTTGGAAGCATTATTTGTAATTAGTTATAGGGCCGACCTAATTATATAATTGGTATGAGCGCATAAATATAAGGTGTGCCCATTGTATTTGGTATGCAAGTGGAAACAAAGTTGTGAGAAGCAGAGAAAAGGTATGCAAAGAGAGCATATGATGTATTAGATCTTTGCAAGAGGTCAAAGCATTAGTGCACCAAAGGAACTGATCTGACAAGTAGTGTCACAGTGACAGTTCACCTATAGATATAGTGTGTATCTGATTTAGAAGGTTGTAGCCTTCATCATTTGAGTAGTGAGCTCTAGGATAGTGCATCCACTCCCCTAATAGGGATCATTGTAAAAGACTCCTAACAAGGTCTGACCCTTAACAAGGTCTACTATACTAAAAGAATTGTAAAGCTACTCCTAACAGGGTAAAGGATCTTCTAACAAAGATCACAAAACACTAGTGCAAATTATTAGTGGGTATCAAGTCCCACCTTGGTTTTTACCTATTTGGGTTTCCTCGTAACCATATTGGTGTCATGTGTTGATTTCATGTTTCATGTTTATGTGAATATTTAATTCAGTACTTAAGCATTTATAATTCAATATTCAGATTAAAGTGAAAAGTTAAAATATAGTGAACACTGATTCACCCCCCCCCCCTCTCAGTGTTCCCATTCCTAACAATTGGTATCAGAGCTCTGGTCCTCAGCAAAGAAGTTTAACCACTTGAGGAGATCATGGAAAAAGATGATTTGAAGAAGAATCTTGAAGGAGCTCTTGAAGACCTAGACAACTCAGAAAGAGAAATTGAAAAACTAAAAGAAAAATTCAGTGATGCTCAATTAGTTATCAAGAGACTAAGAAAATATTTGAAGGGACACTCTAACAATGATCTTGAAAAAAAAGTCAAGAAGTTGAATGTAGAAAATGCATCCTTAGTGAGTCAACTTGATGACAAACTGATGAACAATCAAGATGTCTACAATGAACAAGTAAAGGCAAACCTTCAACTCAATGAAGAGTTGCGAGAAGTAAAATTGGAAATCTTGGATCTAAAGAATTGCAAAGCAAGATTGGAGTCTGAATTGAAAGATGCAAAGAACCACATTGAAAAATTGCACACTATTTCTGATTTAATAGAATATTAGTTGTATGCAAGAAGAGTCAAAGGAGACACTAGCTGCATTGGATACAATGAAGCAAAAAATCAGATTTATAAGATGTGAGCAAGAACAGAGATACAAAAGGAATCTACTGATACTGAGAAGACTAAAGATCAAACCAAAGAAAATGGTAGTCCTCCTAAAAATGAGCGCAATCCTATTGAATGCACATGTTTTTCATGTAACAAGCATGGACACATTGCAAGGAACTACACAGAGGTAAAACCTTTTAATGGTTACTGTTATACATGTAATAGATTTGGTCATAGAGCAATAAATTGCAAGACTAGTAAGAAGAGCAGGATTCAGCATGATCAAAGAAATCAGAATCAGACAAATGTTAGAAGTTCTCAGAATGTTACATTTCAGATATGTAACTATAATGGTCACTTAGCCAGAACATGTAGAATGGTGACTCGTGTCAATGCACCAAGGAATAATAGACCTCCAGTGATTTTTCACACCTATAATAAGGCTAGACATATCTCAAAGTTTTGTAGATCTAGAACGCAAGGTCTGGAAAGCCCTGAAAAGACCGAAGAACCAATTTTGGATCCTGAAGCAGAGTCAAGTTTGTGAAGGCCTCAGAAGATGGGAGCTTGATTTGGTCAGAATAAAAGAAGGACAATACTGTTGAGACTGTATTGGATGCATCCCAAGTGGACGCACCCTCTACATCTGCATAAATGGCCCTCAAGGTCATAGGGGGAGCTAATTTATCTCTAGTCCCCTGCGTGGCTGGTATACTCATCCTCAGAGTATGCACCTTTGGACTTAAGCTTTTGGAGTGTATAGAAACCTTTGTGCAAGAGTACACACACTGATTGTTAGTGGAACTCAAGTTTGAAAATTTGAAGAGACAGCCCGGTTTACGTGAGTTGCATTAATGGTTAATTTCTTACTTTAAGTACACATAAAGTTGTTTGTTCACTCATTGCATTCATATTCAAAGTGATTGGAGAGAAGATTGAGCCTTGGAAGTTGTTGTGAATATTTTGAGATTGAGTTATCAATAATTGTAGTGAATTTGATCAGTTGCAAGAAACCCTAGCTCATTGTGCCGATTCAAAAGCCATCAGAACATCTTAGAGATCATTTGGAAAGCAAATATCAAGTAAGTCATGGCCACTCTTATTGTTTTTTATGTTGCTGAGAAGAAGAGGTATGTTTTCAAGAGGAACCCATTTAAATCAACCCTAGATGATTTAGAGGGAGCATTCTCCCGCACGCCGATGGGCGTCATGCATGTAGAAGACATAAGGGCTTACATCTATTGTAAGAAGGAACCTGTTGGACTGGATAGGTAAGGGTGCACATGGACACAATGTTGAAACTAGAAAAAATGTTCATGGATGAATACACCAAATGGAATAATCACCCCATTGTTGAATATGCCACAGTATATGAATTCTATGAAACTGAATGGATTAAGATATTGTTAAGCAGAATCTATGATGATTTGTTTTGGGTTGGACATGTACCAGTAAGAATCATAGGAGACCTAATTCATGAGATAACATGCCTTTCTAAGATAGGTGCCATCCTTCCCATGGGTAAGGATGTCAGGAAAATGGTGGAGCAAGTGTGTAAATGAAGAAGTGATAAGTGTGGCATGACCATTGAGCCTATAGAGCAGCCAAACATTAAATTGATGTCAATGATATTGGGTTACAAATTTCATCACACCAACGGGGTGAATAATGTGTCTACAAGCACTATTCTAGTAGCCATCCATCTTGTGCAAGAAGATGGAGAGTTCAACTTGTGTGAGATCATGCACACATAGTTGATAGACAATATCAAAGCTATAAAACATGATAAGACTAAGGTATTCAGGTTTGGGTCCCTAATCATCTATATGTACCTTCATATAGTTGGTAAAGTGTCAGACTTGTATCTAGACAAGTCCATTCCTACCATGCCTCAGATATAAAATAGGGAAACCATAGAAAGCACACTTAGAGATTACATTACCCTAGAATTGAAGACTTTTAGAGTAAGAATGCAAATGAGGTATAGGATTCTTGAGAGTATTGTAGAGAAGTATAAGGATACAATATGCTTTATGGGGGAGATTTATACTACATGTATGGAAGCTGTGGAACCTAGGACTAATTGGATTCATCCACTTGGGTAGGAGGTTGAAGAACAAGTTCTTGAAGCTTATGCATAGGTACTGCTATCAGCCCCTAAGGATGTCAATGAACCTAGGTGGGGAAACTATGAAGAAAAGACTAGAGAAGTTGATGCTAAGCTGAACAGTGTTGCAACAAAGAGAAAGGTTGCAAAGGTCACATCAAAGATCCTAAGAATACATGGTGTATCACAAGAAGACCTTGATAAAGCAAGGGATGAGAAGATTTCCCTAGAATATAAGAGTGCAGTAGAAGAACAAGAAGATCCCAAGATGAAAAACATAAAAATTGAAAAAGATGTCAGTCAGAAGGATAAAGAAGACAATACTCCTTCTGCACCCAAAGATAATCCTCCAGAGTATAAACCTTTATTCAAGAGGAAGAAAGAAGTAAGCACTACTCATCCATCCTTATGAGCATTAAGGATCAAGAAAAACACTCAAGCACCTCCTCGGGTAGGATTCAAACCTAGCCTCAAAGTTCTATATGCAAGAATTGTTGATGAGGGAAGGATTGATCAAATAGGGAAGTTCTATGAATCATACAGTGAGATTGATAAGTCTAAAATTCATGGTATGATTATCAAACATATGATAAAGTTCAAGAAGATAGTTCTTGAATTGAAAATAGAAATACCAAATAATGTATGGGACATTCTACAAAACCTTAAAAGAAAATAAAATGAAGAAGACCTAAGGATCAAGGATAAAGTGTTAGAAGACACTATGCCTGTATGTTCTAAATAAGAAATGGATCTGATATTGAATTTGGTGAGGCCACACCTTAGAACAAAGATAAGGACTCTTCACATCATGAATAAATATTATGAGTTGATTATGAAGGAAATAGAGAAGGCCTTTGAAAAGGTGTTATTGGAGCAATAGATCAAACCACCCATTGTGCCCATCACTCATGCAGCCATTAAGGAAGTTAAAGTGGCAGAGCTCACCAATGTACCAATGACAAGTCCTCAAGACTCATCGCCCATGTCAGAATCACCCAAAGAAAGCACAATTATCATAGATAATGTGGAAATAGCCATGGCCGCTACTGATAAGGACTTGGCCAAGTTTGAGGAAGCATTTTTCAGCACTAAGGAAGCAGAAATCTTATGTAGCAACATCCCTCCCACTCAGCAAGAAGAAGTAATCATAGAAAATATATCTGATGAGAAAGAAGAAGAAAAGAAAGGAGTAGAGGTAGAAAAGAAAGATGAATCTTTTGTTGATTTGGTCAAGGTGAAGCAAGATGTGATGGATAGCACTCCCATCACTCCCTCCTTAGCATTGTTATCAAGTTTCACACCTGACACTAGTAGTTTGGACTCCTAGAAGGAAGAAGACCTGATTAAGTTCAACATCCTAGCTATGGAGAAGGTGAAGGAGAAGCAAGTAATGAGGAATCCACTCCTGGTAGAATCAATAAATATTTTGAATAGTTTTCTACTAGAGGATAAGAAAATGGTAAATGTACATTCAGTTGATGATGTGAGCATAGTCATTAATCAATTCAAAGTAAATTTTTCAAGCCTAGAAGAATCTGCGGCCATAGTGGTAGAGGAGAAATACTTAAAGAAGAGACTCATTGAACTAATGAGTAATTTTGCACTAGACTTGAACTCTCTTAAGTCTGGTCAGGCATCATTGAAGGTGTTTGTAGATTAAGGAAGGAAAGTCATTATAGAATCCATGGATTAGGATAAGTTCACTGATGCCCATCTTAAGAAGATCAAAGATGTAGAGGCAATGATTGAGAAGGTGAAGATTTTAGTACTAGACACAGCCACTAATGTAAACATGTCCAACAATGTCTACCAAGGTCAGTTGGACATAATTGAGAAGGCTGAGAAAGAAATGAAGATAAGGTCTAAACAGACTCAATTGAGGAATGCTCTTGCACCCTCACTAGAAATTCTCAGTCAAAACATAAAGGAGATTGATGTGACCATGATAATCTATGATCAAGGTCCAAGCATAGAATTGGAGAAGATGGAGAAGCTTCAATATGAATTATACGCCCATCTATAGATAGTCAATCCTCTGATAACCTTTTGGAAGAAGGAGATCCAGAAACTCAAGATTGCATATATGAATGCTTTCCCTTAGTGAGTGTATGTAGATAAAGTTTCTTTATGCACCTTTTTCATTAATGTCAAAGGGGGAGTTTTATAGAATATGGAGTACATATATGTATAGGGAGATATAAGAGTTTGTAGAAAATGTATAGAAGACAAAAGTTTTTTGTGTAAAGGAACAGTTAGAGACTTGGCCATATTCCTTTGTTGCCATCAATGACAAAGGGGGAGATTTTTGGCAAGTTGTCTATACTGAAGTATATGACTAGATATAGTGTTTTCATTATGGCAAAAAAGTCATATAGCAATTTGAAGTCAGTGCACTAAGTGTAAAGATCAAAAATCAGTTAAGTATTGAAGACTAGACAACATACAGAGTTCCCACAGCTCAGAGCACCTGCGCCCATGCGTACAGAGCAATTAAGGTATGCACCCTAGAAGTTAAGATTGCTAGACTATACTTATGCTTAGTCTAAGAGTGCATAAGTAGATATGCAAATATGTGAAATTTATAGTTAGTTGAAGTTGCACAGCCAGTGTGTGCCAGCAGAGAACAGAGCATAGAGCCAACAATGACTATTTTGGTTTGTGATTGTAAATTAATGTTGTAGAGGCTATGCACCCATTGTATTTAGGTTTTCAACATATGTATATGTATAATTTTAAGCATGCTTAAGCCAATTCATTTGGAAGCATCATTTGTAATTAGTTATAGGGCCGACCTAATTGTATAATTGGTATGAGCGTATAAATATAAGGTGCACCCATTGTATTCAGTATGGAAGTGGAAAGAGAGTTGTGAGAAGAAAAGTAGAGGTATGCAAAGAGATCATATGATGTATTAGAGCTTTGTAAGAGGTCAAAGCATCAGCACACCAAAGGAACTGATCTAACAAGCAGTGTCATAGTGACAGTTCACCTATAGATATAGTGTGTATTTAATTCAGAAGGTTGTAGCCTTCATCATTTGAGAAGTGAACTCTAGGACAGTGAGTCCACTCCCCTAACAAGGATCATTGTAAAAGACTCCTAAAAGGGTCTGACCCTTAACAAGGTCTACTATACTAAAAGCATTGTAAAGCTACTCCTAACAGGGTAAAGGATCTTCTAACAAAGATCACAAAACACTAGTGCAAATTATTAGTGGGTATCAAGTCCCACTGAGGTTTTTACCTATTTGGGTTTCCCCATAACCATATTGGTGTCATGTGTTAATTTCATGTTTCATGTTTATGTGAATGTTTAATTTAGTACTTAAGCATTTATAATTCAGTATTCAGATTAAAGTAAAAAGTTAAAATACAGTGAACACTGATTCACCCCCCCCCTCTCAGTGTTCCCATTCCTAACAAGATAGGCCAACTGTTAGATTTAGATGGGGTGAGTGCATGCTCACATAGATGTACCATGAGATGCATGAGATCATGTATCAGAGTGCCAAGACCATGGCTGGTGGAGTTCTTGTATTGCAGATTTGGGCCTGGGAGCATCTCCCTGTTTGCAAGTTGATATTTCATGATATGTGGCAGGCCCTCGAGCCTTACATTTACAGATATGTAGGTCCTATGACTCAGTTAGCATTGGGTAAGACCAAGTAGTGGTGGGGGTAGTTAGATGATATAGCAATAGTTGTATGGAGGCCTTGGGTAGCCACAAATCCATGGGATGACACTTGGTGGGAGCTTTCCCATATGTTCATCTTCCATCCACTTATTGGATGTACTATTAGCGTCATTGTGCACTCCTTTCTCAAATGTGTGTTACACCAGTTTGGGAGATAGTAGGACATCTCCCAGGAGTGTGCTACATATGCTCAATTCATTGATGAGACAAAGAAGGTCTGGCAGCCCAGGTTAGATCAGGGCAGATGTATGATTGAGGCATGAGTTCCTCCAACTCATTGGGATTACATGGTGGATGTCACCAATGTAAGGATGATGCCTACATATCGAGATCACCTCTTGGCACATCCCTTCCTAAGGTTCACAGATCCTATCGGCATGGGCCATGAGCCACAACAGCAGGTACCTACCCAACAGTAGCTACTAGTGTAGCAGCCTAGACAGTAGTAGGCTACACAGCAGGGTCCATAGCAGCACCACCAAAGATAGAGGTTATTGAGGCCTATGATAGGGCAGATGGACATCCCTCCTAGGACTATGGGGTTTGATGTAGGTACTAGCAGTAGTGGAACTCAGCAGAGAGCCACTAGATAAAGGATAGGGGACCCATCACAGTAGATGCCTCCTTATAAGGAGGCACAGGTTGAGGATACCAATATGTCTGATTAGGCCACATAGGGACCACCATAGCTAGTACAGGTATAGGAGGCTCTTAGGAAGAGCCGAGAGAGAGTCTGGCAAGTACAATAGGAGAGGGATTAATGCCACACCCAGGTCATCATCCAGGAGATGTGTATGGTGGATAGGGAACAGGAGATCAAAGAGCTTTGAGAGGAGCTGGTGAGGTCATGGTTAGAGACTAGATATGAGTCTACTTAGGTAGCTTATTACTATGTGGCATATGTTGGCATTGTTCCAAATCTATCAAAGAAGGTGCCTCCATTTTCTAAGTATGTTGGAGCACCACAAGGACCTCCACCAGCACCCCCACCATAGGCACCTCCACAGGCACCACCATAGGGATCACCATAGGCACCTCTATAGGGACCACCACCACCACCTTCTCCAAGTGGCAATGGGCAAAGTTAGCTCATTTAGACATTCATATTGTAGCCCATATTTTGATACTATGCTCGAGTAGTACCATTCTTTTTGTACATGACATTGATCGACCGTGAGATATATATATATATATATATATATATATATATATATATATATATATATATATGAGATCTCCTCTTTGATATCATTGTACTTGTTTATATATTGCTTTAATGTTGATGTTCATGTTTTATGAGATGTTTCCTATATGATTTAGATGTATGGATTAGATATGTCTAAGATGCACATGCTTTCTTTTATGATATAAATATGCACATGTTTTATTTTATGATATGAATATGCACATGTTTTATTTTATGATGGTCTATGAATATGCAATGTGAAATGCAATGATAGATGGTAGATAAATGAATGCAATGTATGATTTTATTTATGCTTATAATGGATGCACATGCAAATCAATATGTAAATGTAGAATGTATGCATATGGATTTTATGGATGCAAATGGAGATGCAATGGAAATGTGGTACTAGTCATCTCATCCAGGATGTAGCAATATATGATAGGTACTAACCAAAATGATGTTTGAAAATCAAGAACGAGGACCGAACACTTGTGCAGCCAAGATGAATCTGGGATAAAAAATGAGAACCTTTGATGAATAGATCTAGAAGAAGACAATCAAGAGAGTACCAAAACATTGTCTCAATGCAAGCCTAGAATGAAAAATGCAAGCTTAAGCTAGATGCAAGCCTAGAATGATCATGCAATCCCTAGGACTTGGTTTTTGGACTCGTTGTATTATCATCATAGTATTTTTAGGTATGGGATGATCACAAGATGCCATACAATCCTCACTAACATTGCAATCATGAGAATATGAATATGACATTAGTCTTAGATTTGTCAGAATGAGGTGTAAGCATTAAGGCACAAGAAGCTAGAATGACCTAAACACCTATTCCTTTAAATTTGGCAAGTTAACATAAGCATCAAAGCATAGCTGCTAGAATGACCTGAATATTGATAGCATACAAACATGCCAAACACAAGAGACTTCCTTCATTTTCTAAATAATTCTCGTAGTGACCCTTACATTCACCTAGCAGGATGAGCATTTACAATTTTACTTGTAGCAGAAAGAAGTCACCCAAAACAAACAAGGAGAAGAACCAACCTCACCAAAGCTTCCATATAAAAGGAGTTGAGGTACACATGGCCATCCAATATGTGATGAAGGCTCTTACAGATGGACACCCCTCTTATGTGAATTCTTTGGATTAGTGGAGCTAAACTAGAAAATAGAAAGCAAAGGAAATACCATGCCCCCCAGTCTTCACATTTCTCAGTCAAGAAAGACATCTTAGATTCACTCAAGAGGGAATGATAAAGCGAAAGACAAACACACAAAAAAAAAGCTTAGCACACTTCAAAGAGCTTACAAATTTAGTTTTCATTTTTAGTTTCAGTGGATTGATGTCGAATCATAAATGTACAACATTCGAAGTCTTAACAGAACAGTGATAGTAGGCAGACACATTGAGAACCACTGGTGACTGTCATGAGAAACAAAGTCTCAAGGAGATATCAAAGTGCTAACCAAGTATCAATAGCCAGACGTAGTGAGAATCACTAGTGACTAATGTAAGGAAGAGATCCCAAAAGAGAGGGGTTTGAACAAGAGCTAGGTATTAGTAGGCAAGCACAGTGGGAACCATTGGTGATTGATACACGAGAGATCCTCAGGGAGAGAAATCTCAAAAGTAACTAGGAATTAGTAGGCAGACACAGCGAGAATTACTAGTCACTAATGCCCGAAAAAAACTTTCAAACACAATAGGACAATGCCCCCTAGACCAAGAAGGTGCCCCCAAGTGTGACCAGTTCCAATCCATGAAGATTTGAGCATAATCTTGAAGACAACTGAAAGCAAGTGTATGAGCCAGCAAACTAAAGTAGGAAATGAACTAAAGTGGGAAATAAACTAAATTGAGAGAACAAGAAAGCAAACTAAAGCAGGAGAACAAGAAAGAAAACTAAAGTAGGAAAGCAAGAGCCAAGCGGTGTTGCAATAGGTATAGCATTGGGAAACAAGAGGCACCTATTTACTAGGTTTTCACCATCTTGGAAGAGATTCTATTTTTGCAAATGCCTATTTCCTAGGTTTTCATCAATGGCACATTTTTTCTTCTTTTCAATTTTTTTGTTCTTTTCTCTTTTTGATTTTTTGAATATTTCATTTTTTCTTTATTTTTGATCTTTTGATTTTTTTGCATTTTATGCATTTTTCTATCTTTTTGAGTATTATCAAGGTGCCTATTTACCAGGTTTTCACCAAGATAATAGATACATCAAAGAGCTTGTTTACAAGGTTTTCACTAAGATTATCATTTTTTCAAGACATTCTGCAATTTTTAGGATTTTTTGACAATATACCATTTTTTGGATTTTTTCAGGATCAATAAGTATGTAAGCATGTAGAGAATGCCTCAGCTGTAGAACTGCTTTAGGTGTGGGGCATTTATCAGCTCTTTGAGTTGTTCTCCTTTAGTGGTGGAGAGTTGGTAAGCACCAGGCCCAAATGTTATAGTGATAACAAATGGACCAAGCCAGTTTGGTTCCAATTTCCCTTTCTGGATCTGCTGCTATTGATTTTTGGGGTTTTCTCTTAGGACAAGATCACCCACTTGGAATTCCCTTTGTCTAACTTTCCTATCGTAGTTCATAGACATCCTCTTCTAGTATGCTCAAAGATGATCAAATGCCACCTTCCAATGTTCATCCAGTAACTCTAGCTCTTGTAGCTAGGATATTCTATTTTCTATTAGGAATGGGAACACTGAGAGGGGGGGTGAATCAATGTTCACTGTATTTTAACTTTTCACTTTAATCTTTATGTTGAACTTAAATGCTTAAGAACTAAATTAAACATTCACATAAACATGAAATATGAAATCAACACATGACACCAATATGATTACGGGGAAACCAAAATAGGTAAAACCCTAGTGGGAATTGATACCTACTAATATTCTGCACTAGTGTTTTTGATCCTTGTTAGAAGATCCTTTACCCTGTTAGGAGTAGCTTTACAATTCTTTAAGTACAGTAGACCTTGTTAAGGGTCAGACCCTGTTAGGAGTCTTTTACAATCATCCTTGTTAGGGGAGAGGATGCACTCTCCAAGAGCTCACTACTCAAGTAGTGAAGGCTACAACCTTCTGATTCAGATACACACTATATCTACAGGATGAACTATCACTGTGACACTGCTTGTCAGATCAGTTCCTTTGATGCACTGATGCTTTAACCTCTTTCAAATCTCTAATACATCTTCTAGTATCTTTGCACACTTCTGCTCTACTTATCATAACTGTATCTTGACTTCCATACTGAATACAATGGGTGCACCTTATATTTATGCGCTCATACAAAATACATAAATAGGTCAGTCCTATAACTAATTAAAAATAATGCTTCCAAATGAATTGGCTTAAGCATGCTTACAATTATATAGATAAACATGTCAACAACCTAAATATAATAGGTGCATATCCTTTACAATATTACATTACAATCACAAATCAAAATGCTAACTATCAGCTCTATGCTCTATTCTCTGCTGGCACACACTGGCTGTGCAACTTCAACTGATTGTAACTTTCACATCTTTGCATATCTACTTATGTGCTCATAGACTAACCATAAGTATAGTCTAACAAACTTAACTTCCAAGGTACATATCATAATTCATCTGTACACACGTGCACTGATGCTCTAAGCTGTCAGAACTTCGTATACTATCCAGTCTTCAACTCTTAACTGAATTCTGATCTTTACATCAAGTGCGCTGACTCCAAACTGCTATATGACTTTGTTTCCATAATGACAACACTATATCTAGTCATATACTTTAGTATAGACAACTTTCCAATAATCTCCCCCTTTTTCATTGATGGTAACAAAGGAATATGGCCAAGTTGCTAATTGTTCCTTTACACAAAAACTTTTGTCTTCTATACATTTTTATACATAATCTTATATCTCCCTATACATATATATACTCCATATTCTATACACAACTCCCCCTTTGACATTAATGACAAAGGTGCATCAAAAAAATGTATATACACATACTCACTAAGGGAAAACATCTGGATATACAATCTTGAGGTTCTAGATCTCCTTCTTCCAAAAGGTTATCAAAGAGTTAACTATCTAGAGATGAGCACATAATGCATATTAAAGCTTCTCCATTTTCTCCAAGTCACTGATGGGACCATCATCATAAGTTACCATGGTGGCATTAATCTACTTTATATTCTTATTGAGAATGTCTAAAGAGGGCGCAAGACCATTCCTCAACTGAGTATGTATGGACCTTATGCTTGTTATCTCTTTTTCTTCCTTTTGAATCTTGTCTATCTATCCTTGGTAGACATTGTTGCACATGTTCACATCAGTGGATGTGTCTAACACTGAATTCGTTACCTACTCAATCATTTCTTCTGCCTCTTTTATCTTCTTGAAGTGAGCATCGGTGAGCTTGTCTTGATCCATGCATGCTTTAATGATCCTTCTTCTTTCATCAGCAAATTATTTCAAGGATACTTGACCAGACTTAAGAGAATTCAAGTCTAGTGCAAAGTTGCTCATTAGTTCATCGAGTCTCTTCTTTAAGTACTTCTCTTCTACTACTATGGATGCAGATTCTTCTGGGCTAGAAAAATTACTTTTGAACTATGAGAGGACTGAACTCACATCATCAACCGAATGTACTTTTAGCACTTTCTTATCCTTAGGCAGAAAACTATTCAAAATATTCACTGATTCTACAAGGAGAGGATTTCTCATTATTTTCTTCTCCTTTTCCTTTTCCATATCCAGGACACTGAACTTAATTAGGTCTTCTTCCTTCCAAGAGTCCAAACTGCTTGTGTCAAGTGTCAAACTTGACAACAATGTTGAGGAGGGAGTGATGGGAGTGTTGTCCATAACTTCTTGTTTCACTATGATCAGTTCAACAGAAGTTTCATCTTTACTTTCTTTTTCCTCTTCTCTTCTTTTCTTCTCTTCTTCTTTCTTTTCTTTTTCTTGCTGAGTGGGAGGTGTATTGTTGCATAAGATTTCAGCTTCTTCAGTACTAACAAATTCTTCCTAAAACTTGTCCAAATCCTTATTAGTAGCCACCATGGCTATCTCCTTATTATCTATGATAATAGTGTTTCATTCATGTGATTTTGAGATGGGTGCAGACTTGTTTTCTTTTGTTTGAGTTTCTACTGTGGGCGCTGAGTCCTAAAGACCTATCACTAGTACATTGAAGGTCTCTACTTCTTTGTCTTGGTTACTAGGTGCATGAGTGATGGGCACAATAGGTAGTTTTATGTGTTGTTCTAATAACACCTTTTCAAAGGCCTTCTCTATTTCCTTCATTATCATCTCGTAGTCTTTGTTCATAATGTGTAGAGTTCTCATCTTTTTCCATAAGTGCAGCTTCACCAAATTTAATATCAGTGCCTCTTCTTCTTTAGAACATACTGGCATAGTATCTTCTAATACTTTTTCTCTAATCCTTAGATCCTCTTCATTTACTTGTCTCTTTTGGTATTCTAAAATATCCCATACTTTATCTAGAATAGAGGTTTTCAACTCAAGGACTGTCTTCTTGAACTTGATCATATGTTTGACAATCATACTATGTATTTTTTATTCATCAATCTCACTATATGTATCATAATACTTTCCTACTTGATTAATTTTTCCCTCATCAATAATTCTTGTGCTCAAAACTTTAAGGCTTGGTCTGAATCCTACCTTAGGAGGTGCTTGAATGTTTTTCCTACTCCTTGTAGCTCATGAGGATGGATGACTAGTGCTAGCTTATTTCTTCCTCTTGACTATTGGCTTATACTCTAAAGGAGTGGTAAGGTCAATAGTATCTTTGGGCATAGAAGGAGTATTATCTTCTTTACCCTTCTGACTATCATCTGATTCAATTTTCATCTTCTTCAACTTAGGATCTTCTTGTTCTTTTTCTATTGTTTCACCTTTCAATTCTAAGTCAATCTTTTCATCCCTTGCTTTATCAAGGTCTGCTTGAGACACACCATGTATTCTCAAGATCTCAGATGTGAGCTTAGCATCTTTTCTTTTAATTGTAGCACTGTTTAGTTTTGCATCAACTTCTCTGGTCTTTTCCTATAGGTTCTCCACCTAGGCTCATTAGGATCTTTGGGGACTGACAAAAGTACCTATGCATAGGCTTCAAGAACTTGTTCCTCTACCTCATACCCAAGTGGATGAATCCACTTAGTTCTAGGCTCAACAAATTCCATACATGTAGTCTCAGTCTCCACCATAAAGCATATTGTATCCTTATATTTCTCTATAATGCTTTTTGGAATCCTATACTTTATCTACATCTTAGCTCTAAAGGTCTTCAATTCCAATGTGACATAGTCTCTTAGTATGCTTTCTATGGATGCTTTATTGGATATCTGAGACATTGTTGGAATGGACTGGTCCAAATACAAATATGAAACTCTTCCAACTATATTAAGGTACATATAGATGATTAGGCACCCAAACCTGAATATCTTTGTTTTGTCATGTTTGATAGCTTTGATGTTATCTATCAACTGTGCATGCAAGATCTCACACAAGTTGAACTCTCCATCTTCCCTTACTAGTCTGATGGCAACTAGAATAGTTCCCATAGACACACTATTCATCTTGCTAGTGTGATGAAATCTGTAACCCATTATCATTGACATCGATTTGATGTATGTTTGCTCAATCAGCTCAATAGTCATGTCATGCCTATTGCTCCTTGACTTACATACTTTCTCTACCATTTTCTTGACATCCTTACCCACTGGAAGGATGGCGCCTATCCTAGAAAGGCCTATCATCTCATGTTTTAGATCACTTGTGATTCTTACTGGAACATCTCTAATCCAAAATAGATCATGATGGATTCTGCTCAATAAGATCTTTATCCATTCTCTCTAATAGAATTCATATGTCATAGCATACTCAACAATAGGGTGATCATTCCATTTGGTGTATTCATCCATGAATGTTTTATCCTATTTCAACATGGTATCCATGTGTGCCCTTAACCTATCTAGTCCAACAAGTTCTTTCTTTCAGTAGATGTAAGCCCTTATGTCTTCCACATGCATGACACCCATAGGCGTGCGAGAGAAAGCTCCCTCTAAATCATCTAGGGTTGATTTAAATGGGTGCCTCTTGAAAAAATATCTTTTCTTCATAGTGACATCATAAACAATGGGAGTGGCCATGATTTACTTGTTAATCACTTTCCAACTAAACTTAGAGATAATCTAACGGCCTCCGAATCGGCACAACGAGCTAGGGTTTCTGCAACTGATCAAATGCACTGCAAACATTGATAGTTCAATCTCCAAATCACCACAACAACTTCCAAGGCTCAATCTAATCTTCAATCACTCTGAATTTGAATATAATGAGCAATCAAATGACTTTTGTGTACTTTAAAGTGAAAAATTTTCCATTAATGCACATCGCGTAAACGAGGTTGTCACTTCAAAATTTGCAACTCAAGTTTTGCTAACATTCAGCATGTGCACTCTTGCACATAGGTACCTCTACACTCTAAAAGCTTAAGTCCAAAGGTGCATACTCTAAGGATGAGTATACTAGCCGCGTAGGGGTCTAGAGCTAAATTAGCTCCCCCTGTGACTCTAAGGGCCATTCATGCAGATGTAGAGGGTGCATCCACTGGGGATGCATCCAATACACTCTCATTATTCATGTCCTTCTTCTTCTCTAACCAAATCATGCTCACATCATCTAAGGCTTTGACAAATTTAACTTCTCCTATGGGATCCAAAATTGGTTCTTCAGCCCTTTTAGGGCTTTCCTGACCTTTCATCCTTGATCTAAAAAACTTTGAGATATGTCTAGCGTTGTTATAGGATTGACAAATGATTGGAGGTCTATTATTCATCAGTGCATTGACATGAGTCACCATTTTAAATGTTCTAGATGAGTGACCATTATAGTTACATATCTGACATGTAACATTCTGAGAACTTCTTACATTTGTCAGATTTTGATTCTTCTAATTATGTAGAGTCTTGTTCTTCTTACTAGTCTTGCAATTCATAGGTTTATGACCAAATCTATTGCATGAATAAATAGTAACCATTAAAAGGTCTTGCCTCTATACAGTTCCTTGCAATGTGTCCATGCTTGTTACAAGCAAAATAGGTGTATTCTACTTGCTTGCGCTCATTCTTAGGTGGTCCACTATTATCTTTGGTTTGATCTTTAGTCTTTTCAACATCAGTAGAGTCCTTTTTAGAATCCTTTCTTCCTTGCATATTGTCAATCTGATTTTGTGATTTATTGTATCCAATACAGCCGATGTCTCCTTTAGCTCTTCTTGCATACAACTGAGATTCTATCATATCAGAACTGGTGTGTAATTTGTCAATATAATTCTTTGCTTCTTTCAATTCAAACTCCAAGCTTTCTTTGATATTTTTTAGCTCCAAGATTTCCATGTTTGTTTTCCTTAGTTCTTCATTTAGTTGAAGGTTCTCTTTGATCTGTTCATCATAAACTACCTAAATATTAGTCAGCTTATCATCAACCTCTTCAAGTTTTTTTTTTAAGGATTTGTTTTCTTCATTGAGCTTCTTGACCATTGTCCCTAGATCAATGGTAGAGCATTCTTTTAAATCTGTCCTTAGCTTCTTGATGACTAACTAAGCATCAATGAGTTTATCCTTTAGTTCTTCAGATTCTCTTTCTGACTTGTCCAGATCTTCAAGAGAAACTTCAAGATTTCTTTTTAGATGTTTCATTTTAGCTTTTTCCATGATCTCCTCAAGTGGTTAAACCTCTTTACTGAGGACCAGAGCTCTGATACCAATTTTTAGGAATGGGAACACTGAGAGGGGGGGGAGGTGAATCAATGTTCACTGTATTTTAAATTTTCACTTTAATCTTTATGCTGAACATAAATGCTTAAGAATTGAATTAAACATTCACATAAACATGAAACATGAAACATGAAATCAACACATGACACCAATATGATTAGGGGGAAACCCAAATAAGTAAAACCCCGATGGGAATTGATACCCACTAGTATTCTGCACTAGTGTTTTGTGATCCTTGTTAGAAGATCCTTTACCCTGTTAGGAGTAGCTTTACAATACTTTAAGTACAATAGACCTTGTTAAGGGTTAGACCTTGTTAGGAGTCTTTTAAAATTGTCCCTATTAGGGGAGAAGACACACTCTCCAAGAGCTCACTCCTCAAGTGGTGAAGGCTACAACCTTTTGATTTAGATACACATTATATTTGCAGGATGAATTGTCACTATGACACTACTTGGTAGATTAGTTCCTTTGATACGTTGATGCTTTTACCTCTTGAAAAGATCTAATACATCTTCTAGTGTCTTTGCACACTTCTTCTCTTCTTATCACAACTCTATCTTGACTTCCATACTGAATATAATGGGTGCACCTTATATTTATGTGCTCATACAAAATACATAAATAGGTCGGCCCTATAACTAATTACAAACAATGCTTCCAAATGAATTGGCTTAAGCATTCTTACAATTATACATATAAACATGTCAGAAACCTAAATACAATAGGTGCATAGCCTTTACAATATTACATTACAATCACAAACCAAAATGCTAACTGTTGGTGCCATGCTTTATTCTCTACTAGCACACACTAGCTGTACAACTTCAACTGATTGTAACTTTCACATCTTTTCATATCTACTTATGGGCTCATAGACTAATCATAAGTATATTCTAACAAATATAACTTCCAAGGTGCATATAATTCATCTGTACACACGTGCGTTGATGCTCCGAGCTGTCGAAACTCTGTATACTATCCAGTCTTCAACACTTAACCAAATTTTGATCTTTACATCAAGTGTACAAGTATTTCTAGGGATTAGCACAATAAGTCACTATTGCTTGTTCATGTGCAAGGTTTCTTTTCCCCTTGTTCATTGTTTTCAGATGATTGTTTTCTTTCCTTGCTTGCTATTTTGCATGCTTGATATCTTCTTGGTTACTTGAAATGAACTATTACATAGATCTTCAAAATTTTCAAAACAATCTGATACTACAACATTGAAAATTTGCAAAATCTGAGCAAAAATCCTTTTCTGGAGTGAGAACTGAATATTCTGTCAGAGAACAACTAGTGCAATGTCTTGAAAACTGTGCCTCAAAAATTGTGTAAACTGTCAAACTGTGTCCTTTTATCAAGTGAAATTTCACTTTTTGAGCATTCCTTCATGCGCAACCTGGTACTTCCTCGCATGAAATAGCATTCTCTCACATGAACGTATCCTAAAATTTGCAAAACAAAGAGCTTATTACTGCCAGTTGGTCAACTTTCTGTTAGATCTGATTTTTGTCTGGGGTTGGTATACCTATTTTCCTATTGCACACTGTCTGAAACTACATGTCTAGAGTTGAGAAAAAAATCCTAGAATCTATCAAACAAATCATTGCATCAAAAACAAAGTAGAGCCTATAAATAATCCATTCATTTTCCTAAAGTGGTCTCTTGAGTCTAATTTAGCCTTCTAATTTATCAATTTGAGTAATTTTTATCTTGTGTCAAAGCCTTGTCAAAATTATCTTCAAAATTCAATATTTTTACTAAACGGCTAAGTGTTGTGAGCTCATGCCTACCATCTATTAGGCATCTACCCACACTACTATGGCACAGTATCCTTCATTTACATTTGATCTAATCTTTAATCACTTCAATCTTGACAAGGTTGTGTCATTCAATCTTCTTGAATCAATTCATTCTTCGGTTGTCTTCATCTTATTGTTTTGCTTCACCCAAGGTTAATGGTGTAAAATAGAGCTTCCTCTCACAAGAAATCTGGAGAAGCACTTAACACTATACCTTTGACTACTCATAAGGGTCCAACTCTTGAACAACTCTACAATTCTAGTCTTTACGAAGATGATGGTCTTGGAAATTTTTTATTGAAAACTAGTTATATACCACCTCCATCAACTCACGGAGGTAATCAACAAACTCCACCTCAATCTAATCTAGGGAGCCCTAAAACTCCTAACATGTCTCATAGAGGGACACATCACAGATCCCAAGGACATCAGTCTCAACATGGTATGGATCAAGAACCCACACCTTCTAAAATTGCCCAATATCAAAATGATGATAACTTCAAAAGAATGATGAAACATTTATTGAAAGAAGATAGAGAAGCATACTTTCTAGAGTTAGCTCATCAAGGAGGTAAAATTCCTCCAAACTTTAATGCGAAAGGTATCATTAGACATGAGGAAGAAACTCCTATCATGGCTATGATGAAATAGATGCATGCCATGCAAGTCAAACTTAAAAAACTTGAAAAAGAAAAGGAACCTAAGGAGTTCTCCATGGAAGCTCTATGCCCTTTTCCATTCGATAAAGACTTGTACATGCCACCATTCCCTAAAAAAGTGTAACTGCCTAAGTATAATAAGTATGATGGAAACTCTGATCCTTAAGATCATGTTAGAGAATTTTGTACTTAATCCATAGAGTTCATGCACAAACCAACCTACTTAATGCATCTCTTCCCTCGATCTCTAGGAGGAGCAACCATTTATTGGTTCTCTAGAATGCCTCCAACTATCAAAACTTTTGAGGAGTTAATCAAACTATTCTATTAGCAATACTCCTACAATATTCAACATCTAGTCACCATGATCGACATCTGCAATCTGAAACAATATCCAAGTGAACCATCCCTAACATTTCTCAAGAGATGGAGGAAGAAATTTTCTCTATATGCTAGACCCATTCCAGAAACTGAGAAGCTAGAAATCTTCATCAACAATCTTTTTCTAGAACTCAACTACCACTTGCAAATGCAAAATCATACATCCTTTGATAAGATGGTAGAAAATGCAATCAAAATTGAGAAAGTACTTGTGCAAAAAGGAGACATATCACTTCAAAAGGACAAGTACAAATCTGGATCTAGTTCTAAAGACAAGAACAAAAATTGGAATAAGAATAAAGGCATCATCACAGATGGCATTGTTAATAATATTTGTGCCCCATCTAAGGCACCCGCTTTCAATCTCACTATTGGCACCCCAACCATCAAAGTTGATGAAGCTAAAACATCTGAATCCAACAAAAAGTCATCCGATTATAGACCTTGGGCTACAGATCCTAATCGCAAATTCACTCCTCTTGGAGAGTCCTTGAAATTTTCCATGAAAACTCTATTGGAAAACAAAATCATCTACTTGCCTGAGATGAAATTATTTGATCCTAAACCTAAATCAAAATGGTGGAGGGAGAATGACATCTATGAATTCCATCGCAATAAGGGTCATAAGACTAATAACTGCATTCACTCGAAGCATATCATACAAGACAAAATTGATAATGGAGAAATCATGATTCATAATCTTAAGAGAAATAATGATCATACAGCATTCATGGAACCATTTCCTAAACATGGTAAAGAAGATTCTTCTTCTCAGCCTAATATGGGTGCTAAAGTCAATTATGCCTACTCTGAAAACAATGTTGTTATCAATATGGTTGAACCATGACTATCTGTGCATTGCAATGTCATCACAATTGTAAGAAGAGATAGAGATAATCAATCAACAAATGTAGTTACTCGATCACAAGCTCAGGCTCATCTACAAGCACAAATACCATATTCATCCAATGTCCCTAAGGTGACTTTCAATCTTTCATCTGCTTCTAAATAGAAGGCTACATCTAAATCTTCAAATCCTAAACACACAAGGCCTACTTCATACAGTATTATTGAACAACTCCAGCACAAAAATAAAAAAATCTCCATGTTTGAGTTGCTTCAGATATCTCCAGCTCATAGAGCCATTCTAGACAAAGCCCTACTCAGATCCAATGTTCCTGATAACCTTGATTTAGATAGATTCCAGACTATGGTTGGTCAGCTTACGTCTCCATAGTACATTTCCTTTTCAGAGGAAGATGATAACTCCTTGATTCATCTGCATAACCAGCCCTTGCATATTGAAGTCTTGATCAAAAACCATCATGTCAAATGTGTTTTGGTAGATGGGGCCACTAGTCTAAACATTTGTTATTTCAACTTGATTACACAATTAGGATTTTCAGAAATGACCATTGATCCTAGAAAGAAGATAACTATTAAAGCATATGATGAGCAAGAAAGATCTTCAAAAGGAAAAATTGTCCTACCTATCAGAGCAGGTCCTATCATCAGAGATACTATATGTCAAGTTCTTGATTTACCTTTGGCTTACAATATCCTTCTAGGGAGACCCTGGATACATGAAATGAAAGCTATTCCTTCTACGTACCATCAGTGTTTGAAATTTCCTTATGAAGGAGTAGAGGTGATGATCCCAACTGATCTATATACAACTTGCAATACATTGAAAGAGAGTGTTGATAAACTTGTTCCTAATAATAGAGAATCTTCCACTAAGCAGCTAGACGTTGCTTCAACATCCAAGATGGAAGACATTGCTAAAGAGGTTAAAATCAAAGAAAATGGTATGGCATAATATACTATAGAGACAGTCTTATCTTTGACATCTCTCCCTATCTCTCCTAAGTCTTATGGACAAATGCTAAAATAGTCTAAAAAGGAGTCTAAAGAACCTCTGGAAGCATATAAAGGAAATTTTTTTGTAGAACAAGTATCTAAACAAGAGTTTGAAGAAGATGAAGCTGTGCTCGCATGACTATACAAAGATGATCCTAAATCTCAAGTTGTTCAAAAATGTGATGCTAAAATATCGAATATCCCTTCTAAGTCATATGGCCCAGGAGACAAATTGATCACAAAAATGGGATATACTAGAAAAGGACCTCTAGGACTACATGGTAAAGGTCTTCTATCACCTCTTGACCATCATGGCCAAGCAAACAAGAATACAATAGGTCTAGGATATAAGAAGAAGCATTTCTATCTTAGCAAGAACTCCCCACATGTCTTAGAATAGATTGAGCCATCCACAACAAATCAACTAAAGGGAGAAACAACAGAACAATCTGATAGTGATGATTCAGACACCACTAAAGATCTCATTGCCTATGAGTGTTTTCCTAAGGAAATAAAAGACCTCCTTGAAGCTGAAGATGATCCAATAAAAATAATTAATATAGTAGAAACACAAGAACCTACTATAGAGCAAGAGATATTTGAAACGCAAGATGCAACTAATCTTGAAGACAATCAAATAGACAAAGAGGAAGGTGGTAGTTATTCTGAGATAGATTCCCATGAGTATGAATTCAAATTAGAATTTGAGGGTAACCCTTCTTGGCTGATTCATCCTAACTTTACTCATGTTCTTAGATCTCCTAGGGGCGTAGATGAAGAATCTAATGACTATGAATGGGGAGCCATTCCAGAAGAAGATGAGCTTATTACAGAGAAACATATTGATGTTATTCACCAATATGCACTTAAACCCAACATAAGTCTAGAGTGAAATGATGAACTTGTCGAGTCTGATCCACCGATGGCTGAATTGGACTCCCACAATGACATTGAGCCTATTCATGAATTGAATGTCTTAAGTTGTAATATCACCTTTGAACTTGAGCTTTGGCTTAGGACCAATGATGAGAGATCCATATCCGTAAACACTATTTCCCAATCTTTCATGACTTTGACTATCCAAAATCCTAAACTTCTTGACCAAACCTCTACAAATATGAGCCAAGGTATTTATACCTTTCCCAATGACTATGCCCTTAATTGCTACCTAAATGTAGTTGAGCCTATGAGGACTTCCATCAGTGAACTGAGTGTTAGCATGACAGAGTCAAACATCAAGTATCTTAGAAAAATAAGAATAAGAATAAAAAAAGAAAAGGAGTTCTGAGGGTGAAAACTGCTTTGTGGCAGTCTCAGAACCTACAAAAGTAAAAATAAAAGATGTATCCAAAGGTGAAAACCTCTCTAAGGCACCTAAGGATGAGATATTTGATGTCCTTCTGAGTCATTTACAGGATAGATCTCTAGTTCTAATTGAGCCCACTTAATCCATCAACTTGGGAATAGCAGAAGAACCACAGTTGATCCATGTAGCATGATCCTTATCAGAAGAAGAGAAGCAAAAATTTACCACATTCTTAACAGAAAAGAAGATCAACTTTGCATGGAAATATTTAGATATGCCAGGGTTGGATCCTGATCTTATAATGCACCATTTATCTATAGCTCCAAATGTCAAACCTATTAAATAGAAATTGAGAAAGATGCATCCACATGTTGCACTCTTGGTAAAGGCTGAATTAGATAAGCTCCTAAAAGCTGGATTTATCCGAGTAATTGATTATGGAGAATGGATCTCTAATATTGTACCTATTTCAAAACCAAAAAAATCAATAAGAGTATGCACAGATTTTAGAGATGTAAACAAAGCATGCCCTAAGGATGATTTTCCACTACCTAACATTGATATGATAGTGGACATGACTGCGGGCTTTGAGATGTATTCTTTAATGGATGGGTTTTCTAGGTATAATCAAATAAAAATTGCTCCAAAAGATCAAGAGAAAAATTCTTTCACATGTGCATGGGGCACCTTCTGTTGGAATGTCATGCCATTTGGGCTTAAGAATGCTAGTGCTACATATTAAAGAGCTATGACATATATTTTTCATGACATGATGCATCGAACTATGGAGGATTATGTTGATGATACTTTAGCAAAATCTATGATTAGAGCTGAACATCTAAATGACTTGAGCAAGATACTAGACAGAATGGAAAAATTTAGTCTCAGACTAAATCCTAAGAAGTGTGCTTTTGGTGTCACTTCTGGAAAGCTCTTAGGATACATAGTTTCAAAAAAGGGCATTGAAGTTGATCCAACTAAGGTAAAGGCTATAATGGAGATGCAACCCCCGAAGAATATCAGTCAAATGAGAATATTGCAAGGGAGAGTTCAGTCTATCAGATGCTTCATATCTTAGCTAGCAGACATATCACAACCTTTTACAAAGACATTAAATAAGGGTGTGACCTTTGCATGGAATGAGGAATGTAAAAGGAATTTTAATCATATAAAGAAATATCTATCAAATCCTCCTATCTTGATGCCTCCCATTCAAGGGAAGCCTTTGATCTTATATGTCTCTGCTACTGATACATCACTGGGGGCATTACTTGCACAACATGATGAGAATAAGAAAGAAAGAGCTATATACTATATTAGTAGAACATTGGTAGCATATGAGAAGAACTATTCAATGATTGAGAAGGCTTGTCTAGCTATGATCTTTGCATCACATAAACTAAGACATTATATGTTGGCTCATACCATGCATTTAGTAGCTAAGATTGATCCACTAAAATACCTACTAAGAAAAGTTGCCCTCATGGGTAGATTAGCCAAATGGATCATGCTCTTAAGTGAATTTGACATTGAATATATTGAAATAAAATCTATTAAAGGATAGGTTATTGCTGATCAATTAGCATATGCACCTTTATTTGATGATACACCAATGCAAATGGAATTCCCAGATTCCTCTATCATGAATCGTTCTTCTAGAGAATGGTAGTTATTCTTTGATGGCTCCTATACATAGAATGGATTAGGAGCAGGCATATTATTTATCACTCCTCAAGAGTACTGAATACCCAAAGCATTCAGAATCAAATTTCCTTGTACAAACAATATTGCTGAAGATGAAGCCCTTTTGAATGGTATGAAAATAACAATTGAGTGGAGAGTAACAGAACTACACATTCAGGGAGACTCCCAACTTGTAATCCATCAAGTCAATGATGTATACCAAACGAAGGATGAAAATCTCATTCCATACAAGAGAATAGTAGATGATCTAAAGAAATATTTCATATCTATCACATTTGAGAAAATACCTAGAACAAAGAATAAGGATTTCTATGCAATGGAAATGCTATCTACTTTATTACAGGAGCCTGAACATGAGCTACGCTATGAGTTCCTAGTGGAAGCACTATCTTATCCTGCATATGACTCCCTTGATACCCATATGATCTACACTATTGTGGGTCATGATTCATCTTGATATAAAAATCTATTCTCCTATCTCAAAGACCAAATCATTCCTGATACCTTTAACCATCATGAAAAGAGATACCTTATCTGTAATGCCTCCCGATATGTCATCATTGGTCATGATCTGTACAAACGAGGTCTAGATGGTACGCTACTTAGATGTTTAGAATGGGAAGGTTCTCAACATGCGTTAGAGGAAGTCCATGATGGTATTTGTGGCTCACACTCGAATGGTTTAACACTAGCCCGAAAACTTATTAGGGCTGGGTACTATTGGCCGGAAATGGAGAAAGAGTCTATCAAATTTGCTAAGAACTGTCAAAAGTTCCAAGTGCATGGAAACTTAATTCATGCTCCAGGGAGAGATCTAATCCCTTTCACTACACAATAGCCTTTTCATCAATGGGAATTTGATCTTATAGGATCCATACATCCTCATTCTTCTAATGGGCATACCCACATTATTACAGCTATAGATTATTTCACAAAATGGGTAGAAGCGGTTCCTTTAACACAAACAACTGGAAAACAAATATCTATGTTCATCTTGAACTACATCATATGTCGGTATGGTATTCCACATTCTATAGTCACAGATAATGGTGGACAATTTAAGAACAAAGACTTGGATGATTTATGTGCCAAATTCAAGATTACACAACATTGGTCATCTATCTACTATACTCAAGGGAATGGACAAGCAGAGGCTTATAACAAGAATCTATTGAAAATATTGCTCTGTACAGTAAATAAAATAGGAAGAGACTGGCATCTCATGATCAATCTAGCTCTTTGGGCCTACAGAACAAGTATCAGAACACCCACTGGGGCTACACCTTTCTCTTTAGTTTATGGGTCTGGAGCGGTACTATCTATTGAGGTTGAAATCCCATCACTAAGAATCAAAATGCATGGTCTAGTAACTGATGATGACTACAGAGTGTCTAGGTTGCAAGAACTTGAACTACTAGATGAGTGTAGACAAGAAGTGTATGATCATCTCAAAGTATATCAAAAGAGAATGTCTAGAGGTTACAACAAGAAAGTTAGACATAGAGAATTTTGGGTTGGTGATCTAGTCTTGAGAGAGAATCCTAAAAATCAATCACATAGAGAACGCAAGGGGAAGTTTGAACTCACTGGGTCCCTTTTTTATCACTACTACTTTTGGCTCTAGTGCCTATCAACTCTCAATGACTGAAGGAGAACAACTCCGAGAACCAATCAACATTCTCCATCTAAAGAAATTCTACGCCTAAGGTATTCAGTCTTTGCAAAATGTCCTAGAAAAATCTTAAAAATCTAAAAAAGTCCTAAAAAAAATGAACGTCTTGGTGAAAACATAGCAATGGGCACCTTGGTGATTCACAAAAAAAGTAAAAAATATCAAAAGTACAAAAAAAATTGGAAAAAGGAAAAATTTAAAAAAATGAGAAAAAGAAAAAAATTGCCTTGGTGAAAACCTGGAAATAGGCGCCTTGGTAGCAAAAATAAAATCTTTGCCAAGATGGTGAAAACTCAGCAAATGGGTGCCACTTGTTCAAAATGCTCCATCTATCAGTGCAATCTTGGTCTTTCCCAGCTTTCAATCTGCTTTAGTCTGTATATATCCTTGTTTCAATAAAGTAATTTTGTACACCAATCAGCTCAAGCCTCTGTATCCTATCAATGCCTAACACTTGGGGGCAACCAATGTCATATCCTATGGCCTCCAATACATCTTAGATGATTTATATCCAATCAATGTCTTTTGAAGCTTCATCCGAGTCAATCTATGTGTCTCCTCTCCAAAAAGGATTTTGCATCTACAACAATGAAATGAAACACAAAATGAAAACAATCTATTATTTTTACATGCTTTTATCTCCTTGTATGCTTACTGATTCGCATTGAAATTTTTGCATATTGTGTCCTTTGAGCTCTTCAATGATGTCCTTTACATGATTTAGAGAGTGATGACTAGGGGCATAATCTTTTCTTTGTTTTCTGCTTGTATGTGAAAATCTAACAGCTTTGGAAATTCTGGATTGAAATGGTGTCCGTCTGTAAGAGCCTCTATCTCATATTGGATGGCCATGCGTACCTCAACCATTGATACCTAGAAAATTTAAGGAATTTTAATCTCACTATTGTCTTTTTGAGTGAGTTCTTTCTCCTACTATGAAACACGATCTTGCCTAAGGATGTGAACAATAAAGGGTCACTGCATTGTAATTCACACTAGATTTAGAATGATCTCTTGACTGTTTGATGTGTTTGAACGCAAGGCGTATTAAGGTCATCATGACATTTATGTTCTGATGCTTATACAAATTTCTATATCAAAATGGACATGATCTTTAGGTCATCTTGGCATTTGTGCCTTGGTGCTTATATCTAATTTGACATTCCAAAAATAAAATCAATATTCATATTTTCATGGTTTCCTAACTAGTGGGTGTTGTATTGATTCCTGTGCATAAAAATTGATATTCATATGTCTATGGTTTCATAACTAGTGGGCATTGTATTGATTTATCTGATTACCTAAAAGTTCAATGATGACAATAAATTGACACATGATCAATGACTAGGTCCTAGGTCCTAGGTTTGCATTTCATTCTACATTTCATTTTGCACTTTGCATGATCTCACAAATTGCTTAAACACTTAAACGATTCTTCAAAACCAAAAATGCTAAACATGACACAAGGACTGAGCATTGTATGAAGGTTCCTCCAATGAAACAACAAGTAGGATCCTTTTTCAGGATCAAAATTGAAATCTCAGATCATTCATATTATTAACTACTTGCATAATCGACCTTCAATCATCACAAAAATCTAGAATTCAACTTAACTGATTATCTTACATCAAACTATCAAAATTTCAACTTGGTCAACTATGGTCAACTCATGGTTTAACCTAGTCAAACTTGGTCTTCTAGACCTCTAAAATGATGCAGAACGCATTCTCAGATGTGTAAAACCACTTCTCAAATCAATTAACTTGCTTCTAAACTATTCAAAGCTGACTTTTCTTGTCAGATTTCAATTTTCATCCTGAAGGAGGCATGGTATCGCACATCAATCAAATCTATAAATCAATATCTTTCTCTCAATGATCAAGACAACAACCACGTCTAGTTACTGATTCATCAAAATTCCTCGTCGCTTGGGGAAAATCTTTCATTTCTTGTGGCATATCAGATTCATCGAGATCCATATCAATCTGGTATCCTAAATATATCTTGTAAACTATATCATCTTTTCATAACCATCGGTTCATTAGTGTTATTTCCTTGGTTCTTCATAACTAATGGGTTCAGGATGTGATACTAATATGATTCATACAAGGACATTCAGGTCTAGAATCTATCACTCACTTCTTCACAATCATAATGTTCAGAATCAGGCATTTTTGCACTTTTTCATAATCACCGGTTCATTGTTGCTATAGTTGACATTATCTTCATCAATCAGGACCTAAATCTCAAATCTTGAATCTTTAAATCTTTCAATCAATTTCTATCTTGGAATCGGTTCATCTTTCAAAACAAATCAATTTCATACATCTTTATCATACAAAGACTATCTTTGAACCACTACGCTTCGCACAGTAATTCAAAGAGGGGAAAAATGTAATACCCCAAAAATGGGCTATAAGTTCATTAACCTTCTACATCTTCAATTCAAACGAAATTGACACAAAATTCCTAACCTAAGGCACATCTTCACATCGAAATCCTAATTGATTTTATCTTAATTCTACATCAGGGAATATTTCCTAAATATTCCTAATTTATCTAATTATCTTTAATTAAATATTATTTGGCGATAAATGTTATTATTTATCCTAAAGTTGATTAATTAAATATGATGAATATTTAATTAATTAATTTAGTTCTGCCACTTAATTATTTAATTAGATTTAATTGCATTTATTCCTAATTAATATTGTTTTTATTTTGACAATAAATCAAAATTCCTACAAACAATCAATTGAATATTTATTTAATTGATTTAAAATCAAAGTCAAATTCAATGATTTAATTGGAATAAAGTTTGATTTAATAATTGATTAACCCATAAATCAATTGTTTTAATTCAAAATTAGTTAAGTGGAAACTAAATCACTTTATTTATTAAATTAATTCATATTAAATCATGCACAATCACAAAAGCAGTCAACTTTAAAACAATTGCTAATTTCAATTTGTAAACTTTCTAAAACTCAACATCTGATGATGAGTTGAAAAAGAGAACTAAAGCTCTATTTTGAGATAATAACTCCTTTTGCATGATTTTATGAAGTAAATATTCTTAATTTCTTGTTAACTCAAAAATCAACCTGAGTTTATCAAAAGTGATTTATGGATTTTCAAAATGCATCCTCAAGCCCTGGATTTCTATAAAATCAAGGCTCGGCTCTTCACAATAAACACCTCAAAATTGCATTCTCACTCTGGCGAATTCATGACTGAAGAATCAATCTTTTGTGAATCAAGGCTATTGTGAGATTTTAATTTATTGGTTTGAGCATTCATAGTTTCATATCATAGATTTTTATATGCATTCATAGCATTTCTTAGATTAAATCTACATTCAAACTCAATTTCATACATTATAGCTTAGATTCATACAGTTTCTCATTCTTATTGCATAGAAAATACAAAAATATAGATTAATTTGCATTCATATTTCATTGCTTTCATGATCTTAAATCCTTCATTTAGGTGTTGCATTGTCACTTATATCAATTTCAATCTGAGAACATCATACTCGCACCTACTAGAAGGTAGTAAATCACCTAGTTAGCATAGTTTCAATTACTTGCAGATTTTGGTTTTTGCTAACCTCTAATGTTTTACTAAAGTGTTGTGTCTACAGCTAGGTACAAAATTCACACACACAATTGTATGGCTCTTGTTCTAAGTCTAGAGGTGAAGTAGTTATTTCAGATGCTTCTTTCCCTTTATAGATCCAAGCTGTGATAGCTCTTTCTTCATCCTCATCTTCTAAAGGTGTAGAGGCTCGTACAAAGGTGCCATCATAAACTGTTTGAGGAGAGTTATCAGAAGGTTTGTTAATCTCAACAGGTCTCCCATAGGAGTGTGGGGATGGAGGGAGAGTAGCCAGTGATAGAACAGGTTCAATTTGATATTCTCCCATGCCTATATCCTTAAGTTTTAGAGTCTGTTCCATTTCCTTGAGCTTGGCATCATAGAATTCAGTGGATTCTCTATTAGTCAGAATAAGACTATTTGCGGATTATGCAAGTGTGTTACAATAATAATTGGTATTAGCAGGCACAATTACTTCCACTCCATGGAATGGAAACTTGATGCATTGATGCTATGTAGACGAAATGGCCTGCATCTCACAAATCCATGGTCTACCCAAAAAGATGTTGTAGGCAAGAGGAATGTCTAGAACTTGAAAAGTAACATCTCTCTCAACAGGGCCAATTCGGATTGGCAACACAACTAAACCTTGGGATTTTCATACCTCTTCATCATAAGCTTTGATAGTAATATTTTTGTGGGAATCTATACAATCCTCATCATAACCTAGCTAGGTAAACAACTTAGCAAAATAGATATAAAACTAGCACCATTGTCTATGAGCACTTGACGGACATGCTTAGGGCCTATCATGACTTCTATATGCAAGGGAGTGCTATGTGGATGGCTAAGAGAGTGATCATCTTCTTCAGAGAAGGATAGATAGTGAGGCGAGGTCAAATGACCCACCATAGATTGGAACTGGTCGAGATCAATATCTTTGGGTATGTTTTCCTTGGTGAGGGCCTTATCCAAAATCTATCTATGACCAGGTGAGATCTTCAATAGCTCAAAAATGGTGATCTAAGCATTGGTTCGTTGGAGATAATCTAAGATGATATAACTAGCTTAGCTAGATGTAGGGACCGATTTCATGTTCTTGTTGGCAGGGCCAACAACAATCTTATCCACAGTTTGTTTTTGAGTAGATACATGAGGATCAAGACCTTTCAAAAAAATTCTTCCACGTGATCAAGTAATAACATTGGCACAATCCTAAGGTTGTTCAGATTTAGATGAATGAGATGCGGAACTATGCAAGATGAAAGGAGTCTTAGGTTTGGGAGCATCGTCGCTCCCCTTACTAGTAATCATGTCGCAATACTCAACCTTAATAGGTTTGATCATACCAATGACATTGTCATCGTTAGTGTACATGTAATTGACCTTAGCATTGGTATTCTTAGTCTTTGAAGATTCACCCTTCTCATGAGGAGGGAAGGGATCCTTAAATGCTTGATGGTTTGAATTCTTGTTATGGCCATCCACAATAATGTCACTGCTATCAATCAAATCTTGAACCTTATATTTCAGCTAGAGACAAGTAGAAGTCTTGTGACCTTTATTTTGGTGATAGTCACAGTATGTGTTATCATTCCACCAATGAGGTCATGGTTGTGGGTCATAGAGATCCTTTTCCAAAGGAACAAGTATCTGATTCTGCACAAGAGTCTTATAAACCACATCAAGCAATTCTCCCAAGGAAGTGAATTCACGCTTGGGTCGGGAGGCCCAAGGTTTATTCCTAGAAAACCTTGAAGGTTGCTGATTTTCTGTCACAAGATTTTAAGTGGCTTTGATCACTTGTATGCTAGAAGAGAGATTGAAAATAGACTTAGTAGGCTTTGGGGTTACATTGTCAACTACTCCATCATTCACAACGTCTCTATTCTTGTTGATAAACTTCCCTTTATCTTTGTTTGAGGAAGAAGATCCTTGCTTATTGTCCTTGTTCAGAGCCAATTCCCCTTTCTTGATCATAAAGGCCTCTATTTGTACCGCTTGTTTAATCATGCTATCAAAGGTTAGGGGACCTTGTAATTGCACTTGGTATCCAAAGTCTAGGACAAGACTGTCCAGAAAGATGTAGAGTCTCTCAAATTCTGGTAAATTGTGAGGACACTTTGTACATAATTGTCTCCACCTTTGGAGAAATGTTAGAAAAGGTTCCCATTGTCACTATTTTAAATTGCAAAGATCTCAGATGTTGACTGGATGTTGAATATTATGTGATTAATGTTGGAGAAATAGATTATCCATTTCATAAAAAGTCTTAATGCTAGTGGGAAATCAATAAAACCACTCCATAGCTGGTCCACCCAAGCTACAAGGAAATAGGTGCATAAGATACGTTTGGTCATGCATGAATTCCATAGATAGAGCACTAAATTCTCTCAAGTGATCTTGAGGATCAGTAGTACCCAGGTATTTGTCATATTTTGGCAGCTCTACACCTTTGGGAAAAGGTGACATGTGAAGACTCCTATCAAAGGGGAAAGGACAAATGCTTTCCTTTGTGAATTGTTGTGTGGGTTTGTCCTTGTTCTTCACAAGTTGGTTAATCTGATCTTGCATGTCTTGGACCATCTTTTGCAACTTAGCGGTCTTAGTTTCTTCTTCTTTGGTCACAAGTGTTTCAACTTGATAGTCTGGGGGTAATTGGGCCCCTTGTTTGGCCAGCTCAAGAAAGTATTTTTCCTTCTCCTCTAGAAGGAGGATCTACATCATCTTGATAAGACCCTTGTTTTCTTTCACAGTGTCTATGTCATTTTGATTTATCATGTAATCTCCTTCATTGCCAAGAATCTCATAAATGCTTAGGACTTGATCTTGACTTTGATCATAAGGAGGAGGATGATAGTGATATGTTGGTTGACTACCTTGGGCTTTGTTTTGAGCTTGGTGCTAATTCTGATCATTTTGAGATTGATCATAACATTGGTCATTTTGAGGTTGAGCATGATGTTGGTCATTGGAAGATTGACCATGATGTTGATTTTTTTTAGATTGGTCATGAGTTTGGTTGTATTTTCTTGGTTGGAAGTCGAATGGATCTCCCATCTTGTTAATGTAGGACTGTGCAACAAATGAAGACTCAGTAAAATGATATGAATGATGCCGAAAGGGCACAACTAAGGTAACTTTTTGTGAGTGAATAGGATCAAGAGGGTCAACATGTTCAAATGAGTCAATATCTTTAGCAGGCTCGATAGATTCAATAATAGGACTAGTCCGAGGAAGTGGTCTTCCAAAGTTATGAAACAATGAGTTGTTTTGGAAGAATGAGTTGTCCTGTCCTTGAAATGAGAAACCAGGTTGCCCTTGAAACAACAAATTAAAACACTCTTGGAATACTGGAGGTGATGATTGAGACAGGCTATCTTTCAAAGTACTCAATGAAGAACTTGAGGATCCTTCACAATGTTCAGATTGCACAATAGGTTCAAGACAACTTGTTTCCTAATTACGAGATCTACCTCTACCTTGTTTGGTACCAAGAATGGGGTAAATGTTTCCAATTCTAGTCGTAATAGTCATAAATGAAGATTTAAGTATCAAGAGAGGACTTGGGATAATGCTAAAACTTTGTCTCTAGGAATAATGAAAAGGAGATAAAGGCTAGAACAACCAAGATGTGAGATGCACCCGACATGAATCGTCAAGAGAATGGCTAGAACAGTCAAGATAAAACTATCATGATGTGAGGTACAAAAGGAAAAAAGATGAGAAAAATAACAAGGAGACAATTGTGAGTTCAAGAAAAATTATTCAGTTCACAGCTCGAGACGCTTAGTTTCAGACAGTGAATGATAGCAAAATAGGCAAATAGACCTCAAACAAAAATCAGATCAGGTAAAAATTTGACTAGTCAACAGGGCTAAGCTCGTTATTTTTGAAACCTGGGTACAGGTTCATGTGAGAAAGTGTTGGGCTATGTGAGAGAATGTCAAACTACATGCAAGAGAATGAAATCTTGTGTGAGGAAATGCTCTGAAAAGTGAAATTTCACATGGGAAAGAACCAAAGTTTGACAATTCGACACAATTTTTGAGATAAAAAGTCAAGTTCTAAGACATAGCCTAAACTATTCTCTGATAGAATTTCTAGTTTTCAGATAGTTTGAAGGATACTTTAATCAACAATCTCAGTTTTGAAGGTTTCAAGTATTCATTTCCAAGCACAAAGTTTAGATCAAGCAGTAGTGATGCAAGAAGTAGTCACAAACATTTCAACCAAGGACAAAGAAACTTGGAAGAATTATGGGAGTCTTTGTTTAATCATGATGGATAAGTTTAAGACTTGATAACAAACACATAGTTATCCCTACAAAAAAAATGGTGAGAAGACAAAATCTATGCCTCACAGCTTATGCACATGCATTCACCTCACACAGTAGTGTCACCCCCTAGAGGGCACCTGTGTTTTTGGTGTTTCCAAGGACTAAATCATATATGTTCAAAGGTTACCCTTGAAGCATGGGCCAGTGTCATATACCACCTTCAAACATCCAGGTGCATAACTATGGTGAGAATCTACGGGAGAGAGTCTTCCCTCTCCCTAGGAAAAGATTATGTCTCCTTTCAGAGGTGATCCAAGTAGGCAACTAACTAGGGAAGTTTTAGTGGACTTCTATTCACACTAACCTTTGGTTCCCCCAATACAAGGCTAGGGCCTCACAGCCACACCAACACCCGAAAGTCATACACCCCCGCAAGCAGGGCTAGGAGTGGCATCGCTCAATACAAAAAATAGAGCCTTCTCAATATGATATTCAAAATCAAGAGAAGGAAGTTAACATATTTTTGGAGTCTTAAGACTCAACAAAACATTCTTTATTATAGTGAGGTGGAATCACTGGCAATAGGTGTGTACTCACTTGGGTCATTCTTGGAGGTTTGACTTCTAGCAGGCCCTCTAAAGGTGACACAACTTGGCTTGGATTTAAGGGTCAAATTTTCTTATTCTCTCAAAGAGAGGAGCATACTTCTCTACCTCTTCACCTTACCCAAACACATCAAGAATATTCATCACCAAGCTAGTTTCACTCCACCAAATCCACAATCTTTTTGGTTTCTGGTTCTCTCAAAGGGAGAAGAGCAGAATCCCCTAAAAAGTATATGTGCTAAAGATTCACTACCTTGCTTTGCTTCCCTAGGTATCCATCATTCTAGAAACATCTGGGTCTCGGTTTCATCCATGGGCATCACTTCCATGTAATGAAGAGCCTATTCCCCTACTTTTATATCAGGACCCTTAATAAATTTTAACAAAGCCCTAGTTATACTATGTGAATGAAAAATAGTAAATAAGCACAACGGTTTTAAATAATCTTTGACAATCATCCTGCAAGCAAACTATTAGCAAGTTTTTATGATCTTTGACAAGCAACATACAGACCACTTTTATGCTATAGCAGAAATATGAAATATGAATTCAATAGCAAAAAGTAAATGTTAGGAAAAAATAACAGTAAATTACAGAATCTGGAAAATTTAAATGACTGACAGCAAAACTTCACGCGAGAAAGTATAGCGCTACGCATGAGGAAATACAGAGGCCTACGTGACAAAGTGTTTCTTCGTGCAACAAAATGCTACTGGGAGCAAAACTTCATGCGGTATGCTCTGAAATTTTGTGTGAAATTTCATACATAGTGAAGTACGGACGCACGGTAGAGTTCAAATTCTTTATCATAAAAATTTTGAGAGTGAGGTCAAAAATGATTTTTCTACCTCACGGTGGGCGCCATAATGTTTATAGCTGAACGTGGACCTCTAATCCAGCCATATACACAACATAGTCATTGCTCGATCATCAAATCATGAAGATGAGTATGAATTACTAAATTCACAAGATTCTATCAATTCGACCTATTGCCTCCTAATTAGCCGGGGTGTTTGAATTACTCTCAGAACGAGAGCCAACAACCAAAAGACCAAACCAAGATGGAGGATTTTTTAAATCTTGAAAGATGAACAAATTGCAATTAATCTAAGAATGAAGTTCAAATTTTAATCTAAGAACTTGAAAAAGATATGATAATGTAGATTCTAATCTAAAGAGCTTGAAATAAACATGAGGATTAAGCTATTAACCAATAAGAAAACTATATTAAATGAGAATGCCATATTATACTACAATAAGAATTATACTAGTTATTCAATGAAAACTTTAAAAGCATGAGAGAATTGCGACTAAAATTGGCTATAGTTTAGATACTCTAAAAATTGCCTCCTTTCGAAGGAAGAAGAAGGTTCATAATGTAGAAAATCCCAGGAAGAGGATGAAGAGTTTCTTGAAATGAAACGGTTGACTCTTCATTTCCAATTGAGACAAATATTGAAGGATTATTTAATTAAAAGAATGAAATATTGCCACATATGGGTGACCTTTCGAATAATTTGAATTGTTAAATCCAAATAAAGAAAATCCATTTAAATAGCCAAACAATATTAATTCCTTTTATGTGTATTACCTAAATGGGGTGGGTTTAATTTAATTTAAAGCACTTAGGACTTTAAAATTAAATTAATTTATCATAGGGATTATTTTAGCTAATAAAGTTGAATACTTAGGAATTAATTATAGTGTGAGATTAATGCAATTTAGGGATTTTGCAATTGACACCAAGTCAAATAAAGTCAGGTAGGAGAGAGAAAATCACATAGTAAAATAGGACTTTAATGATGAAAAATTGAAGGAATGCACCAAAATTGATTGAAATTATAAGGTGTCAATTTTGGGGTATTACAATATGCTCATGACCATAGGATTTTAGCAAAGTTGTTTGCTAGAAATTTTCGTGATAAGGCCTTGCAATGGTATTGCTCCTTACCTCATTATTCTATTAATTCTTTTCTAAAAATTGCTAATGCCTTTATCCAACAATTCCAAAATAATGTTGGTCTACAAGTATCCTTAACTGATTTGATGCATTGTAAACAAAGTACTAAAGAAAATTTGACTGAATTTATTGGTAGATGTTAGTATTTGTATGCTCAAATTTCTTATCATGTTCCTGATATTGATATTCAACATCTATTTATTTCAAATTTACAAAAGGATATTAGAGATAAGATTTTGCTTACTGAATTTACCTCTTTTCAACAACTTTGTGTAGCGCTTCATCATTATCAATTAAAACTGAGTCAATTTGAGAGAAACACTCCAATGGCTCCATTTCCAGTTGATAAGAGTGATGCTGGGGCATCCTTGATTCTTGAAGATTTGAGCAGTCTCGGTAACTATCTGGTGGAGTTCAGTTAATTGGCTGGTGATCTTGATAGAAGACTAGAGTTTCACAATCTTTGATGACGGTTCTCGGTCAAAGTTTTTTTTTCTTCACTAATGGAGCTCTGTGGTCTTGGTAGTGATTCTCAGTTGGAAGTTCTGATGGATCTCGATGGATGATGGTCACTTGGTGAATTGGTGTTTTGTTGCTCAGTGCTCAGTTACCGATGAGGTATTGGTGTTTATGTCTATTACTCAGTTGCTGGAGGACTCAGTCACTAAGGTAAGATTGATCATGGAAGGAGACTCGACATTTCTGGTGCTTGATAATGCTTGTGGAGCTCAGTTGGTATGTTTTCTTGGTATATTTCTTGGCACTCGGTAGTTTGTCTTACTGACTAGTGTCCTTGGAGATTTGGGAGGCTGACTTGGTACATTTATTATTGGTAGCTAATGTCACATTCTCCTATGTATATCTAGAGGATGACATGGAGAGTTTAATTATTTTAAGGTTGTTTGAGAGCCAACTCGTATTGCATTTAATATTTGTTTGTAGGAATTAATTATGTAATCTAGCTGACTTGTGACTGAAGATTAGTATTTAAGAGGGTGCTTGGGTAGTTGTTTAGGTAGATCAGATTGGGGCAGATTAGAGAGATCTAGATAGAGTATATTAGAAGAGGTAGAAGAAGTGTAGCAGAGTTAGCAGCTTGAGAGCTTAGGAACAAGTGGATTGATTGGTGGCTCGCGAGCACAAGTTTAGATCTTTCTTGGAGTGCCTACCAGTGTCCTATTGTGTTACAGACCTGGGCTAGCTGAGAGATGTGTTGGATCCTTCATGATCTTGTAGAACTATTTATTGCTTTGCATTTGGCCATAACCAAGAAGGCCTTATAGCCCGACACATTGTATGTAATTAGTTTTTTATGAATAAATATATCTATTTTCTTTCAGATCTAGTTTTGGTGTTGTTTTATTTTTCTGTGTTTGTGTTTAGCTACAAGTTTGGACAATCCTTAATTGGATCCTCCATCCTTGACTACATCAAGTGGTATCAGAGAAAGGTTTATCTTGTTTGGAGATAGGTTGGTGAAGATATTGTGTGCAATCTAAGTTGCAAATCTATGTTACTGAACTTGTGAAATCATGGCCTACTTGTTCATGTGAGGTGGCAAGTTGCGATCTGACTTGAATACAACTTAGAGGTTGTCGCAAGATGGTCGGTGTTGGGTTTTTTGTAGAGGATTTTTGAAGGTCTTTGGAGATTTCTCTGAGAGGATTGAACCCTGGTGTGGTTGCTTCTCTTTGTGATATGGTGGAAGCAAAGATTTCTAAAAGGTTTATTGGGTGGGAAATGGATTTTTTGAGCCATGTGGAGAACTAGGTTGATAGCCTTGTGAAGGAAAGTGTTGTTGAGCTTTGTAAAGCTTACCAGAGTTGGGACATGCCAATTTAGAAGAAATTTGTTTGGCCTATTAGAAGACTAGTTCAAGAGAGAACACATCTTGGAAAGTTTTATTGTGATAGTATGGAGGTTGAAGAGGTATATGAGATTGGTTTTGATGGTCAGTTGGTGGATTCTACCATGAAACCTGCAGAGCAACTTGTGGTTGTTGTTGAGATACCTGTGGTTACCGATGATGTTGTTTACCTTATTAAAGTTGGTGAGGCAATTGGTTTTCATGTTCAGCCAGTTGTGCATGACATGGAGATTTCAGAGCATCTGGTTGTGCCTGATCAAGTTGTTGTTGATAAGGGGTTACCTACTATGGAACACATTTGTGATGATGGTGTTACTAAAATTCTTTTTTTTGGTGTTGAGATGTAGATGTTGTTTGCTAGTTGCAAACTTGAATCATTGGTTGATAGTGATAAGTCTTATGATGAGATTCAAAGATAGGATTATGACTTCATACTTGGTGATGGGTTGAAGGCTCTGTTTGTTCTAGATGTTGAACATGCTGACTGGTTGGTGATAGATTGGTTAAGGAGGACTTAGCTGATGAACTTGTGCATTTTCCTGGCTTTGTGGATTGAGAAGCCTTGTGTGAAGATGAAGTGGATGGAAGACTTTCTTGAAGGAGAAAAGTGTGGGACACACTTTCCTATTTACCCTAGGTGTCTAATGCAGGGGCATCCTCGGTTCTTAAAGATTCATGTAGTCTTGGTAACTGTTTGGTGGAGTTTGGTTAATTGGCTGGTGATCTCGATAGAAGACTAGAGTTTCTCAATCTTTGATGATGGTTCTCAATCAAAGTTTGTTTTGCTTCACCAATGGAGCTTCGTGGTCTTGGTAGTGATTCAGAGTTGGAAGTTGTGGTAGATCTCGAAGGATGATGGTCACTTGGTGAATTGGTGTTTTGTTGCTCGGTGCTTAATTATCGAAGGGGTCTCGATGTTTATGTATGTTGCTTCGTCATTGAAGTACCTTGGTTGATGGAGGACTCAGTCGCTAAGGGAAGCTTGGTCATGGAAGGAGACTCAACATTTCTGGTGCTTAGTAATGCTTGTGGAGCTCATTTGGTATGTTTTCTCAGTATATTTCCTGGCACTCAGTAGTTTGGCTTACCAATGGGAGTCCTTGGAGATTTGGGAGGCTGACTTGGTACATTTATTATTGGTAGCTGATGTGACATTCTCCTATGTAGATATGGAGGCTGACATGGAGAGCTTAATTATTGTAAGGTTGTTTGAGAGCTAACTTTGATTGCATTTAATATTTGTTTGTAGGCGTTAATTATGTCATCCAGCTGACTTGTGGCTGAAGATTAGTATTAAAGAGGGTGCTTGGGTGGTTTTTTAGGAGGATCAGATTGGGGTAGATTAGAGAGATCTAGATAGAGTAGATTGGAAGAGGTAGAAGAATTATAGCAGAGTTAGTAGCTTGCAAGCTTAGGAACAAGCGGATTTCTTGGTAGCTTGCAAGCACAAGTTTAGATCTTTCTTGGAGTGCCTACCAGTGTCATGTTGTATTACAAACCTGGGCTAGCTGAGAAATGTGTTGGATCCTATGTGATCTTGTAGAACTATTTATTGCTTTGTATTTGGCCACAACGGGGAAGGCCTTACAACCTGGCACATTGCATGTAATCAGTTGTTGATGAATAAAGATATCTATTTTCTTTCAGATCTGGTTTTGGTGGTGTTATTCCACTCTGTTGGTGTTTTCCTACAAGTTTGGACAATCCTTAATTGGATCCCCCATCCTTGACTGCGTCAAGTGGTATCAGAGAAAGGTTGATCTTGTTTGGAGAAAGGTTGGTGAAGAGATTGTGTGCAATTTGAGATACAGATCCATGTTACTAAACTTGTGAAATCATGGCCTAGTTGTTCATGCAAGGTAGAAGTTTGCGATCTGACTTGCATACAACTCGAAGGTTATCACAAGGTGGTCAATGTTGGGTTTACTGCAGAGGGTTTTTGAAGATGTTTGGAGATGTCTCTAAGAGGATTGAACCCTGGTGTGATTTCTTCTCTTTGTGATTGTGTGGAAGAGAAGATTTGTAAAAGGTTTTCTTGGTGGGAAATAGATTTGTTGAGCCATGTGGAGAACTGAGTTGATAACCTTGTGAAGGAAAGTGTTGTTGAGATTTGTAAAGATTATCAGATTTGGGACATGCCAATCTAGAAGAAAGTTGTATGGCCTATTAGAAGACTGGTTTTAGAGAGAAGAGATCTTGGCAAGGTTTCTTGTGATAGTATGGAGGTTGAAGAGGTATGTGAGATTGGTTTTGATGGTCAGTTGGTGGATTCTTCCATGAAACCTACGGAGCAACTTGTGGTTGTTTCTGAGATACCTGTGGTTGCCGACGATGTTGTTGACCTTGTTAAAGTTAGTGAGGAGATTGGTTTTCATGTTCATTTGGTTGTGCCTGAAATGGAGATTGCAGAGCATCTGGATGTGCCTGATCAGTTTGTTGTTGATAAGGGGTTACCTACTATGGAACACCTTTGTGATAATGGTGTTACTAAAATGCTTTTGTTCGGTGTTGAGATGCAAATGTTGTTTACTGGTTGCGGACTTGAATCATTGGTTGATAGTGATAAGTCTTGTGACAAGATTCTGAGATGGCATTCTGACTTGATACTTGGTGATGGGTTGAAGGCTTAGTTTGTTTTGGATGTTAAACATGTTGACTAGTTGGTGACAGATCGGTTAAGGAGGACTTGGCTAACAAACTTGTGCATTTTTCTAGCTTCATGGATTGACAAGCCTTCTATAAAGATGAAGTGGATGGTAGACTTTCTTGAAGGAGAAAAGTGTGGGACACACTTTCTTATTTACCCCAGGTGTCTGATGTAGGGGCATCCTTAGTTCTTTAAGATTTGGGCAATCTCAGTAACTATCTAGTGGAGTTAGGTTAATTGTCTAGTGATCTCGATAGCAGACTAGAGTTTCTCAATCTTTGATGATGGTTCTCGATCGAAGTTTATTTTGCTTCACCGATGGAGCTCTATGGTCTTCATAGTGATTCTCACTTGGAAGTTTTGGTGGATCTCGATGGATGATGGTCACTCGGTGAATTGGTGTTTTGTTGCTTAGTGCTTAGTTACCGATAGGGTCTCGGTGTTTATGTCTATTTCTCGGTCAATAAAGTGTCTTGTTTGCTGTAGGATGTGGTCAATGAGGGAAGCTCAGTCATGGAAGGAGACTTGGCATTTTTGGTGCTCGGTAATGCTTATGGAGCTTAATTGGTATGTTTTCTCAGTATATTTTCTGGTACTCAGTAGTTTGGCTTAACAACAAGAGTCCTTGGAGATTTGGGAGGCTGACTTAGTACATTTATTATTGCTAGCTGATGTCACATTCTCCTATGTAGATTTGGAGGCTGACATGGAGACTTTAATTATTGTAAGGTTGTTTGAGAGCTGACTTGTATTGCATTTAATATTTTTTGTAGGAGTTAATTATGTCATCTAGCTGACTTGTGGCTGAAGATTAGTATTTAAGAGCATGCTTGGGTAGTTGTTTAGGAGGATCAAATTGGGGCAGATTTGAGAGATCTAGATAGAGTAGATTGGAAGAGGTAGAAGAAGTGTAGCAGAGTTAGCAGCTTGCGATCTTAGGAACAAGTGGATTTCTTGGTGGCTTGTGAGCACAAGTTTAGATCTTTTTTGGATTACCTACTAGTGTCCTATTGTGTTGCAGACCTAGGCTAGCTAAGAGATGTGTTGGATCCGGCATGATTTGTAGAATTATTTATTACTTTTTATTTGGCAGTAACCGAGAAGGCCTTACAGCCCAACACATTCCATGTAATCATTTGTTGATGAATAAAGATATCTATTTTCTTTTAGATCTTCTTTTGGTGTTGTGTTATTCCACTATGTTGGTGTTTGGATACAATTTTGGTGTAATGTCCCCACCATGGAACCCATAACAAATCAGGTCTTAAGACCAAAAATTGCAACTAACAAATTTTTTTCCTAACATTACATCAGTACTACTTCACATTTACATTCCCTAAGGTTTCCTTAATGAATTCATTTACTAACATATTTACATTACTTATCCAAATTGAATTTCATTTCCTTTCTCTACTTTCACATTTTAGAACTTAAGAGATAGGGTAAGAAAATAACATTTCATTTACAATTATATTCCTTACTTTATATACTAATTTCATTTATCCTTCCTACACATTGAATAAATATTCATTACAAATTACATTTTAACCTTATCATAATAAACATTTTCTTTCATTGCAACAAAGGAGAGATAGAAAAGATCATTCAACATTACATTATATATTTCCAACTTTGATCTTTCAAATAATAACCCTTGAAATCAAGCCTAGAACTATCCTTCCCAATTACATTTCTTTTCTTTGCAATTACATTTTCCTTCTAATAATAACTCTCATTGCAATAACAAGTACATGAATGGCCCAAAGGCATTACAACATATCTTTACATCTTTATTTTTAGTAACAATGATACAATATAAAGGTCTTCATAGAATTGAACATATCCAAGTCACGAGCCACGAATAGGACCTCGAAAGATTTTTGCCACCCAACCATGTGGAACTAATGAGGTTCCACCCCCCATACTAGGAGATAGAACCAAGATACTCACAAGGCCCTAACCAATCTAAGGCTACACAAAACCATAAATTGAAAGAAATAACATAACAATATATCACTTTACTAATCACAAGGTTTAGGTTCCTAGTATACCCTCTAGCTGAGTGTCATCACATATCCTAGATTTTGGGATCCTTATGAAACCATGTAACCCTGGTCCCCCCTTTATGAATAGGGATCCATCCTGGTGGTTAACCATGGTCTCGGTACTCCAACAGGCTATGTGGCCATTAATATGTTTTCTTTCATTATCTTTTGTTTCCCCCCTTTCCAAGATTCATTGTTAGGTTATCACTTTTTACTAACCCACCCATAGGATCATCTGGTAACCACTTTAGGGTTCCAAAAACTATGGTGAGCCACTCACCTAGGGTACCTAGTCCCCTACCACACACACAAGCAATGAAAACATCAAGTACTTTCAAAAGATCCATATCATAGGTCTAGGATGCCCTCTGGTGCACTCAGGCCACCTGAACAAGTCTTGACCTTACATTATGGACTCTACCAAAAACCAAGTATGAACAAAAACTTATAATCAAAACCAAGTGTAGGAATTCATAAGATACGACATAAAACTTCCCACATGCATTTACACAACATTCCATAGCTTATCTCAAAAATCTAGAGAAATCTCATGTGCCTGAAATTTGGCTAAGTTTGACTTTTTAAGAAATCTCAAAATCAAAAGTTGCATCTTAACTCCTATGAAACTGAAACCTATCTCAATCATCTCGGAAGGTACCTAATTCCTTTATACAAGTATAACTTTAAATCTTGTAAATTTGAGCCCCTAAAACCCTAAAAACTCCAAATGACTTTCTACAAAAACTCGTATGACAATGCACTCATTCCCATATGACATTTGACCAACTATCATATGGGCATCACTACAATGTCGTACAACACTATAAAACAATTTCACAAAATTACATTTTAAACTCCCCAAAAGTAGATTTTTAACTAATATGACTTTGTATGCATCCCCATATGACATTTGACCAAGTGTTGTATGACTATGAATACAATGTCAAACATAACTGTAGGACACTTTTATGAAAATAAATTTTAAACTTCCCAAAACACTAAAACCAAACTGATTTCTTTAGGCATGGAGAGTGTCTGGTAAAGGTTCCCTAAGGTCAACCTGATGCAAGGACCTCATCACCACATCCATAGCACATACTCAACATTACCTAAGTCCCAGACTAAATTAATCCAATTAAAAGAAACAATTTCATAGAGAAGCCTGCAAGAGGAAAAGAATAGGAAAAAGGACTGTATCTCAATCCTACACCTTCATGACCCTTCTTGTTTCTTCATAGACTTCCCTATTTCATTCAATATTAGATAAACACATCCTCCCACATGACCACAAGCATTCCTAACTTCCCAGGAAGATTTCAAAATACAAAGCACATAAATAAAAACTATATAATCATACATAATTTACTTCCCGAAAACATAGTAGAAATACACAGAGGATCAAACATTTACATATCATTTTGGATGCATAGTAAAACAATCATATTATTATTTAATACCATATCATATACAAACACATTCATACACAATAGAGGAAGAATGGAGATTCTTCCCAGTTTAGACCCTACCTTGGGTCCTGCAGAGAATCATCTTCCCTTGGCTAGAGAATCTCTGTGAAGCTTCAATCCTTGAGTAGATATCCTTCTAGAAATCTTCCTCCAAGCAATCCTCACACACTTGACTTCACAAACCAGAGAGTCTCAACTCACATAAACTTTCAATAAGAATTTCTAGAGAAATCATTTACAGACAACTCAAACGAAAATTAGTCCTCCAAAATTATCATCCAAAATTATCATCCCCCTCACACCAAAAATATTTAATTATTTATCCTCCAACTATGTGGTTGGAGGAGTTGCTTTATGGGAAGCAACTTCTACAACTTCCATAGTTGGTTGGAGGAGCAACCAAATATTTCCCATAAGGACTTAATCAAGATTTTAATAAATTTAATTAAAATATCCTTAAAATAAAACCATAACAAGAATAATAGACAAATACCTTTCAAGAAAAACACATAGCACAATAGGAAAACAAGTAGCCTAACTTCTAGGAGGTCTTGAGTTCAACTCCCTCCTAAATAGCTAATTTTAATGCAAAAAGGCATTTTCCTTTTATTATTATTATTTTTACTTTTTATTTAAATACATTCATTAAATATACTTTGTTTAACTCACTTTATTTACTTATTATAAATAACATACTATTTACACAATTAATGAAATCATACAATTATTATTATTTATATAAGCATGGGTATATTTCATGTGCACCCACATATACACATACCTATATAACATACAAACAATTATAACATAATTATTATACATAAAAAATGGATTAATTCTAACTTATAACATAAAATCAGACCAACATCAAATCAAGTCCATAACATAAACTAGATTCTACTTTCCCAACAAGGATAACTTCCTAAACAGAATTCTAAATCCATGGGTAACCTTGAGAGTAGCTTGGTTAAATCTCCACACAAAAATAGTTTGAGCATTTTGAAGGCACGCTCAGACCTGTGTAGCCAAGTGGAGATGATGCCTAGTACCTCCATCCTACATCACCCATTGATATGCATATACATATATACAAACATGCAGTGACAAACAAGGAGGGAGAATGTGACATCGTGTGGACCTCCCATAGGAGTAAGTAGGACTACCCCTCCTCATCCTACACTCACATAAATGAGTAAATGTCAAACCAAAATAGGTTCAATAGGATTAGATCATAATTTAAACGTCATAACACAAATCAATGTAAAACAGTTTACTAATAGTTCATTTCTAGCCATTCATCATTAAATTATAACTCATTTAATATGTCCAAATAAACTGCAGTAACCATATATATGCTCAAATGTCTCATAAAATGCTAACTAAATAATAATCATAGTCCATCATAAAATCCAAAGTGTCAAAGGAATAGTCCTATCAGTCTAACATAGGAAAATTCTAGGGTGGGCATTACATCCTCTCCCCCTAGGATTAGGCTTACTCTTGGAAGCCTATAAATAAGTACGAAAATGCAAATCCAAGTCTACTAGCATCCTCCCAAGTAGTAGAGGTATCATCACTGGGGTCCCATTGGACCCTTACTTGCTCTATGTTGCGACCCCTGAGAGTCAAAGTCCATTGCTGGAGTATATGTACTGGCTCCAAAGCTAGCTGCCCATCCTCTTCCTGTAAAGTGTGCCAATCCAAAACATGAGTCAAATCAATAATATATTGTCTAAGTAAGGATACGTGAAACACATCATGCACACGTGCAAGGCTAGGTGGTAGGGCGAGTCAGTAAGAAACCGTTCCTATCCTCTCAAGGATCTCAAATGGACCTACAAATCTTGGTGCCAACTTAGAACCTTTTCCATAACAGATAGGGCTCTTACATGGGCGAACTATCAAAAACACCTTATCTCCAACAAAGAACTATCTATCAATTCTGTGAGCATTAGCATACTTCTTCTGCCTATCCTAAGCTGTCAAAAGATGTTCTTTGATCCTCTAAACTTGATGCTCCATATCTTATAACATCTCAGGGCCAAGTAATACTCTATTCTCTAAGCGATCCCAACTCAGAGGGGTACGACAAGGATGACCATAAAGAGCCTAAAATGGTGACATCCCCAAAGAACTGTGATAGCCATTGTTGTAGGAAAACTCCACTAGGTACAAGTAATCTTCCCAATGGGTTTGTCTATCCATCACATACATCCTAATCATGTCCTCAAGAACCTAATTAACTCACTCTATCTGACCATCGGTCTTCGGGTGGTATGCAGAACTAAAATTTAGTCGAGTCCCTAAAGCATGCTGCAAAGAGGTCCAAAACTCTGAAGTGAATACTAGATCTCTATTAGAGATAACCTTTCTAGGAACACCATGTAATCTGACTATATCTTTCATGAAGACTCTGGCTACTAAGGTAGCAGTATAGGATGACTGCATAGGTGAGAAATGTGCTACCTTGGTTAACTTATCCACAATGACCATGATAGCATCATGTCTCCGATACATGACTGGTAGTCCCACAATGAAATCCATAGATATTGTATCCCATTTCCATTTAGGAATCAAATGTGGTTGAAGGAGGCCTACAAGGTGATGATGATCAGCCTTGAACCTTTGACATTCCAGACACCTAGCCACAAAATCAGCTATATCCCTCTTCATGCCCAACCAGAAATATAGTTGTCTCAAATCTGAATACATCTTCTTAACACCTAGATGAGCTAAATAGGGAGCACAGTGTGCTTCCACCATAATGACTCTTCGAAGATTGCCTGAAAGTGAGATGTAAATTCTTCCTTGATGTCTCAACAGTCCATTTGAATCTAAGGAATACCTTGAGAACCTTCCTTCTAAGGCCCTTCCTATCTAAATTTCAGCCTTAACTTCTAGATACAAGGTATCTAAAGAAAGTGTCTGCAAGATTTGACCTCTCAAATCAGTCGAAAGGGAGAGCATGGATATCTCATGTCTCCTTCTACTCAAAGCATCTACCACTACATTTTCCTTACCTTGGATTTATCTGACCTCAAAATCATACTCACATAGGAACTCCATCCATCGGTGTTGTCTGGCATTGAGATTAGGTTGGGTAAATATGTATTGAAGGTTTTGGTGATCAGTGTGCAACTCAAACCAATGTCCCAATATGAAGTGTCTCCAATGATTCAAGGAATGAACTACAACTGCTAACTCCAAATCATGGGTGGGATAGTTAAGCTCATGGTCCTTAAGCTTTCTATACTCATAAGCAATAACTCTTCACTCTTGCATCAATACTACCCCTATGCGTTCCAAGGAGGCATCAGTACAAACTACAAAATTTTCAACGGGGTCAGGTACCGCCAAAACTGGGGCACTAATCAACTTATCCTTTAGGATCTAAAAAGATTTTGAACATTTCTCAGTCCAAATGAACTTCTTCCCTTTCCTTTGCAAGGAGGTGATGGGATGAGCTATTGTGGAGAATCCTTGGATGAAGCGTCTATAGTATCTAGCTAAACCCATGAAACTATGAACCTCTAAGACGTTGGTGGGGGTTGGCCATTCAACTCTAGCTTGTATCTTGGCAGGATCAACTGCTATACCTTCTCCTGAGATAACATGACCAAGATACTTAACTTCAGTTTGAAAGAAATGACACTTCTCCAAGTTTGCAAATAACTGATTGTCACAAAAGCATTGTAACACTTGTCATAGATGTTGCTCATGTTCTTCCACTATCTTAGAATACACAAAAAAATCATCTAGAAAAATTATCACAAATTTATCAAAGAAGGTTCTGAATACCCCATTCATAAGACTCATGAATACTGATGGTGCATTTGTGAGACCAAAAGGTACTATGGTAAATTCATAGTGTCCATACTAAGTACGAAAAGCTATACGATGAATGTCAACTTCCTGAATCCTTAACTGATGATAACCTAACTTTAGATCAATCTTGGAAAACACCTTTTCTCCTTTCATCTGATCAAACAAGTCATCAATTCTTGGAAAAGGGTACTGATTCTTAATGGTTACTTTGTTGAGTTGACAATAGTCAATGCACAACCGTAGTGAACCATCCTTATTTTTAACAAAGATAACCGAAGCTCCCCAAGGTGATGCACTTGGTCTGATAAAGCCTTTTTCTAAGAGTTCTTCTAATTGAACTTTTAATTCACTCAACTCCTGAGTAGTCATGCGGTAGGGAGCTTTAGAGATAGGCTCAGCTCCTAGCACCAGTTCTATGATGAAATCAATATCACTTTTGGGAGGAATTCCCAAAATCTCAGTTGGATATACATCTGCAAACTCTTGAAGCAAAGGGTGCTTGAGTATAATTTCTCTATCTTCCTTTTCCGTCAAATCATTAACTTAGACTGCAAGAAGTTGGCATCCTTTCCTCATGCATTTCTTAAGTTGCATATCTGATATCATCTGGAGTGAAATAGGTTGTTGAATTCCCAAAATTGTGTTGGGCTTACCTAAATCATCCAACCAATGAATGAGCTTTTTTCTACAATCTATCTTAGCTTCATGTGTTGTCAACCAATCCATTCATAGGACAACCCCATACGATCCAAGAGGAATAACTAAAAGATCAACATTGGTAGAAAAGGGTCCTAATCCCAAGTTGCAACCTTGAACACACAAATATGTGGTCATTTTAGCCCCTAAGACTAGCTCTACCTACCACTTAACTCCTTTCCCTACTACCGCTAGCCCGCACTTATCTATCAAAGAAGAAGATATGAAGGAGTCAATTGCTCCCAAGTCAAAGAGAATAGAAATAGTTTTACCCTTTAACAAACCTGAAGTTTCTATGACAGTGTTTTGGTGATCAGCTTGTCTGTGTTCCACTATGGCAAACATCTTGTGAGACCGACCGGCATCTCCTATTGTTGGTTCTAAAACTACTTGATTTTGATTAGTGAGATTTGTGCATTGAGGGAAATGAACCGCAATATGTCCTTGTTGTCCACAAGAATAACACCCGATATTCCTTCTCAAGTTCTTTGTAGGAGGTGCGCTGGATTGTTGATAACCTCCTCTATTGAAATTCTAAGAATTATGGGATTGTGGAGGAGGAAATCTTTGTTATGCTCAGAAGTTGTAATGGTTTTGAGGTTGTTGAAACTTCCCATTTCTTTTGTTATTATTCTGAAACTTCTTCTTAGGGAAGTTTTCTCCACTTTTGAAAGATGAATATAGGTTCTTAGAGTTGGAATTTCCTTGATCAAAGTTCCCCTTAGAACCTAATCTAGCATTGAATGTTTGGCCACTAGCATAGCCACCTCTTCCTTTGTCCTTCCTTTCAACAAGATATGCCTTAGTGATGGTATCTTAGAGATTCTGGGGTTCTAAGACTACTACATGTCCTGATATTCGGTCGTTTAGATGTCTGATGAAATGTTGGACAAGTATGGGTCTATCATCTCTAAAGCCTAAGAAAGGCTTAATTTCATAGAACTTTCTTTCGTATTCTTCCACTGACATGTTGGCTTGCTTGAGGTGGTGGAATTATTCTATCCTACCTTGCCTCCATTGATCAGACATGAACCCATCCTTAAAGCTTTCTAGGAATAGTTCCCATGAAATAGTGTTGATGGTGACCTGAAGCTTGTCTTCTTCCATACACCACCATGTAGATGCAAACTTCCTTAGATTCATAATAACACATTTGGCCTTGACATTGCTACTAAAAGGGTGCATAGAAAAACACCTCTCAAGGTCAAACAACTAGGTTTCTGATGAAGATCCCCCTTCATTTCCATAGAAGAGGGGTACCTTGACTTTGAGCAAGTCTCTCATATGAGCGATATCCCTATCTTCATATTCTTGCCTAACTTGTCTTCTCCTAGGGCTTCTCTCTCTTTCCCTATCTTGATGTTCAGCTTGGTTTCCTTCTTCGAAATTGACTCTATTTTCAAGGTTGTCGAGTCTATGTAGAAGTTCTTGCATAAGTTGTCTAAGTTGGGCTCCTTTTAAGTCATTACCTTAACTCTCATTCCTATGGTTATCTTGATTTTTTTCTCCCACATGTTCACCATGGGAACTCTCTCGGCGAGATCTAGAGGAAGATTGCTGAGTTTTATCCCTAGCTCTTCCACGGGTAACGAGAGGCATCCTAGGAGAGTGGTGCAATATTAGTTGTAAGTGCATGTTTAAAAGTAGCATTCAATGTGTTGAAAAATTTTGAGTTTCAAATGTAACTAGACCCTAAGCTCCTAGTGTAGAAACTAGGGCTCTAATACCAAATGTAATGTCCCTGCCAGGGAACCCATAAGATATTAGGTCTAAAGACCAAAAATTGCAACTACCAAATTTATTTCCTAATATTACATCATTACTACTTCACATTTACATTCCTTAAGGTTCCCTTAATGAATTCATTTACTAACATATTTACATTACTTATCCAAATTGAATTTCATTTCCTTTCTCTACTTTGACATTTTAGAACTTAAGAGATAGGGTAAGAAAATAACATTTCATTTACAATTATATTCCTTACTTGATATACTAATTTCATTTCTCCTTCCTAGACTTTGAATAACTATTCATTACAAATTACATTTTAACCTTGGCATAATAAACATTTTCTTTCATTGCAACAAAGGAGACATAGAAAAGATCATTCAACATTACATTATATATTTCCAACTTTGATCTTTCAAATAATAACCCTTGAAATCAAGCCTAGAACTATACCTCCCAATTACATTGCTTTTCTTTGCAATTACATTTTCCTTATGATAATAACTCTTATTGCAATAACAAGTACATGAATGGCCCAAAGGCATTACAACATATCTTTACATCTTTATTTTTAGTAACAATGATACAATATAAAGGTCTTCATAGAATTGAACATATCCAAGTCACGAGCCATGAACAGGACCTCGAAAGATTTTTGCCACCCAACCATGTGGAACTAATGAGGTTCCACCCCCCGTGCTAGGAGATAGAACCAAGATACTCACAAGGCCCTAACCAATCTAAGGCTATGCAAAACCCTAAACTAAAAGAAATAACATAACAATATATCACTTTACTAATCACAAGGGTTAGGTTCCTAGTATAAACTCTAGGTGAGTGTCATCACCTATCCTGGATTTTGGGATCCTTCCTGGAAAACATGTAACTCCAATCCCCCCTTTATGAATAGGGATCCATCCTGGTAGTTAACCATGGTCCCGGTACTCCAACAGGACTATGAGGCCGTTAATATGTTTTCTTTCATTATCTTTTGTTTCCCCCCTTTCCAAGATTCATTGTTAGGTTATCACTTTTTACTAACCCACCCATAGGATCATCTGGTAACCTCTTTAGGGTTCCAACACCTATGGTGAGCCACTCACCTAGGGTACCTAGTCTCCTACCCACACACACAAGCCATGAAAACATCAAGTACTTTCAAAAGATCCATATCATAGGTCTACGAAGCCCTCCAGTGCACTCAGGCCACCTGAACAAGTCCTAACCTTACATTATGGACTCTACCAAAAACCAAGTATGAACAAAAACTTATAATCAAAACCAAATGTAGGAATTCATAAGATACGACATAAAAATTCCCACATGCATTTACACAACATTCCATAGCTTATTTCAAAAATCTAGAGAAATTTCATGTGCCTGAAATTTGGCTAAATTTGAATTTTTAAGAAATCTCAAAATCAGAAGTTGCATCTTAACTCCTATGAAACTGAAACCGATCTCAATCATCCCAAAATGTACCTAATTCCTTTATATAAGTATAACTTTAAATCTTGTAAATTTGAGCCCCTAAAACCCTAAAAACTCCAAACAACTTTCTACAAAAACTCGTACGACAATGCACTCATTCCCATATGACATTTGACCAACTGTCATATGGGCATCACTACAATGTCGTACGACACTATAAAACAATTTCTCAAAATTACATTTTAAACTCCCCAAAAATAGATTTTTAACCCATACGACTTTGTATGCATCCCCATATGACATTTGACCAATTTTCGTATGAGTATGAATACAATGTTGTACGACACTGCAGGACACTTTTATGAAAATAAATTTTAAATTTCTCGAAAACATTAAAAAAACTGATTTCTTTAGGCATGGAGAGTGCCTGGGAAAGGTTTCCTGAGGTCAACCTGATGCAGGGACCTCAACACCACATCCATAGCACATACTCAACATTACCTAAGTCCTAGACCAAATTAATCCAATTAAAAGAAACAATTTCACAGAGAAGCCTGCAAGAGGAAAAGAATAGGAAAAAGGATTGTATCTCAATTCTACACCTTCATGACCCTTCTTGTTTCTTCCTAGACTTCCCTATTTCATTCAATATTAGATAAACACATCCTCCCACATGACCACAAGCATTCCTAACTTCCCAGGAAGATTTCAAAATACAAAGCACATAAATAAAAACCATATAATCATACATAATTTACTTCCCAAAAACACAGTATAAATACACAGAGGATAAAACATTTACATATCATTTTGGATGCATAGTAAAACAATCATATTATAATTTAATACCATATCATATACAAACACATTCATACACAATAGAGGAAGAATGGAGATTCTTCCCAGTTTAGACCGTACCTTGGGTCCTATAGAGAATCCTCTTCCCTTGGCTAGAGAATCTCTGCGAAGCTTCAATCCTTGAGTAGATATCCTTCTGGAAATCTTCCTCCAAGCAATCCTCACACACTTGACTTCACAAACCAGAGACTCTCAACTCACAGAAACTTTCAATAAGAATTTTCAAGGAGAAATCATTTACAGACAACTTAAACAAAAATCAATCCTCCAAAATTATCAGCCAAAATTATCATCCCCCTCACACCAAAAATCTTTAATTATTTATCCTCCAACTATGTGGTTGGAGGATTTGCTTTATGGGAAGCAACTTCTGCAACTTCTATAGTTGGTTGGAGGAGCAACCAAATATTTTTCGTAAGGACTTAATCAAGGTTTTAATAAATTTAATTAAAATATCATTCAAATAAAACCATAACAAGAATAATAGACAAATACCTTTCAAGAAAAACACATAGCACAATAGGAAAACAAGTAGCCTAACTTCTAGGAGGTCTTGAATTCAATTCCCTCCTAAATAGCTAATTTTAATACAAAAAGGCATTTTCCTTTTATTATTATTATTTTTAATTTTTATTTAAATACATTCATTAAATATAATTTATTTAACTCACTTTATTTACTTATTAGAAATAACATACTATTTACACAATTAATGAAAGCATACAGTTATCATTATTTATATAAGCATGGGTATATGCGTGTGCACCCACATATACACATACCTATATAACATACAAATAATTATAGCATAATTATTATACATATAAAACGGATTAATTCTAACTCATAACATAAAATCAGACCAACATCAAATCAAGTCCATAACATAAACTGGAGTCTACTTTCCCAACTAGGATAACTTCCTAAACAGAATTCTAAATCCATGCGTAACCTCAAGAGTATCTTGGTTAAATCTCCACACAACAACAGTTTGAGGATTTTGAAGGCATGCTCAGACCTGTGTAGCCAGGTGGAGACGATGCTTGGTACCTGCATCCTGCATCACCCACTGATATGCATATACATATATATACAAACATGCAGTGACAAACAAGGAGGGAGAATGTGACATTGTGTGGACCTCCCATAGGAGTAACTAGGATTGTCCCTCCTCATCCTACACTCACATAAACTAGTAAATGTCAAACCAAAATAGGTTCAATAGGGTTAGATCATAATATAAACATCATAACACAAATCAATGTAAAATAGTTTACTGATAGTTCATTTCTAGCCATTCATCATTAAATTATAACTCATTTAATATGTCCAAATAAACTGCAGTAACCATATATATGCTCAAATGTCTCATAAAATGCTAACTAAATAATAATCATAGTCCATCATAAAATCCAAAGTGTCAAAGCAATAGTCCTCTCAGTCTAACATAGGAAAATTCTAGGGTGGGCATTACATTTGGACAATCCTTAATTGGATCCTCCATACTTGACTACATCAAAGAGTGATATTACTCCTAATCCCAACACATTTCAAATACCTAACAACTATGTCAAGATAAATAAGCAAGCAAATGAAGTTGTTGATCAAGTTGATGTTGCATCCAACAATGTCACTTCTACATCCACTGCTTTTCATCTGAATCGTATGTTTACTCCTCTTGCTAAATCTTTACATTCTATTATGAGTAAATTTTTGAATGCTAATATGATTAGTTTGCCTCCTATTTGAGCTCTTTTACCTACTATGATGGCATCCAAATTCTTTCATCCCAAATCCTTTTGTCAATACTATCATCAGAATGACCATGATACTAAGAAGTGTTATTCTCTAAGACATAAGGTTTAAGACTTAATTGATTCTAATGCTTTATCTATTGAAAATGTTGATGGTAGTGGGAACAAATTTTTCTCTCATCCTAATCAAAATCTCCAAACCTATATGAATCCTTTACCTACATGTGATACTAATACCATTGTTCATCCATCTTCTATGGATATTGTTTATGATTCAAAGATGGATGATCTCAATTATATTGTTAACTATGTGGAGCATGTTGTTTTCTCTCAACCCTTATCTCCACCCCAGCCTTAATCTCAACCTCAACTTCAAGTTCCACCTCAACCTAAGCCTAAACCAAAACCTCAACCTAAACCTCAAAAAGAACCTAAGAACAAAAGACCTAGGGAAATCTCGATCACCTTTGATGATTCTGAGACTATTAAAGCTCTTGATGGTCCCATATACATTTATGCTAGGATTTCTAAGATACCTACGCATGGTTGTATTAATGATCCCACATCCTTAGGCAATGTCATTACTGAAGAAAATATTTTTATAAAGAATTTACAACCTGATTTTTATGATACATCTAATGTGTGGATCCAAACTTGTAATGGTTTTCTCTATCCATCATTTGGTTCTATTAACTTGCCTATTGAACTTTGTGGTAAAGCTGTGGACACCACCTTTGTTGTTGTTCCTACTTCTGATCAGTTTCAAGTTAAGCTTGGTTTGCCTTGGTTGAATGCCATGCATGCCATTTCTTCTCCTATCCATAAGTGTATTAAATTCATTCATGATGAAGAAGTAAAGACAATTAATAATAGTTTATATAAACCTTCTAGGCCTAGGGATTGTGCTACTCTTGACTTCTTTTGGCCTTTATTACCTAATTCATATTCTTCTGGACCTGATAACCTTTTTCAGTCATATCAAGCCTATAAACATCACAAGATTGTTGAGTTAAGCATGCCTCAGATGGATCTTAACCATGGTCTTTTTTCTATGCCTTCCATACCTCCTTTATCCATGGCTTCTAGTTCTATTAATCAAGCTCCTAGTGTTGATTTTCAGTCTACTAAGAATCCTACTAATCCTGCTATACAACCTACAAAGGAACCGGTGGTGTTCCTCCTAGTTCTTAACATATTTCAAACAAGAAAAAACATAACCGAACTGAAAATGAACTTCATAAGAAGCATTGGGCTCAAGCTAAGGCTCGTGCCTCTTTTCTTCAAATTTCTTTACCTTCTTTTGACCAGCCTATACTTGATGTGTTAGAAGAAGTTAACATTAATAATGACATTAAGATGAATGATTATGATGATTCTATTCATATCTTAGATTCTATTTCAATTAATCTTCATGAAGAAGATACTCTTGATGATCCTAATGATGCTAATGATGAATATGAGACTATTGACATTGATATTGATTTGCCTAATATTCTTTCAACACAATTGATAATTACACCTAGTATTAAACATCACGACTCTCAAGAGGATCCTTGTTTGGAACTGGCTATTATTCCTACTGTGTTAGATATAGTCCCTCTTGCAAGTTTCCCACCTTCCCTAAATTATATAGACTGAGATGGGGAGAGTAGGAAATGTGCTTGATTGGCTTGTCCTCCACAATATCTTTTTGTGTGCTTTCCTATGGTATTTTTTTTCTCTCGTAATGTGTTTGCTAAATGTTTGTTAGATTCTTTTCTATGACCCTTGTTACTTTGTTGGCCCAAGGTGATAAAGGAATTGAACCTATTCTACTATTCCTCTATATGTATATTTATTCTTCTATATGTTATTTTCATGTTATGTTGTACCTGTGCTATTGTTTGTAAATATTTTCCTTGTGTAGTCCACTTGGATTTACGACTAGGTAGCACTGATTCTTTTTGGTCTCCATGTTGTGGTCTGAAAAGAATCTTCTTTGTAACTCTTGCATTTTCTTTCCTCCATTATGATTGTAGTTCTACTTTCTTTGGGGAATGATGTCAATTCATTTGCAATAATATTATATATATATATATATATATATATATATATATATATATATATATATATATATATATATATATATATATATATATATATATATATATATATATATATAATCTTATGATCATACTGACCCCACGGTAGGTAGATCCCTTCTGTGTTCTTTGTATGTTTATGTGGTATTTCCCTTGATTTGTGTTCTCTTGAGGGCATCTCATAGTGGAAACGTAATCAGTGGAGTTGTTTATGTTTTTGTTCAAGTCATTGCTCCTATTAAAGTGTTAGCAATGACTTTAACATGGGGGCATACGCTCTTCTCACTTTTTGCACACATGCATTTTTCAATTTCAAATATGCTAAATCCTTAGAAGGTAACGCACATAAGTTTCTAAATCATGAAGAAGACACGTACTTTCAATATATTTTTCAAAAAAATTCTCCCTTTATGGATTAAAGACTAATCCTTAAAGCATGTTTTTTTACCTTATAGGATCTCTTGAGCCCTCCAGCTTCAATTTTCAAAGGTTTGATCCCTTAAGGTCAAAGGTGTCCTTAAGACTAGGTCTCTCTTGTTTTGGCTTTGCTCTTTTCGAATAGAATATTCCCAAGGGTGAATCCTTGATGGGTTGACTAGTGAGTAGCCACATTCACTAGGTGGTTCAACTCCCTCTTTCCAATTGCGTTGTTTCCTTATGTGATTCACAATGGGACATAAGTTCTGATTGGGCAAGGTAATGACACCATCTTCTCTCTTTTTTCTAGTGATGTCTCATTTATTGTAATCTTGGGGTTCACAAAGTCTTGAGTCCCTAGGGGCTTGAGGATTTCTTTGTCCCTTTGATTTCAATAAGATTTTCTTTTTCTTTGCAATCTCCTTTACCAAGAGTTTGCATCAAGTCCATACTCTTGCTAAAGTGCGGGCTAAATATATCATCAAAAAATGGAAACACTTCCATTTATGACTCATTTAGCCTTCTGAGTAAGTGGTTTGGGGTCATGTCAAATTCCTTGAATGGGTCTTTGACTTGGATTTGGCTTTTTCCCTTGTCCTACCTTGTTTTCCACTTCTTTCCCAACTGCTTCTAGCATCATGCTCTGTGAATTTGAGGTTCTTGACCTTAGGGTCAAGGTCGACAATTTGGGTCAGGGTCAACCCCGACCCTGACTCAAGGTCCAAATTTCAAAATCCAAGGATTTGCAGATATCGGGTTTGAGAAAGATTTATTTTCCCGCTTCTAGGTCAGTTGTTTCAGGCTTTGAAATGGTAAAATCTTAAAAGATATTTAATTTAGGTCCACTTCTAAGGGTATAGGCTTCATGGGAATTGATTTCTCCTATGTTGGCCTCTCTATAAGTTTGTACCCTAGACTAGTATATAAGGAAGTCTTCTCCTCTCATTTCAACCCAAGCAAAAAGAAATCAAGAAATCAAAGGAAGGATCATCTACGCATAATTTATCAAAGTGAGCATTGAAGCATTCAAGTGTTCAAGCATTCAAGATTCAATTCATCAAGAAGATCCATTAGTAGCCATTGAAGGATTCAAGCTCTATGAATCCCTCTTGTTGAAGATTTCTCCATACATATCCATTCAAGCTTCTTCCTATTCCAAGATCCATTCAAGATTGGTGCTGAAGATCCAAAGGAAATTGATTTGAGACATTCTAAAATTCTACATTGATTTGGACATCCATACTTGTGGATTCAAGGATTCAAATCCTCCATAAGGGTTTCAACATAAGCAAGGTGAATTGTTCTATTTACTTTGTTTATTACTACAATTTCAATTCTATTTCAAGGTTAATTCCAAACCAGGGTTTGACCAAGGAAAACCTCCCATCCAAACAACAAAACCATTTTTCTCACAGGTGTAGGTGTGGAACAATGAATTACAGAGCAGATTCAGATACCCTTTTCGTCAAACTTTCAAGATCCATGAACAGAATTTCCATCAGAGTAGCGCAGGTCAAGGTTGACATAAAGGGGTCAAGGTCGACCTTCATTTGGGTCAAGGTCGATCTGGTTTAGAAAAGGAAAATATTTATGGATTTTCTTGGTCTCTATGTCTCTGTTCTAGATCCGGTTGTAGAATTTCCAAAAACTCAATACAGACACCCAAAAATAGCAATTTCCAGATCTATTATACTTTGAGGTTAGTATTTGTCTTCAATTCATTTCAATACTCTCTTCCAAAATGGAATGTAGGGTTTTTATTTTTCTTCATATTCTTCATCAATTGATTCATTTATGCATCGACCATTTTATTGTGGTTAATCAATTTAGATCTTTCCTTTGGGAGTTTGGGGTAAGAGGAAGATCTTACCTTCCCCAATCCTTTCTATTTTTAACTTGATCATATACTTTCTTTACACTTTGGTAAACACTACATTTTTATAGCCTACAATGTCAAAACTTGAAGAGTTCCTTAGTTGAAATGAACAACATTTTGTGTCTTTCAAACTGTCAATCATAACATCAAACTGTAGCATCCAAAATCTCTGAATGGTCAGGTAAACACTAGTGGCAACCTCATTTGGAATACAGAGTCATTTAAACGCTGCCAACCACTCTGGGCTGAAGTGTCCCTCAAGGTGCACTCAGCCTAAAATCAACGATCTTTACGGGATCATATCTCGGAGCTCATGCAAGGTAGCATCAAACCATCAGGTGCTACAAGACCGGTGTTGTCGAGGCCTACAATAACCTATATCAATTTTGAGAGATCCAATCTCATTTATATTTGGCACCATATTCTTGGTTGATGTCAAAACTTGAAGTTTTCCTTAGTTGAAATGAGCAACATTCTATATCTTTCAAACCGTCGGTCGTAGCATCGAACCGTCTGGTCCAACAACTCCTAATGGCCGAGTAAACACTGGTGCCAACCTCATTTGGAACACAAAGTCACTCGAATTCTGCCAAACACTTTGGGCTAAGGTGTCCCTCAAGGTGCACTCAGCATGAAATCAGTGATATTTATGGGTTCATATTTTAGGGCTTGTGTGAGGTAGCATCGAAATGTCAGGTGCTATAGGACAATGTTGATGAGGCCTATAATAAACTATCTCATTTTTCATAGATCCAAGTTCATTTACATTTGGCACCACATTCTCAGTTGATATCATAACTCACAATGTTCCTCAGTTGAAATGAACAACATTACATTGTTAGGAATGGGAACACTAAGAGAGGGGGGTGAATTAGTATTCACTGTATATTTATCTTTTTCACTTAATATTTAAATTGAACTTAAATGCTTAAGTACTAAAATGAACATCCACATAAACATGAAACATGAAATCAACACATAACACCAATATGGTTACAGGGAAACCCAAATAGGTAAAAACCCCAGTGGAAATTGACACCCATTAATATTTTGTACTAGTGTTTAGTAATCCTTGTTAGAAGATCCTTAACACTGTTAGGAGTTTCTTTACAATGTATTAAGTACAGTAGACCTTGTTAAGGGTCAGACCCTATTAGGAGTCTTTTATAATAGTCCTTTTTAGGGGAGTGGATGCACTATTTTAGAGATCACTGCTCAAGTGGTAAAGGCTACAACCTTCAGATCTTAGATACACACTATATCTGTTGGATGAACTGTCACTGTGACACTGCTTGTCAGATCAGTTCCTTTGATGCACTGATGCTTTGACCTCTTGCAAAGCTCTAATACATCTTATAGACTCTTCACACACTTCTTCTCTACTTATCAAAACTCTATATCAACATCCATACAAATTACAATGGGTGCATCTTATATTTATATGCGCATAAAAAATAAACAACTAGGTCGGCCCTAAAACCTATTACATACAAAACTTTCAAATGAATTGGCTTAAGTGTGTTTACAATCAAACATATATACATGTCAGTAACCTAATTACAATAGGTGCATGGCCTTTACATCATTAGAATATAGCCACAACACAAAATGATAACAGTCAGCTACTTACTCTGTTCTTCACTGGCTGTGCAACTTCAATTGCTTGTATCTTTCTCATACTTGCATATCTGAACATGCGCTCATAGAATAAGCATGAATATAGTTTAACTAACTTAACTTCTAGGGCACACACCATAACTTGGTCATATGCATGTGCACTGATGCTCTGAGCTACAGGAACTCTATACACTATCCAGTCTTCAACACTTAATTGATTTTTTATCTTCTCATCAAGTGCACTAACTCCAAACTGCTATATGACTTTGTTTCCATAATGACAACACTATATTAAGTCATATACATCAGTATAGCCAACCTTCCAACATACGTATCTTTCAAATCATCACTCATAGCATTGAACCATTTGGTCCAATAGCTCCAAATGGTTGGGTCAATGCTAGTGGCAACCTCATTTGGAATACAGAGTCGTTGGAATGCTGCCAACCACTCTGGGTGGAAGTTTCCTTGAAAGTGCACTCAACATGAAATCCATGATCTTTACAGGGTCACATCTCAAACCTCATGTGAGGTAGCATCAAACCATTAAGTGCTATGAGATTGTGTTGACAAGGCCTAAAATAACCTATCTCAGTTTTTAGAGATCCAAGTTCGTTTATATTTGGCAGCACATTCTTGGTTGATGTCAAAACTCAAAATGTTCCTTAATTGAAATGAACACCATTGCATATCTTTCAAACCATCAGTCATAGCATCAAACCATCTGGTCCAACAACTTCGAATGGCTGGGTAAACGCTAGTGGCAACCTCGTTTGGCACATAGAGTCATTCGAACACTGCCAATCACTTTGGGTTGAAGTGTCCCTCAAGGTGCACTCAATAAGAAATTGATGATCTTTATGGTGTCATATCTCAGAGCTCATTAGGTTCTATGAGGCCATGTTTCTGAGGCCTACAATAACTTATCTTAGTTTTTAGAGCTCTAGGTTTATTTATATTTGGCACCACATTCTCAATTGAAGTCAAAACTTGATGTGTTCTTTAGTTGAAATGAACAACATTGCGTATCTTTCAAACCATTTTTTGTAGCATCAAGCTGTCTAGTCCAACAGCTCCAAATAGATGGGTAAATGCTAGTGGAAACCTCATTTGGAACTCAGAGTTTCTCGAATGCTTCCAACCATTCAAGATCGAAGTGTCCCTCAACGTGCACTCAACATGAAATTTGTGATCTTTATGGGGTCATATTTTAGAGCTCGTACAAGGTAGCATCAAACTGTTAGGTGCTACGGGACTGTGTTGTTGAGGCCTACAATAACCTATCTCAGTTTTAAGAGATCCAAGTTTGTTTATATTGCACACCACATTCTCGGTTGATGTCAAAACTCAAAGTGTTACTCACTTGAAATGAACATCATTGCATATCTTTCAAACCATCATTCGTAGCATCGAACTGTCTATTCCAATAGCTCCAAATGGCCGGGTAAACTCTACTAGAAACCTCATTTGACACAAAGAGTCACTTGAATGCTGCCGACCACTCTGGGTCAAAGTGTCCCTCAAGGTCCCTTCAACATGAAATCGGTGATCTTTATGGGGTGATATCCCAGAGCTCATTCAAGGTAGCATCGAATAATCAAGTACTACAGGACTGTGATGTTGAGGTCTATAATAACCTATCTCAGTTTTTAGAGATTCAAGTTCATTTATATTTGACAACACATTCTCTATTGATGTCAAAACTCACAGTGTTCCTCAATTGAAATGAGCAACATTACGTATATTTCAAATCGTTGGTCATAGCATTGAACCATCTATTCCAATAGCTCCGAATGGCCAGGTAAATTCTATTGGAAAGGTCATTTGGCATACAGACTTGCTTGAATGTTGTCGACCACTCTAGGCCAAAGTGTCCATCAACGTGTACTCAGCATGAAATTGGTGATCTTTAGGGGGTCATATCTTGGAGCTCGTGCGAGGTGGCATCTCAAAATTCAAAAGATTATGGAAGCATGATTTTGATTGGATAGTGATGTAAATACATTTATTTGGCTATCATTTACATATTCCATGCATTAGTTTCAATATTCTTATTGTTCTTAAGGCAAAGTAATTGATTGGTTTTTTTTTGGACTATGACCAGTTTAGAAGGGTACAACTAGCATTTAGAAGTTGAAGTAACCACAATGAAGTGACTCTCCCACCCCTGTGGCCACTGTGACTAGTGGGAGAAGGAAAAAAAGTATTATATTCTTGTTTTGTAGTTTATTCATGCAAGGATGTAAGTTGATGTTTGAAGATCACTTAATGAAGGAGATTGTTGTGTGAGCAAGTGCCATATCTTACACTAGTCATTATGGTGGATGAATACCCTAAAGAGTGGATATATTTTATGGTGATTTTTTGATGTGGGGATCAATGTTGATGTGTTAGATCAACTAGAGTAATTTGGAAGAGATTGTAAACTTCTTTTTGAACAGACCCTAGTTGTGTGACCCTATGAACAAGGGTTTGGTGGCTACAAGATTCGATAGGTGTTGAGAACTTAAAACTTTGAAAATATTTTGTTTCTAGACATTAGAAAAGATTTTTTATTTGTTGGAAGGTAGGGGAGTGTATATCTTTATGAATTTCTTTGTAATGGGGATGGAATTAGGACTAGTTGGTGGGTGCTAAGGTTTTGGATCGAGTATATGCTCCAAAAGAGTCTACCTTAAGACTTGGTGAGGATTTATGGAATCCAAAAGGGTATTTGAAATGCTAATTGGTTTCTAGAGTTGTTTGAGAAGATTGGGAGAGAGAGAGAGAGAGAGAGGCAATTTTGTGATTAGTGAAGGCTACAAGCCTAAAGGGCTAATGGTGTGGTTTATATGGAAGAACTAGTGCAGGGCACCCTAATGAAGGTAGGAGGGTCACTTAGGTGACTTATTAGTTTGAAGAAGATACAAAACCTATAAGGTCTTTGCAATGTTGTAATATGGCTATTAAGTCATTTTATGTAATGATTTGATCCGTGAAGGATCAAAAACTTGTAATAATGCACTTGGTGCACATATTGATGTAATTACTGTCACTTCGGGATGGATCCAATCATTTTATTATAGCATTATAACAAATTGAATGCATGAATGAGAAGGATTTTGTAGGTAAGGATTGATTGGATGAGTTGTTGGGGTTGAAGAGTGACCAAGGGTCATTGAAATGAAGCCATAGGTATAGCAGCGGAGAATCAAGCCCTTGGAGGTGGTCATTTTATGATTGAATCTGTATGAGGATGGTATAAGAATGGTGGAGCAACTTTCATTTGGTTGGTATGGTGTTGGGAGGTCATACATTGAGAGAGCCCTAGTTTATAGGAGTTTTTAAGACCAATTTGGGGCTTTCATATCCAGAAGTGTCTTATAGTCGAATTGATGAAATTTTCTTCTAATTAAATCCATTTCATAGGAATTTTGAAGAGGGAAAGGTCTGGGAGATTACCCATGATAGGGTTGCTTTGTTAAATGGGTGAATTAGGCCTCTAGCAAAATGAAATCAGAAATTTTAAAGTAGTTTGTTTCAAAACAAGTTGGGTTACATTTGAGATATTTTTTAAAACTAGGTATCCAAATCATTGATTTTTTTTTAAGTCTTTTGGGAAGATGTAGATAAAACATCATTTTATGACTAGTGAAGGTTACTAGGAGTAGTCCTAGAATGACAATTTGATAGTTTGGAGCTAACCAAAGCAAGTGCATTGGGTGAAGCCTAGACAGTAGATCCTTATGAAGGATGTTTGATGTGAGAATATTGTCTCACTTGTTACTGATTGTTCTTGTATTTCTATAAGGTTATGGGTTCAGAGTGTCTTACACATCACCTCTGCATCACATTCATATTCTAATAAAATATAAATCATACAGTAACAATATACATCGATAAACATACAAGCATAACTATAAGGCATGGGAAATTTACAAAGCATAAGACATCCACATAAACATAAATTAGTATACATCAATACACCAAACACATGAATTGCATACCTAAAACATTTTTAAAAAATATTCATAGTGCATGAAGCCAAATATATATGTCCAATAATGTCATACATTGAATATATCCAATAAAATTAAACTGGCTTCCTCAAAGCCAAATGGATTTACAACGTGTCACTTATACAATATACAAAAAATATGTCCACTAAGGCCATATAGGCATACAATCTATTATTGGCATGTGATGTTGTGGAGTACTAAGAATCACTTAAGAGTTTCCATCTATGGCAACACTTATGTTAGAGTGATTGCATGTTGTGGAGATTTCCACTAGAGTCTCAGTCATGAAAATGACTAAGTACAGAATCAGGATGACAGGGTACAGTGACATAGTTTTGGTCAGCAATGAAGATATAGAAGGTATTATGGCTTGCCAAGTTAACTGGAGGTATTTTGGGATATTTGAATGCTTCAGTTAAGATCACATAAGTTTTGGTTACCATATCTGTGAGATATAGTCTTCAAAAGATATGCGAAGGCAGTAAAATAGTGTAACAGGGTATATGATCAGTTGTAAAGATTAAGGAAGGAAAAGTGAATATGGTAACATGCTAAGACAGGAGAATAAATTATATTTCCAACTCTTTGGTATTGTAAGAGTGTTGACTCCATAGATAAAATTTGCATGAGTTATTATTATGTTTTGCATGATAATTGTGAAGTCGACTAGAAGGCTGACTTTGTATAAGTATGGAGTGTTTTTTGTAAAAGAGAAGTATGGTATGATGATGATGATGATGATGATGATGATGATGATGATAGAATAAGTTTGCAAATGGAAGAGTGGAGATCAAATGAAAGATCAGTAAAAGGATGAGCTACAATTGGAACTATCTAAGAAAGATAAGTTCTTGTATTGTTCCCCTTTCGAGAACAATTTTGGGACAAGTATTGGTTGTAAGAGCAGTGTGCTTACCACCTTTAACCAGGTGTTTTGTATACCCCTAAAAGGGTTTTGTATTCCTATAACAAGGAAATTTACTATGTAACAATTAGCTCCTAACAGGGCTAGATCTCCTAACAGGGATATTATATTATAGTACATACTTGTGGGTACCATCCCCACTGGGGTTTTCCCTTTGGCCAGGGTTTCCTCGAGAACAAATCATGGTGTAATGAATGTGTTATGTTTGTATGCTCTTTTCATTTCTACATTACTTTGGATTGTTTATAATTGTTTAAAGTTGAAAGTAACAAAGTTTTGTAATACTGATTCACCCCCCCTCTCAGTATTACCTAATCCTAATAATTGGTATCAGACCTATTGGCCCTTGAAGAAAAAGTCTAACAACTTAAGGGAGATTAGAATGGATTTGGAAGATTTGAAGCTACACTTGAAGATCTAGATAAGATGAAAGTTGAAAATGGTGAATTAAAATTCAAGTTAAGAAGAGCAGAAGGTTTCATGAGAAAACTTAAAGAACATCTTGAGATTGTAAAAAATCAGAGACAAGACCTAATGGAGAAAATCAAAGAAGGTTCAGACAAACAATGACACATCAGACAAAGTAAAGAAGTTAGAGCAAGAAAAAGAACAAATTAATCTTTTGATGATCAGGGAGATTCAACATGAAAAGGATGAAAGAAACACAGTTGAAAAGTTACTAAAAGAAGCTAACTTGTAGATAGGACAAATGAAGACCGAACTTGACTACTACAAGGATAAATATCAAGAACTAGATAAATACAATCAGATCATTAAAGGTGAACTCACTCAAGCCAAATTAATCAATGAAAAATTACACACAAGCAATGACAAGAGTGATGAACAAAGAGAAGGACAAAAATCTAAAGGAGACATGAGTGGATCTAATGAAGCTGAAAGTTCAAAAACTCAAGAAGAACCAAAAGAAGCCAATAATGAGGAAAGACCTATTCCTAAAGAAAGGCCTACAAATGAAGAACCTAGAGACCAGTTCAGATCTTTCAGAGGTAGATGCTTCGGATGCAACAAAGTTGCACACATGAAAAGAGATTGCAGAAGAAAAGGTAACTCTAAGCCCTTTATCGGCTATTATTTTAATTTCTATGAGTATGGACACAAGAAGGCAAATCGTAGAAAACCTAATCAGTCCAGGTATAAGAAAGATTATGCAATAACTTTGGGCACATAGCAAGGACTGTAAGCTACAAACTAATCAAGAAAGAAGAAGACCACCTATTTGTAACAAATGTAACAATCTAGGTCACATTGCGAAGTTTTGTAGATACAATGGAGATGACAATAGAAGAGGACCAAGGAGATCTAGTGAACCAGAAGGACCACCAACTATGGTCATAAGGAAGAATATTAGTGACAGTGGTAAAAGCCTAAATAATTACATGAATGAATACAAGAAATCAAAGGATGAAAAGATATGGAAATTAAAAGTTCTAAATAAGGGAGTGGTTTAGGGAGAGACAGCTGATGATGTTGTGTCTTCACATGATGAGTTCTTTGACATATCAACCTAGAAGGCCTCATGGCCTTATGAGGAGCATTGGATGCAGTTAATAGAAATTATCCAGCCCTTGTATAAGTAGAGTAAGCTCATGCAAGCTTAGATGTGATGTGTACAGATGTTGTGGAGTCTGTGGATGAGATCGCAGCACTTAAAGATTCATCTTTTGTGTTCATGAGTTTTGCATTGATTGGATGACATGCGAAGTTGAGCTACCTATGTTTAATGCACACACTCAACTTGCGATGGATAAAAGACTTGAAAAACTTCATTCCTACACCATTTGTTGATCAATGACTAAGGAGAGCATAAGTATGAAAGTAGAGCAGTGATCTAGTAGAGAGATTTTGTGTTTGCATGAAGCCAAACATTAGATTCGTGTGCATTTAAGGTATTTAGACTTAATCTCTTTGGAAAATCATGGATGGACCAGTAGTTTCTAATGTTATAGACAGACCTAGATAGAAATTCAAAAGGCATCCATTCAAATCCTATGAGGATGATCCGGAAGGGGCGTTCTCTCAAACCCCCATAGGTGTGCTACACGTAGAGGATATTAGGGCATACATACACTGTAAGTATGAGATTATTGGGGAGGTTAACATCTTCTATGAGTTGAACAATATGATAGAAGTAAATGGGTCTTTGGTAGAAGAATTCAAACATCTAAAAGATCTGTCAATAATCAAGTTAACCTGACTCACTGAATTCACGGAAGTCGAATGGTTCAAGATCATTCTGAGTAGATTTCATGATCAGTTCTTATGGATAGGTGATCAACCTGTTAAGATATGTGCTTAGTTGATCCATTATATCACAAGCCTTGACAATGAAGGAGCCCTACCTATTAGTGAGAAGAGCCTAAAAAAAGAAGTTGAAACCCTAACACACTCCAAATGGGATAAGAGGGAAATGACAGTAAATGATGTATATTTACAAGATGTCAGATCAGTATCAATGCTTATTGGCTACAAGTTGTTTTATAGTTCTAGACTTAATTCTGTATCAGCTAGAGTTATAATGATGGCATACAAAATGGTTAAAGAAAACAAGAAGTACAACCTTTATGAAATACTAGCTCAACAATTCATTAAGAATTTAAAAGTTGTAAAGAATGATAAATCTAAGGCATTTAGGTTTGGTTCATTGCTAGTTCACATGTACATCCATATCATTCACAATTTTCCTAGCATGCACCCTAATGCATGGAAAGTCAATGAACCCACTAGTCTGCAGATCTCGGAATATTATAGAAGACATAAAAAGGACTGGGTTGATGGAGAATTATTTGGCATGATTAAAATTATGCAGAGGTAGATGAAAGAAAGGTATAGGATTCCAGAGAACTTAGTAGAGAAATATGAGGACACTATTTGTTTCATGGTTGAAACTGATTGTGTGTGCTTTGAGGTAGTTGATCCTAGAACCAAATGGTGCTATCCTATGGGATATGAGGTAAGTGTTGAAGTACTAAATATTCAAGTAGAACATGTATTAGTAGTAGAAAAGGACCCTTCTCAAGAAAGATGGGGTACATACAGAGAAAAATATGAAAAAGTCAAAGAAGAATAAGAGAAAGTAACAAGAAAGAGGAAAGTCGGCAAGATTGTGAAAGACATCACTGCAATGGTGGGCATTACAAAAGCGCAGTTGATAGATATCAAAAATAAGATGGAGGCATCTTTTAGTATTGCCACTGATACACCCATTCCATTAGAAACAAAGAAGGCAGTTACTACTGATAACATTGTTGACTTATCATTCTCTCAAGAGGAAGAAACACAAGAAGTTGTGACTATAGCTGTTCCTAGAAGATCATCAAGGATAGTTAAGCAGGTCAGTCCAAGAGAAAAAGAGACAGAGGCAAAAAGGAAGAAGAAGGAAGAGAAGGTCATGGAGAAAGAGAAAGAGAAAATGGTTCAAAAGATTCCACAATCCTTGTGGAAACCAGATATGAAATCTATGCAGAAAAGGGTTATCAAGGATGGAAATTTGATATGATCAATAAACAGATGCTATGAAAGATATAGCCCTGAGGACCAAGCAATCATTGAGGAAACTATCATTGCACACCTGCTACTTTTCAAAAAGAATTTTTTGGAAGTTGAAGAAAGTGTCCCCAGGGTATGTGCAGGATCATGGTATGCCAAACTACACCCTTAAGTGGCAATAAAAATTCAGAAAATCAAGTTTAGGCAAGTTGACATTAAAATTTGAACAAGTTATAAATATTATATCAAAAATATGTAAGAAGAGAATCTGTAGAAAATTAAATTTAGTTTCTAAGATACTAGACCTTTTTTGAAAAATAATTATTCTATATGTTGAAATTTTCAAATTTCAATGTAGTAGTATGAAAATTGTAGGAAAAAAATAATAAGTAGGTGTATGTCTAACCACTTTAAACATAATCAAACGATAATTTTTTTTTACAAGATTCTAGATATAAGTACTAGACTCATGTTCAAATGTGACACATTTTTTTGTAATTTGTTTCCAAGTAAATAATTAATTACATTTTTTCTTCTGCAACTTTTACAGAATACAAAAACTCTCGTGTCTGACCACATTAAGTTAGTCTAAACTTTATCAAATTGAAATTTTTTTTTAATTTTCTTGTAGTAGGAAAATCATAGAATGTGACACATATTTTGGATTTCAAAAATGTTATACAGTTTGAAAGTTATAGCTATTTTTCAATAAGTCTATCAATCAGGACTAGAAAGATAACAAGTAGGTGTATGTCTGACCATATTAAACAAAATCAAATAATAATATTTTTTTATAAGACTCTAGATAAAAGTATTAGACTCATTCCCGGATGTGATGCATATTTTTTTGTATTTTTTTTCCAAGTAATTATTTATGATTTTTCTGCTACAAATTTTCCCGAATATAAAAAGTCTTGTGTCTCACCACCTTAACTTAGTCTAAACTTCATTAAATTGAAAGAATTGTTTATTATTATTGTACTAGGTGAAGCATAGAATGTGATGTATATTTAAAATTTTAAAAATGTTATATTCTTGAAAGTTATAGTTGTTTTTCAAAGAGTCTATCAATCAGGACTTCTTTTTCACATCGCCACTTTTTGTCATACCATGATCCTTCACATACCCCCCAAAGACCTATACAGCAAACTAGAAATCAGAAAATAGTTAGAACATTCAAAGGATGAAAACATAAGAAATAGAACAATTGATGATATGTTGCCAGTTGTGTTGATTCAGGAAAGAGAGAGAATCATGAAGGCACTGAAACCCCTACTAAGGACAAAGACCAGACTAGTCAAGATTATGGCTAGAAAATATGATGAGGTAATTGAAGATACCCAAAAAGCATTAGACAAACTTCTAAAGTATGACATGCCTAAAAAGGTGTCACCTCCTAAGACTACTAAACCTATATCCTTGGGTTTAGGAGAGAGCTCAAAGGCAATAGATGAGAGTGCTCAAGTTAACTTACAACCAGACTTCTTTGTCATTGGTGTGCCTGTTAGTCTTGACACTTCACAGGATGTAATTGATCTATTTATGGACAAATTGGACAACACGATGGAGGTTGAAGATCGAGAACAGATAGAAGAAAGAAAATCAGAAGAGAAACCAGAAGAAAAAGTACAGGAGAAGGGATTACAGCAAGAAGAAAAGCAAGAAAGACAAGGAAAATTAGAAAAGGTTGCTAAAGTCAAACTGGATTCATCTTTATTGTTGGCAAGTGTGGCCAAACTAGTCAGTTCAGATGTGGACAACATGGATGAAGATGAGCTAATGAGACTTTCATTTATGGCTTTTGTTAAAGCTAAGGAGAGATCAGTTCAGAAAGGAGACAAAAGAGCTCAGATAATGGTCAGGGCTATAGAAGATGTGAACAAACTTCTCCCCTCACTAGTTATTCTAAAAGACAATCTTGAGGTTGAAAATCATTGTATAGTATTGGATAGCTTTGATAGTCATTTTGACTCATTGCTAAAAGTCGCAGAGGAGAAGGAAGAAAAGAACTTCTTGGAGAAGAATTTGAGCGAAGTTTGTAAGTCCATTTCATGGGACTTGGTCATTCTTAAGGCTACCACTCTTAAAGCCAAGAATTGTGTAGCACAAGGCAGGAAACTCTACAGCTATTGCATAAATCCCCGTAGACATTTGAAGAATGTTGAGGAGGTCATAGCCAAAGATAGGGCTAGCCTTGACAATATAATGGACAATTTTGAATCATCTTCACAAACTGTGGAAGAAGTAGATAAGGAGACATTCATGCTATTGGACAAGATAGGAGTATTAGAAATGGAGAAAGGGAGAGTTGCAGACAGATTTGGCTCATTGAGAAGCCTATTAACTCCCAAGCTCTCAATGTTGGAGACTCATCTCTCTGAGATGATAAATGTTGAAGGCTCAATGTCAGTATCCACTCTCACCGAGCTTAAGGTAGCAGAGACATCATCATATGCACTAAATGGATTAATCCATGTCAGTGAGCTATTGATAAGTTTATGGAATGAAAAAGTTAAGATCATGGAAAACTCCTTCCAAGATGTCTTAAATCTAGTGAGTAAGCACTGAATCTTTTGTGCTTAAGTCATACAATTTTTGTATATACCTTTGCCATTGATGTCAAAGGGAGAGAAAGAAAAAGGAAAAATGAGGAAGAGAAAGAAATATGGAGTAATAAGTAAAGATGAGATGTAGAAAAGAATTAAAAAAAAAAAAGTCGTATTGTGACAGTCATTTTTCTAAGTGTTGCCATCAATGCCAAAGGGAGAGATTGTTGGCATGTGATGTTTTGGAGTACTAAGAATCACTTAAGATTTGTCATTTATGGAAACACTTATGTTTGAGTGATCACATGTTGTGGAGATTTCCACCAGAGTCTCGGTCATGAAAATAACCAAGTACAAAATTAGGATGACAGGGTACAGTGACACAGTTTTGGTCAGCGATGAAGATATAGAAGGTTTTAAGGCTTGTGAAGTTAACTGGAGGTATTTTGGGATATTCACATGCTTTAGTTAAGATCGCATAAGTTTTGGTTACTAGATCTATGAGCTACAGTGTTTGGAAGATATGCGAAGGCAGTAAAACAATGTAATAGGGTATATGATTAGTTGCAAAGATTAAGGAAGGAAAAGTGAATATGGTAACATGCTAAGATGAGAGAATAAAGTATATTGCCGACTCTTTGGTATTGCAAGAGCATCGACTCCATAGATAATATTTGAATGATTTATTATTATGTTTTGCATGATAATTGTGAAGCCGACTGGAAGGCCGACTTTGTATAAGTATGGAGTGTTTTTCATAAAAGAAAAGTATGGTATGATGATGATAGAGTAAGTTTGCAAATGGAAGAGCATAGATCAGATGCAAGATCAATAAAAGGCCAAACTATGATTGGAACTATCTAAGCAAGATAAGTGCTTGTATTATTCCCCTTTTGAGAACTATTTTGGGACAAGTATTGGTTGTAAGAGCAGTGTGCTCACTACCTTTAATCGGGTGATTTGTATACCCCTAATAGGGTTTTGTATTCCTATAACAAAGAAATGTACTATGTAACAATCAACTCATAATAAGACTAGATCTCCTAACAGGGATATTATATTTTAGTACATACTTGTGGGTACCATCCCCACCGGGGTTTTCCCTTTGGCCAAGGTTTCCTCGAGAACAAATCATGGTGTAATGAATGTGTTATGTTTGTATGCTCTTTTCATTTCTACATTACTTTGGATTGTTTATAATTGTTTAAATTTGAAAGTAATAAAGTTCTATAATACTAATTCACCCCCCCTCTCATTATTACCTAATCCTAACATCTATATCCCTAATCTAGTTCTTTCCCACTAGGGGAAGAAAATAAATCCTGAGTTATCTTTGATTTTTGCATCGATGGAGATGCAGTGGATGTTGTAGTCTTCCGAGTGCACTCACTAGTCCTCCTATCTAGACTCTTTTGCAGCTCGAGCTGATAAAAAAAAAAATTAAGCATCAATAACTAATATACATCAAAATTAAATTATATAGTGACATAAAATAGAATATTCACTTACCACTAGAAAATAGTGACTATGAACATCCACTGAAGGTGCATGCTCATGATCTAGAGTAATATGTCCCTACAACAATGATCAAAATAATAATTGAAATACATACATGAATATCATTATAAAATTAAATACAAACTATTAAAATAATAATTAAAATTAAGTGATCTCTTCCATACCTCAGTCAGTGCTTCAGAACTAGCTACTGCTATAGCTACTCCACGATCCAAAGTATCATGAACAGAAGTGGAGTCTTTGATGTCAATAACTAAAAATGAAACAACAAAAGTGTTATGTAGTTATCAAGATTACATATATTTTTTACAACCCTACTAATGAATAAATGATACCTCTGTGAAGGTTCCAATGTGTCCTTGAGTGTGTGGTGTCGATGTTGAAGCTCCAACATTCAACTAGTGCACATGTACATGGCTATTTATAAGACAACCATGCATATAAGAACGTACTACTAAAATGTTAATTATAATGCATTATTACATATATACCTATGGAATCAATGATGATGTCACAAAGCCAAGTGAAAGAATGTGATCACCGTAATGACCACTTTGTGTCTAGATTTTGACCATAATTTGTCTAGTAATTTAGTTATTCATTCATTTATTAATTAAATATAATCAAGTAAATCAAAGATGCAAATAAAGATAACTCAAGGAAAGTGGCATGATGCCCTTTGTTTTCTATTGTGAATATCGATGGTCCACCAGTGAACTAATGCACATGCACAATAAGTTATGATACAATCATTCATATAATTACATAATAATCAAATATATTAATTAAAATGCTTTATTCGATACATACTTGTGGAGCTAATGAAGATGTGTAGAAGGGGACTAGAGGATTATTGCCACTACCACCGCCTCCGACACTCTTGCCTTGAATTTTTATCATAATCAATAGATACCAAATTAATTAGTTATTCTTTTATAAATGAAATATGATCAAATAAATTTAATGAACCTGAAAATATTTACCTATGTGTCAATGCCAAATGTCATATTTAGAAAATCATCATTCATCATTCCATGATCCTCTTCCTCTCTCTTGGCAATACCAAATGTGCACAAGGATCCACGTGATTGACAAATATGCCCCCTCAAAGAGTGACCATGGTGACCCTCAACTAAAGGAGCAACACACTGAATGAGAGTCTCTGTCAGAGCACTAATTGTTCCTACTGTGTCCATGTCTACATGTTCCTTCACAATAGAAGGAATACTAAGATTATCCACCCGTGGCTTGCCAATAGGAACCCTAGGTGTGTTAGGGTCATGATGTTCCCCCGCTCTATCAAATGATGATCCCCCCCCCTCTACCCTGATAATCTAGAAAGTCAAAATAATTTGGCACCTCCTTGAGTACAAACTTGCAATAGAGTTTCCTCAAGAAATATATAGGAACCTCGTGATTGTTACAGAGAGGGGAATCAAAGACCATCCACCATCTCTCCCAAAAGTTATTTTTTATGTCTTTATACAAGAACCAATGAATTGGGAACCTTCTTATTGTAGTTCTAAGAGTATCAGTGTCCCTTGGTTTTTTTAAGCATTTGCAAATGTCATCTTTTATGATTTTTTTTTCTTTTTTATGTCCTTATATGATAATTTATTTGCATAATATTGTTTTTTTTCTTCTCTTTTATCATGTCATAAATTAAATTGCCCACTAACTGAGCCTACATGGGTCAAAATTGATTCCAATGATTTTTCAAGTCTTTCCCTTCTAGGATTTGTAGCAATAGAATCTTTTAGCCTCCTAATTAAAGATTCTAATTCTTTTTTCCCTCTTTCAATTTGATTCATCAAATTTTCCTATATTCCAGGAGGAGATTTCTTAATTGGTGGAGGCGGTTGAGGCTCATTTTCTTGGTTATTTTCTTCATTCATTTTTTCATGAGGAGAAGATGGAGGGTTTGGTTGAAGGTTTTGTTCAAGGAGATCATTTATTCCTGGCAATTAAAACAAAATCAATTTTAAAATCTTAATTACACTTTAAATCTAAGAAAAGAAATTTTAACAAAACAAATTGCTTCGAAACTGAAATTTCGATACAAATAAGAGGCATGGGCTGTAAAAACACTTTCTTCTTCCGGTTCAAAGTTGACGACATCATGGAGCCATTCTTTATCAAATTTGATGAATTGAACCAACAAAATGTCTCTATGCATGCACTTTGGGAAGCCCTCTTTCGCTACAAACACAGGTTTGTGGCATGAAAATGGGCCTTTGAAAGCCAACCATAAAAGTGCATAGCTTTTTGTAAAGTGTCTATGCCCTATAGGGCGCATGTGCTATGTTTTGAATTTCCCAAGCCTAAGCCTTGGGCAACCCAAGCCATAGCGCATGCGCCCTATAGGGTGCACGCGCTTTAGTGCATATGCAATATGGTCGTTGGGGGGTGAAAAAGGAAAGTGACACCTTTTTGGTCCCCCATCTTTGTGCATATACCCATTTATGAATACGATATTATACTCCACCTAGTTGACTGCATACAAATTGTAGTAAAAGAAAATTCTACTTCCAAATCAGCATCCTTGGTGATTGCTTTCCCATAAACATTTGGTGTTTGATAGCTTATATACTTGTTTAAATAACTCACAATTCATATAGTTGTTTAAATTGTTCAAACTACTCTCTCACAAACATTGAAAATATTGTATAAATATGTCTTCCCTTGAGTTTAATATCAACATTTTTTTACCATTCTCTCTATACATAAGGTGTGAAAATAATGAGAAGACCATCCTCATTTTTATTGTGAGCCACTTATTCATCAAATTATTTTTGGTCCATTTTACATAATCAAAGAAAATTAGGAATTAAATTATGAAAAAGACTAAAGTTACAAAATTAAAATTGTTACAAACATTCATTCAATTTATTATAACCAAATATGCTAAAGCTTCATATTTCAAATAATATTGAGGTTATTATATGCATTTAAAGATTGCTTTAAAATTCAAATTAAGTAGCACATTTTAACATTTTTTATCACTATTACTAAACAGAAGTAAACCTACTTAAAAATACTTCATAAAAATATTCTAATGCAATGTATTTACAATATTACTCAATATAAAATTGGTACATAAAAATAGTGCATCTTCAAATATAATCATCGAACTAAATTCTAACATATTAGTTTAAACATATAATTTCCATTGACATAATCATTGCACCTCCTAATAGTACAAGTGCTAGTATTTATGTACCATTTACAAAGATTAACAATGTCTTAATTTTGGCCTTGTAAAACCCAAAGCCACACTAACATCCTTTTACACCACAACTTAAGAAGCATCTTACCATTAAAAAGGTACTACTATGCGACACATCTTTAATGGTATTAGAGAGGTTATTTAAGCTTCTACATCCTCTCAAGTCTTAACTGTAGTACTCGTGAAAGGTTGCAAATAGTATTGGGAAGGCTAGTTAATTCATAGGGCCATTTTACTCAAATGTGTAGGAACAAAAAGATAAAGAAAGAAAAAAATATTTTAGTCTTATTTGACACAATAAAAGAAAATTCAAGATCATGCTCTAAATAGATTGAAAGTTGTTACAAAACATTTCTTCAATTGATTATAACCAAATATGTAATGTAGGCATATTTCAAATTTTATAGAAGATAACATGCATGTTATTTTCAAAATAGACATATTCCAAATGTTATAAAAGATATAATGTGCATTTTGAAATTATCTTTCAAAATTTAAATTAAATAGAATCTTTTGACATTTTTTTTCATCATTGTCTACAAAACAAAAAAGTATTTACATATATTTAATATACAAATAATAAAATTTCAATACAATATATTTGAAATATTATTTAATAGATAAATATTAAGAAATAAAAAAGTTTATCTTCTAATGTAATATTCAAACTATACTCTCTAATATATTGACTTACATATAAATATTTTTTTGTTCACTGTAATCATTACACCTTCAAATGTAAAACACCTTAACATACAAAGTACTGCAACTGTGGTAGGTTGTTTATGGTATCAGGGAGGTTATTTAAGTTCCTACAACCTCTCAAATCTAAATATACTAACCGTGAAAGATTGCCAATAGTATTAGGAAGGTTATTTAATTTATAGCACCATTTCAAATCCAAGTGTTGCAACTGTGATAAATTACCAATAGTATTGGGGAGACTATTCAACCTATAACACCCTCTCAAGTTAAAGTGCTCTAGCTGTGACAGATTGCCAATAGTATCAGGGAGCTCAGTTAACCCATCACAGCCTCCCAAGTCTAATTGTTGCAATTGTGACAAATTGCCAATGTTATCAGGAAGGTTATTTAACCTGTAACACCATTCCAAATTCAAATATTGGAGATTTGACAGGTCGCCGATGGTATTAGGGAGGCTATTTAATCTTCTACAACCTCTCAAATTCAAATGTAGTAACTCTGGGAGGTTACCTATAGAGTCGGGGAGATTTTCTAAGCTTTTACATTTCTCCATGTTCAAGTGTTGTAGCAGCTGTATATTAGGAAGTGAAAATAAGGAAGAGATGAAAATGGAGTTGCTATCTTTGAGTTGCATAATCTTCAATTGCCTAATGTTATGCGCAAATCTAGAATGGTGTTTCTTCTTTATGGCTTCAAGGATCTTCTTTATTGGCCCTTTCTTCCCAATTGTAATGGGACAATGTTCCAATCGTAACCATATGAGGCTTGGAGGAAGTTTAGCTAGCGTGTCTGCTTTCATGCTTTCGATGACCACATTACGCAAATGGAGATAACGAAGACCAGGTCTGCACAGCACTTTAAGTCTCAGTGGATCGCCTCCATTGAGCCGAAGGCGAGAGAAGTTAATGTTGGATACAGTATTTAAATCGGTCGCCTCCCATAGTCGGGTGCCCACTTTTTCCTTTTCTGCAATCGTCCGCCCAATATCTCGCAAATGATCGTGCATCTCGAAAATTCCTCGGCTGTCAATCTTTATCAATAACTTCATTGAAAGATTGGATACAGCAGTGTCTACCATCCTGTACAAAGATTTCCAGAAAACAACTGGACAAGTCTTTTGTTCGCCGATAAAGAAGCAAGCAATATCCACAAATATTTCCTTTTCTTCATCGTTAAGACCACAATAACTGATTTTGAGTCTTTCGTGAATATTGGGGTTGAGAGTAATGTTGTTTAAAGCTTCCGTCCAGCAGCCTATGTCATCCTGCTTATCATACAAGAATGATCCAATCACTTCTAATGAAAGAGGATGCCCTTTACAAGCTTTTACTATACTTTCTGATAGATTTTCATAGTTAGGATTTGGAGATTCTCTGAGAAAAGCGTGCCAACTGAATAAGTGAAGACCTTCATTTATATTCAATCCATTCATCTCGTGAATGCATTCCGACGAGATCCCAGCAACATTGAGAATGTGTTTATCTCTAGAAGTTATAATAACTCTGCTACCAGGGGCCAACCAATCCCCAACCAAAGCATTCAATTGTATGACAGCATCGACATCATCCAATATAAGCAGAACACACTTTCCTCTCAAGCGTTCTCTGAATAAAAATATACCTTCATCAACACTATCCACTTCATCACCGTATTTAGATAAATCTTTAAGAACTTTCTTTTGTAATTTTGTAAGTCCTGTAGTTTCTGCAGCAGTGTCACGAACATTCATCACAAAAGAAGCAGCAGTAAAATGAGCATAAATTTGATTGTATACGGACTTGGCAGCTGTGGTCTTACCAATGCCACCCATACCCCATATTCCAATTTTAATCACTTCAGCTATTGAATTGAAACTTAATTTCTCAATAAGAACATTCTTCACACTGTCCAATCCAACTGGATGCTTGGCAACTTCTAATGGTACCCTGTCAAATGTCATGATCAGATCATTCACCACCATCTTTACCAATCGAGCTTCAAAGCTGCAATGTTGGGAGTATGTCAATAGAATTCCATATTGAAGGAACTTTATGTTGACATTTACTTTGTATACTTATTCTATCGAACTAGTAATATTACTTTTTGCTATCATTTACTAGAATCTACGTTTCACTATCTTCCGTACATGGATGGAATAAAAGTAACATTTTACTTCTGAAAACTAGCGTATTCTCAATCCCTTTTAATTATTACAATAAATTAGTTTGTTCAACCTGTAGTGGATTTAAAATCAGTATGTTTTAGTGAATTATTTTTTACTAAATTTTGTAGGTCAAGTTATCTTATTTTGAAAATATAAATAATTATAATTCAATTTATATATGGTTATTAGATTTTAATATAGTTGAATTCAGAAACAAAGCATAAATTCAGTATGAATTATTAAAATTTAATATTTCAGAAGTTATAATTTGAATTTTTTTCTATTATACATTTTTAATTCTTGTTTATAGAATTTTTATGTGGAAATAAATTCTATAACAATTAAATTTCTAAATTTGTATCTTAATTTTTTACATCATATAACATTTTAAAGTTATACTACATATATAATCACACATTACCTACAATCTATAGCACACAATTCTTTGGAAAGAGCTACTACAAGAAGAAATAAAGGAATGAAGGCCAAAGATGAATAGACTAGATATGAATGAGAAAAAGAAAGTTAGACACATAACTATATATGGATAACCTTGATTGGACGAATGAACATGAATAAAAAAGATGAAAAATAATCGCATTTTACTATTTATGCATGGAATCCAAACTTAATTTGCATAATTGTGATGGACAGTATTTTTTTTCCAGACTAAGCTTTTGAGAAAATAGAATTTTGCTCCAAATTATGTTAAATAAATTGATCTTTTGCTAGTTTAGTTTGATTCGCTCACTAAATTTTTGTGGGATTGGCTTGTTGAGTTCATGTGGGGATTTCTTTTCTTTTTCTAAGAGCTCATTCAATTCCATAAAGTTTTGGATTTTCTACTTCGTTTTTGGTTTTGTCCATTGTGTGAGGTAGGTTTTCCTCAAAGCTCATCTTCTTCTCATTTAAATTGTTGTTTATTTGAATCAAATGATCTATGGGATGTATTATTTGTCTTTTCCCATGTGTATGGGTTAATTTCATGCACATCTTCCATGTTTATGTTATAGTTTTATATTTTCAAATGTATAGTTTTTATGGTGTTATGCTACCATTTTTTAGGTATGCCCAGAATGAGAATTTGTTTTACCAATGTTTTACTAGGTGTTGGAGAACCAATGGGTTTTATCCCTTTTGCCTAATTCAAAGTTTGAATTTTTGTCTAATTTTGAAGGATCATCGATGGCGGCGACCTTCGAGGCTGAATTTTAGTCCATGTATTTTCTTGTAATGTGGGATTGTGAATTAATATTATATTTATGGTCATTATGTATATTTTAGGTGCTAAACTTGGATTCACCTCGGATTCCATACCCCTAGCAATGAGGCCAATTGAGTGTTCCTTTTACACAAATCATATGCCATTGTTTCCTTTTTGGTCTTTATTCCATGATTTATTAGAGATCACACCTTTTTGTATTGATGTTGGTGTTGAGACCACATCATGAGCACACTTATATGTTCCTTATTGGGTCCCTAAGGGACCCATGCTCTTGTTTGAGGCCAATAGAGCCTACTTTATGTCATTTTTTCTATTTTTGTTGGAGTCCTTGTTTCATTTGTACATTGTGGCTCATTGTTGAAATGAGATGACCTTAGGTTTTTGGGTAGTGGAGTGGAGTGGCTCTCCACGATGGGTTGGGACACAAAGGGTTTGACAAGGTAAAGAGTGGAAATCCTTAATCAGGTGAAAACTAAACAAATGAATTGCGTAAAATACATTAATAATAATTAATATGACTACCTAACCATTTGAAGACTTTAATAAAAGGTAAGTTAGTGTGTGGCTGTTTGAGGACATTGATTGAAGACAATTTATCTAGCCATCTACAGACGTTGATCAAAGATATATATACTAAGTTTGATCATCTCTGAATGTTGATCAAAGGCTCAATGCTATAGGGGCCACCACATGCTATGTAATGACTCTTCATTCTTGATTCCCTACACTAAGGCTTTGTTAGTAATGAGTAATGGATTTTGTACTTGTGCCATACTATATTCTACATCCATGTATTTTTACTAGAATCACTATAATTATCCCTAAATTCTCCATTTGATTGGCATCTGTGTTAGCAATTATCTGTGCATGTGTACCTTACATGTAGCTAGATGACTATATCCACAAGAATGGTGGGGTGGACTCGAGGGTACTATATGGTTAGGTGAAATTTCACATCATTATTGGGGAGAAATGTTCAAGTGGAGGACTACTTCAATTGGTAAAGTTATGAGCATGATGTGCTCATTCTATCCCTTGCATTCATTTTTAGTTATTATATATATATATATATATATATATATATATATATATATATATATATATATATATATATATATATATATATATATATATATATATATATATATATATATATATATATATATATATAGGATAATATGATCAATCTAGATTAGGTTTCATTATGTCAATCATGATTGTATCAATTGTGTATGACCTTGATTTATTGTATCCATTAATCCCTTATATGAAGTTGTTCATAATTAGTGTGTACACTTGAGTCAGCATTAGTTTATATTCATATTTATGCTTCCTATAGGAGTCATTCATATGTTGTTTTTGCATATATGTAACTTTATCATGTGCGTTTAGCCTTCATTTATGTGCATTTGTTATCCATGTGCATGTGCTTTAGCACACTAGCACATCCATCTTTTCTCTTCTCTTTTTATTACTATTTTTGTGTATTTATTATGAGACTCATCGTTCATATTTGCAACAATTTTATGTTCCCTTAGGTTTGTGTAAAAATGGACTTGATATTTAAATTCCTTATCTTTATAGTATCATTTTCATATATTTACATTACGTTTTTCATTTCAATTTTCTATGGTTTAGATCACTTTTCAGTTTGGTTTTAAAATGAACCTAGTTATGGATCATGCTAGGGATGGACATGTCTTCTCAATTTATGACCATGGAAATTGGTCTAGTCATATCCTATGAGATTCATAGACGTGGTCCAAGCTCTCATGTGGTGAGTTTGAATGTGGATTATTCATTTTTCTTATATTTGGGTTGTCATGGAACCCTTGGAAGTACTTTTGATTCTTCTCTGTGTGTACAATCATGGTTTCCTTCTATCTATGCCTATGTGTTTTGATAATGGATGAACTAATGTTCATGATTTTATTTACATGATTCAAAAAAAGGTTATTTAGTGCATATTTAACCACATGTTTTAAGGTTTTCTTAGTGAGGTATTACTTATGGTATCTACTATTGCAACACAAATCCAACTAAAATTCCTTATGAAATTTTTTTATAGAAATTGGCCAACCCATGAAACTTCTTGCCTTGAAGAAACTCTTAGTAGTAGGTCATTCAATGATTTCCTTTATCGTCTTCCTATCCTTCTTTAATTATTATTGTGAGATGACAAATCCCAAGTAAACCAATTTTGTCTTCAAGAAAGTACACTTCTTGAGATTGATTGGTAGCTTCTCTTCAAGCCACTTGTCTAATATCATTCATAAATACCTAAGATGTTCTTCCTTTCATTGACTATATACCAAGATTTCATCCAAGTATACTATGACAAACTTACTTGTGAAATCCTTAATCACCTCATTCAAATGTTGCATGAAAGTTTTTTAAGTTTTAGTTAAGTCAAATGACATAACTAGCCATACATAGACTCCATCATTTATCTTAAAGTTGTCTTCCACTCATCACCTTCTCTAACAATAATTTGATGGTACCTTATTTTCAAGTTTATTTTATAAAAATATTTAGCCGTACTTAAACAATCCAACAAACCATCAAATCTTGATATAGGAAATCTATACCTAGTAGTAATTTTGTTGAATTATTTGGAATCCATGCACATTCTCTAGATGGAATCCTTCTTGGAACTCAAAAATTTTGGAACCACACAAGGGCATAAACATTCTCTTATTAACCATTTCTCCAAAAATTCTTGTACATGTGTCTTGATTTCTTTGTTCTCCTTTGGTGTCATCTTATAGGCTACTTTATTTGGAATATTTTCTCATGGAATCAAATCTATATGATGGTTGGTACTTCCCAATGGAGGTAAAGCATTAGGAAGATCATCCACTACTATGTATACATATTATTTCAACATTTCTTGAATTTCTTCAGGAAAATTAATCAATTTTGTTCTAGTGGCTACATGCTTGATCTTTTATATCAAACAAAAGTTTACCTCTTCCTTCTTGGTTTGGTGTAAAACTTCCTTACCACCCATCAGCATCACTCTTGATCTTGACTTTACAATAGGTTATTCTTCTTTTAGGAGTGTAAGAATGTGCTTCTTCCCATCTTTATCAAAAGTGTAAGTATTGTATCTCCCATCATGTTAGCTTTTCTATCGTATTGCTAGGATCTTCCAAGCAAAATGTGGAAAATATCCATGGGCGTAATATCACACACAATTTGATCTTTGTAAGTTCTTATTTGGATATCCGCCTTGCAATATTCATTAACCAAAAGTTTATGGCTCTTTTGAAACCATGATCATTAGTAAGGAGTAGCATGCATTACCTTTTTTTAATTCTAGTGATTCACCAACTTTAGGTGCTTCTTTATAAGTAACAAGTTCTTGTAAATCTTCCCCCTATTCACCTTGAGCAATGTGTGCACTTCTATAATGTGTGGTAGGATTCTCTAAACACTCTTAAGATCTATGTCCATATTTATTATATTTAAAATATTTTGCAAAATATCATCTACCTTTACCTCTTGAATAAGGCTTTCTTCCCTTAGAACACACATTACCACATGAAGATTATCCCTTATGATATGAACTACTAGATTCTCTTGTTTGAACTTGTCACTAATCTATACCACTTTGTGATCCTCTTCCTCTAGAGGTTTTATTTTTCCCCCTCGAGCTATGGTGTTTCTTCCTAGTTAACTTATCTTCTTCTTTGAGAGCATATTGGTATGCTTATTCCATAGTTCTAGGATACAAAAGATTATTTTCATCCTAAATATTGTATCTCAACCGATTGAGATATTGGGCCACTTTTCTAGTATCTTCTTCTTTGCGACTAGCTCTAATGGTCAACCTAGAATATTTTTTAGTATATTCCTTAAGTGACATTTCTTTTTGTTCTAGATATTGTAATGTTTGTTAGGAGACTTAATGGAGGAGGAAGAGGATATTTATGATGTGGTTGTTACGTCTTTAATCGACCCCCATGCTAGTGGAAATGTTTCTTTGTCAAATCCTAATAGTTTTCTTGATGTCATCCCACCCATCATCATTGATAAGGATAATAAAAAAATTTCTAAATATGTAACTCTCCAAGAGGTGGAAGATGTAGTGTTCTCTTCTGGTTCTTTTAAAGCCCCTAGGCCTGATGGCTTTCCCCCAACATTTTTCCAACTCTTTAGGGACATTGTAGGTGTTGATATTTTTAATGCTGCTAGGAATTTATTTAGAATGGGAAGGTTGCTAAAAGAATTCAATTCCACCTTAATTTCCTTAGTTCCTAAAGTGGTTGGTGCTAATAGGATATTTAACTTTCAATACATAGCAACTTATGTAACACCTTGTACAAAATCTTCTCAAAAATCACAGTCAACAAGCTTAAACACATTTTGGATAAGCTTATCTCTCCAAATTAAAAAAAGGGTTTATCAAGGGAAAAAATATCCTTGATGTTCTTATTACCACTCATCAAATTATTCATACTATGGAAACTAGCAAAAAATTAGGTATGATTCCTAAATTAGACATCTCGAAGGCTCATGGAAAGGTAAACTGGGATTTCATTTTTTATGTTCTTAAAAAGTGTAGGTTTAGTGTTAAATTTTTAAAGATGATTATGGAATGTGTCTGTAATACAATGTATTCAATTCTCATAAATGGCCCCCCTAAAGGTTTTTTCTCCATCGGAAAATGGTTAAGACATGGGGACCCCCTATTTCCTTATATATTCATTATTTTGTTGAAGTGCTAGACTATAATATCCAAGTGAATAAGGACATGAATAATATGAAAGGTATTAAGGATGATTCACACCTTAAACCTTTTTCTCAAAAATATTATTTTGATGATAGTATCCTTTTGGGGGAGACTTATCTATCTAAAGCTATGAAATGGAAGGAAATTCTTGAGAAGAATGCATGGATCTCAAGACAACAAATAAGCTACCATAACAAAAAAACTCTATTTATTCAATGTTAGTGAATTTCTCCAATCTAAGATTAAGAATGTCATTGGTTGTAATTATGCTTCCCTACCTTATTCTTATTTGGTATTGCCTCTCACTACTAAATTTATCACTTCAGCTTACTGGAATAGCCTCATTGAGATATTCTAGGAAATGATGGTGGATTGGAAGGGAAAATTATTAAGCCATGAAGGAAAAATTTAAATTCTTAAGTTGTGCCTCTAAAACATCCCAATTTACTTCCTTTCACTCTTCAAAATTCATGGCTCTATGACTTACTATATTGAGATGCTACAAAATAAATTCTTTTAGATAGGTACTAAAAAAAAACAAGAAATTCTCTATCAAATGGGACATAGTTGCACTTCAAAGAGCACTAGAGATCTTGGTATCAGGAAAATAAGACCCTTTAATAGAGACCTTTGCCAAAATAGGGTGGATGTTTCTTGAGAATGGAAAATATTGGGTAGAACTCTTTAGGTCTAAATATCTTCAATATAGGTATGTGAACTCCTTCTTGTATGATACTATATGTACTTCGGTCTCCCCTCTTTGGAATAGCATTCTCAAAACTAAACATATCACAAGGAAAGGTAGGAGGGACATTATTGGAAATGGTAGTAGTATTGGCTTCTGGTAGGATATATGGCATCACAATAAACCCCTTGAGGATTATAATACATCAATCAGCTTACACATTGGTTGGTCAATAAATATGGTAACCGAGTTAGCAACTACATTGAATGGAAGAATGGCAAGGCAAAGTGGAGAGACTTTAAAAACCAATTATGTGGAGATGCTGACTTCCCTCCTAATCTTAGTAAGTGTCTACGGGAAGCCTTAGATTTATTATTCCCCCTTCTCTGAGACTATTCATTGTTCTATCAGCTAATTTAAGATAAATGGATCTAGAAACAAAAATCTTCTAGCCACTTCTCTGTTAAATCAACATACAAAGCCATTAAATCTAAAGAAGATAATACTCAAATCTAGAATCAAATATAAATTTCTAACCTCATCGAACCAAGATTAATTTCTTCTGGTGGATCACTGCTCATGGAAAAAATTTGACAATTGACAAATGGAACATAAGAGGCTTCTCTTTGGTAAACAAGTGTATGCTTTGTTACTCTGATTGTGAAAGCATAGATCATATATTTTTACATTACCCCTATGTGTGGAAAGTATAGGATAGAGTGTTACCCCTTACTAATGTCTGTTAGGTTATGCAAGAAACTATGAAATTATTCATTCACCATTGGGTAGTTTTCCCTTTCAATCACCATCTTATAATAAATCTATTGCCTCAAACCCCCCCACCCCCCCTTTTTCATTTGGAATATATGGAAGGAGCATAATAATATAATTTTTAGAGATCAATCTAGAAGCAGTAATGTCCTATTCAAAATTATCAAACAATAGATAAAAGATAATGTTAATGATGTTACCTTTGGAAAAGGGAAAATCATCCCCACTTTGCAGGAGCTAAGAGATAAACAAAATTGGTGAATCTAGCAAGACCTCTCAAATATCAATTGGGATAGCATTATGAGAAGGAACATTACTAGATGGAACCCCCCAGATGTGGGATAGGATAAATGCAATGCTGATGGGTGTGCTAAAGGTAATCCAAAGTACTCTGCTACTATTGGTGTCATAATGAGTTCAAAAGGCTTTCTAATTGAAGGTTTCTACAAAAACTTGGGAATTGGGTCTAATAATAGGGTTGAATCTATTTCTTCCTAGTAGGGCAATAAGTTCCTAAAAGAATTGAACAATGAAAATATAATAATAGATGGAGATTATAAGATTATTATGGATTATTTACAAGGTAATGTTGGCTTCACGTGGGACCTCTTGAGCATCTTGCAAGACTGTAAAGGAATCCTCTCTAACTTCAAACAATTTGAGATCTCTTACACTTTGAGAGAAGGAAATAATGTCAACAAGCCTTATGGCTAATTTAGGCCTCAACCATCAGGAGTGGTATTATTTCAAATTTGAGCAGTACCATAGATATCTAAAAGAAGTTCTTCTCAAAGAAGGGAAGGATACAAGGATCAATCAGGTTCATGATGAGGTTACAATATTTTTTTTTCTTTCATATGTTGCTGGTTTGTGGATGGCTCTCAACTCAAATTATAGTGAAGTAAAAATGATTGGATGGTAGAAATAAAGTATATTATAGGTCCATGGAGAATCGCTATGCTTGGAATTATAAGAAGCGGAGAGAAAATATTCAAATTTGTATGAATATTAAAGGAAGGAGCTACACTGTGGAAATCAACAAGAGAAAAGGTCTCATTCTGATAAATTATTTCTTTAATAATTATTATTTCTTAGATATTATTAATAAATTGAAGAAAAGTATGAAAGATGATTTCAAGGATAGGAAAAGTGGTATTCATTTTTATTTTATCAAGAGAAAAGACCTTTTCAATAAACTATTTAAGCTTAATAATAATCCCAACGGTTTATCATGTCCCTATTATTTTACTTACTCCCTCTTGTGTGTTGATGGATATTGGATGCCTACTTCGCACTCTAATTTGTATCTCAATGGTAATCAAAATATTAATTATGTCATTAATTTGATTTTACGAGTGGATTTCTATCCCATCACTTAAGAAAAATTTGACATAAAGGTAAATGTCTTATCAGTAATCTAAAGGATCGTTGTAAAATATTTCCTCAAAATTATAAATGTGATGTAATTATTATAGAGAACGATATCATGCCTCTCCATTCTTTTCAAAGAAATAAGAGTTACTTTTTCTAGAAACTTCAATATCTTTCTAGTAAGAAGAAGGAAAATAGTTTTTTGTTTTTTTGCAGAATTTGGAAAAGGTGGACCTCTAATCTATGAGGATCAATAGTTGAATGTGTCTAAGGTTAAAAGTAGTTGGCGTATTAAATTAAAGTAGGTTAGTTTTAGGTTAATAAATAATAAATTAATTAAATGGGAAGTTATTCCCATATGCAGTTATACATAGGAAAATAAGGCTTTTAAAAGCCAACGAGATTGTATTACAATAGATCAACTGAATCCTAATTGAATCATTTCAATAATAATGTTTATTTTTTTGTATTTGATACACAATTGATATAATGTAAGATTTTTCATTTTGGTATCAAAGCCACGATACACTCCTATGCGATGATTTGGAGAACTTCAGAGCCACCATAATAGTGCACAGAACTTCTGGAGAGAGAATCGCCTAAGACTATTGCTAAAAGATGTTAGAGAATGAGTTTGATAGTAGTAGGTTTGTGTGATTCAACAAGTTTTTTGTGTCAGCGTAGGAAGAATACCTCCCAACATTATAGACCCAATGAGGATTGTATGGAGGACGATCACCGCTAGATATCGTTAATAGAAATTGTTAGAATTTTATTAAAGTTTTTTCTAAGTTTTTCATCAATAGATTGATATTGCACGTATATCTAGGAGAAGAGATAAATCATAAGTTGCATAGTGAATGCCACAACTACCAACCACTTCTTTTTAATCATTGGACTTACATGCATACTAATTTCAGTAAATGTGCAATTAAAGGGAAGCATTATCAATAGGTAAAAGAAAATTGATATTTTCTCAGATTACAAGAAATTTACCATTGGGCTATTGAAGGTGGGGAGGAAAACACAAGTGTAAAAAGTGGTGAACAAGACGTAATACCCATAGGAAGCCTAGGAACTAGTGTGGCAATTTTCTTGAACTATATAGTTCACTCTAATTGATCAATTGGTACTTTGTTGTACTTGACTTTTAAGAAGTTTTGTTTAATTTATTCATTTCTTGTTTACAATATTTTTAAATTTTGTGGAAGTGGGCCAAAATAAATTAATACATAGTCAGTAGCATTCTAGGCAATATTAACAAAAAAGACCATTTCAACAATTAAGGGTTCAACGGAAATTGCATTAAAGTCAAAAAGAAATAAAAGGTGTAAAAATAGGGAACCCAATCTTTTAATTTTTACATTCAACAAAAGGATCTTGATTAATATTATCATATGTAAGTGAATTATTATGAAGGATTTTATTCTTCATATAAGAAGAAAGAGAGAATGTTCATTTCAGATACATTACTAGATGCATGTTATTAGTTGAATCCATTGTTCCTATGTATGCACACTTTTATAAATTGGCTAATGATGCACTCATAGCCATTAACTATGTATATGATAATTAAGATCTAAAAGAGAACAAGAGGTAGCAGGCAATGGAGGCAGAAGATTTTCAATCATCCCAAGGTATCTTCTCACTTAGGAATGATTCATTGCATGAGAATAAATCAATTTATATCCCTGAAAATATGGCGCTTGGTAGATTTGTCCCTAAAGAGAAGAGGGGGCTTGGTAGCATGATTGTCCCTTCAAGGAGTAAGGCGGGGAGGGGCAGGATTTTGTTGGTGATTTATCAAGCACTTGAGGAGGCATTAGACACACTTACAGGAGATGTGGACTTTTGGAGGAAACTTGTCTCATGTGCAAGCATATTGGTGGTGATTGTTTCCACAATACTTGAGGAGATGTTAGACGCACTCAAAGGAGATGTGGAATTTTAGAGGTAGTACATCTCATGTGAATCACTACAGGAGAAAATAAAAAAACTTAGAGGAGATATGAAACTTCAAAGGAAATGTGTCTCATTGTGCAGGGGAGGTTCGAACACTCATGTTGTGTAGACAACTTCAGGTTTTGTAGTTAGGAGATCCACTGATGTAGAGAGTTCAATGTTTCTTGAGTGAGTGTGGTCAAGAGATCTACTAGTGTAGTCAAATTGGTGTTTCTTGAGTAAGCAGGGAGGATTGACGAAGGTCCTTAATCAAATTCTCCAGAGGGTTGGTTTAAAACCTTTGCAACTTCCACTCTTGTTCAAATTAATGTTATAAGGGGGGAATGTTCACATATTACATTAAATTAGGTTAGTTTTAGGTTAATAAACAATAAATTAGTTAAATGGAAAGTTATTCCCATAGGCAGTTATACATAGGAAAGTAAGGATTTTAAAAGACAATTAGATTGTATTGTAATAGATCTGAAATTGAATCCCAATTGAATCATTTCAATAATAATATTTATGTTTTCATATTTGATCTACAATTGATATAGTGTATGATCTTTCAAAAGTATGGGGGGCCCTTTGAAATATTCAAAGCTGAAAGATTGTAGAGAACTGCCAAAGAATAGTGAGCCTTGGGATATCTTTAGCAGAGGTTATTTCATGCCTTATTTCCATGCTATGAAGGGCTACAACACGACTCTTTCCATGAATCTTTGTGATTCCTAGCAACAGGGAAATGTTTGTATTAGAAGCATCAAATTTCATGTGACCCCTGAACTAATTTCAGAGGCTATGGGCTTAAAATTTGATTGTGACAAGGTAAAAAAGAAGAGCTCTAGTGAGTATAAGCTCTACATGAAGGAGTTTTTCAAGAACAGGGAGAATTTTGTGGTTGCAACTAATGATAACAAGTATGATAGTTACTCCTTGCCACCTCTATATGCTCTGGTTTGTTTCTTTGTCATGGAGTATTTTACCTTGGAAGGCAGGTATACAGCCTTCCATGGGTATCACTTTCCTATTTTTAAATCATTTGAGGAATGGTCATAGGATAAATATGCTTCTTTTTCTTTATTCCTCCCTTACCAATAGTATTGTGAAAGGTGTCGGTCCTCTGCTTCACTAGGGCTTAATGTATGCCCTTTATCATTGTGAATTTGACAAATCCCCATTTAGAAGTTACCTCTTGTCTTCTCTCAACTGGAAAAAGGCCACATTGTGAGCCCGACTACTAGCACTATTAAAATTGAGCTTGTGGAAACTAACCCACTCCTTGATAAAACTGTCCCTAGTGGGAAAAAAGCCAACCATTCTAGGAAAAATAAATTTAAAAACCCTAAAGAGTCTGACAAAGTAATTCCCTTTGAAGAAGCCTTACTTGATATCACTCCCAAAAATGTAAAGTTTCTACTACCAATGGGTGACCCCACAATAGTGGGTTACACCTTTTTAGACATGCTGATTTTTGTTGAAATGACACATTTTTAATAAAATATAATTATTTAAGCCTTGAGAGGTTCAATTTGAAGGAATTAATTAGAAATGGTTAGCTCAAAGCCTCTTAGATTAAAAAAATCATTGATATAACATATATACTCCTCATTCATACCTACAATGGAGTCTCCTTCACACCTATTAAAATGCTGATAAAAAATCACTTCGACTTTATCTTTTGGCAGATCAAATGAATCCATTCGAAAAACCTATCTATGTAGTAAGGTACTACTGAGAAAACTCTTTCCAATTATTATAATGTTAATATATATTAAGTTTATTATAACTTTGTATTTTTAGTTTTACTAAACATAGATATTTCATCATATCTCCACCTCTATGTTCGATGCTTATGGAAAAATAGTAAATGAGAGAAAAATAATTCTAAAAAATATCTATGCCCTAGGTATTGAAGTTATCTTTCTATAAAAAAAAATTTAAAAAAAATTGGACAAATACACAAAAAGTTATAAGCTATGTAGTCAAGGTATGTCAAAATTACGGCTTAGTTAACTTCAAATGTTAATAAAATATGAAATAATCATGATAATGTCATAAAACCAATTGCATGCCCTCCATATGGATGTTTAAAAACTAAATTTGAAAGAATCACAATGATATATATTTTAGAAAAAAAGTTATGCTCTATGAAAATAATGTAACTCTTTGAAAATGACATTTTTAGCAACATACCAATTTTTGTGGGAGAAAGAAAAAACCAATCAAATCAATTCAAAAATAAAAATAAAAAATATATTTAGAATCTAGATAGAAAATCCTAAAAGACTCTAATTTACTTCATCTTCTGATTCTTAATGGTTTAACGACAATATGCATTCGAATCTAAAAGTTTTATTCAAAATTTAAAGTATAGTGTCCATTCAGGCAAAAAAGTGTAACCCACTATTGTGGGTTCACCCCAATCCTACCTTGTTAAAGGCCAAAAATGCTAACAAAAAGGTGAAGAAACTATGTATGTTTATAGATGTTAATAAAGAAGAGGATAAAAATGAGGTTATTGAACAAATGGAAGAATTTAAGTTTGAAGGAATTTTGGGGGAAAGGAGGTATACCCATCTTCGCTATAAGGAACAAAAGGGTAACAAGATTAAGGAGAAAGTGGTTCCTGAGACAGAAATGGAATTTGAGCCAGATGAGGAAGATGACTCTATAGAGAATACTGAAGATGAGGACGATGCGGTTAGTGATGAAGAGCTCAAGGAAGAAGAAAAAGAAAGATCTATGGAGATAATGGTGAACGTGAATGACCTAGAGGATATAGTCACTATGATGTGAAATTCCCCTATTTAGACTAGTAATGATCCCCAAGAGAATATCCCTACCTCCTCTGTTCTGGAAGAGAAAAATGGTGTTGATAATATCTAGAGTGACATTGTGGATTTGCAAAAAAGAGTTTCTGCTCTTGAAATTTCTACTGCTCCTTCGTGGCATAACAATGATCTTTTCATTGATGTCATTTTCTCCTTCCATAAAGTGGTTGACGAGATCATGAAAAAGGATCTATTTGGTATTGTCATTGGTAAGAAATGGTTGAAGAAAGGGGTGAGGAAGAGGAAAGATAGCCAGACTAACAAGGAAGATCAACATAACAAGGACATTGAAGACTGGCAATGCCTTCTCAAGAGTCTTTCTAAAGACTGGGAGAGGATTGCTAGGGCTAATGAAAAGTAATGCTAGTGTTTTTTTCGGATGCTCTGTTCAGGTTTTTTGATAGCTTTAAACATAAATCCATTATTTTGGATTCTGCAGCATAGATGTTGTTTGATAAACTATGAGAACATTTCAAATTTTTGTTTTGGTAGTTCAATTAGTGGTAGGAGAAACTTTAACTCTTTAAGTGGTCTAATGAACTTAACCTCTAATAGTATTATGATGGGTAGTAGTAGTTTTAGGAACTCTTTAAAGGTGACAATTATGGGTTTTGATTAATTTTTTGGGTGGGATTATTTGCTTGCTCTAGGCTGGAAATGCCCTGAGTTGGGATTCCAATGCTACTTCTTAGTGTTTCCTTTTGTTGTTCTAGAATCAGGGCCCTCTCTCCACTAACTTAATCAAAAACATTTTCATATTCAAAATACTTGTTCATTGCATTGATCCAATGGATCAGCTCCTCGACATCTAGGCTTCCCTCATACATAAGCACTTCCAACCTTGGCTTGGAACTATCTCATAGAATCCCTCTAACAATTATTGTTTCAACTCCTTTGTGCCCTTCTCCTTGAGGTTCCTCCTCTTTGTCACTAACATCCCCTAAGTCAACTCCTCTTTTCTTTTCTGTGCAAGTTTTGAAAATTACAATCGTACCTCCATACATCTCATCCCTCCTAGAATTTCTGTATTGACAGCTTTCCTTCCTTGACCTCTTCCTCTTCTTGAACTATAGTCTCCTTTTCATAAAACATTGATCCGTGAAAATAATAACTTACAAAAACAATATCTCCTTCCTTTTACACAGAATACTTATAACATATAACATATCTTGTTACAAATCTTGGTAGTTGAGGAAGAACGTACCAATTTCATAGTCTTTCGAGTACAAGAATTACATTTGATTTTAAGATCTATCCGTTTAGTATACAATACATATACACTATAAATATATATCTATACACCCATTACTATTTATCCTAAAAGCAACTACCCCCAATAATGTCATTCACAAATTATATTGTTGATCAGATATGGCAAATTACCTTGCAGCAACAAAGATGCATTATCAAGACTCAACACACTCGCCTGCGATTGTAGACCTCTGGCTTGATTTCTTCGGTGAATTCCTTTTAAGTCGGCGACTCTGGCTGGCGATAAGCTCTGTAAAAATGACAGCGATATTTGTTTTTCTTTATATGTACATGAGCAGCTTTTTTAATCTCATTTGTCTTACTTGGTTGTATCAAAATGATTTCTTTGCTCAGTAGTGGCTTTCAAATTCGAGTTTTGATCTCTTTTTCCTACGGCATGTATTCTACACACTTTTTTTATTGATTGTTGTCTCCTCTTTGAGAATTAGTAGTCTTTATTGGCTAGAATAAGTTATAAAAAAATAGAACTACCTTTTTCCAATAGCGCGTTTCTAGATCTTTTTAAGCTATGGTGATTTTAAACCTTTCATACCTTTTCCAAAAATCCAGTGACAGTTAAAAGAGTCCCAATCTCTCCAAAATTTCTCCAATCTGCGGCTTCTCTATTGTTTATAGTGATGACTTCATGCGATCAGAACTTTTCTTTTATCTCCATCCGCCGGAAGTTGCTATTCAATAGCCGGCATATAGAGTCAAAACGAGCATAATTTATTCACCATACTACACACCACTCTCCTGAATCGAGGTTGAAATATTGCCTCAATTTATACATGAAGATAGGCTAACGGATCCGATTACGATGTCCTTATTTAGGAAAACCATATAATATTTCCAAGAATTTCACTAACCTTTTCTATTTCAGCTAAACAAACTGATTCGAAAAACTTACAAACCCCTAATTACCCTATTATCTAGAAAAATTCAGAGTCAAATTTCAAAGATGGAATTTGTGCGCGGGCATCAATGGATTCATTTTATTACTAAACCTGGTTTTCCCAGTTCACAATTAAAATATAACCCATACATATAACCATTATCCAGCGGTAGCCATGAAATAATAAATTATAAATATCAGAAAGCAAAGGGAAACTTTGATTCATTACTTACCCTCCAGCTATATCCATGGACCAGCCTGAGCGCGAACAGATCCCTTCGAGGGCATTTTTCCAACCCTCAATTTCTCCTCTTTGGTAGCGGTCTGAATGGCCATAGTATTTAAGAAATGATTGCTTGTAGGGGCTGGAGCCACTTTCAGGATATCTAACATGGCTTGGAAGCATATGGTAAAAAAGAGGAATAATCAATCCAGGGGTGTCCAACATTGCAGCCGCCTCCTTGAGGCACCAAGCTGAGTCTGCATAGCCTTTGGAAAATATAGGAATACGTATGACACTCCTCTCAATTGCCATTTCCAAACTCTTCCAAATCATTTCTCCCTTTTCTAATTTGTCACTGTCTAAGAAGACGTTTAGTCCTGCTGCAGAGAGAGCTTGGTAGAGATGATCAACCAGAGTCTTCCTCACATCTTCGCCTCTGAAACTCAGAAACACATGATACCTCTTATCGCTTTGGAAGGCATGTCTTGTTGTGGGGGGCTTGTATTGCATAAAGGCGGGCATTGAGGATGTAGAAAGTACAAATTCCTGAAGCTCTACGCCATTGCTGCTGTTTGAAGTAGACGCCATCAAATTGGGTTTTAGATATTGGACGATCTATTTTGGGATCAGATCAAAATATATGAAATCCGTATTGTGTTGAAACAAGGTGTACATATCCTATTCTGTAAGATTTAAACCCATATATTTTCTTCCACAAATAAGAGCGAAGAATAAACATAAGGGAGGGTCAAATGGAAAAATGGACCAAACGCACTGACAACCCTTGTTTACTGCCCCTTTGGTGCATGGAATACCAAATGCTAGATATAGTCAATTTTGGAAGATGCTGCAATTCTGGAAGATACAAATTTTGAAAATGATTTCTGGAATATGCAATGACCTGTTTGGTTCACCTGGAAGATGACTAAGAAGATGCATAAGGAATTTTAATTCTGTATTTTAATTTCTTTAAATTCGTGTGTATACGTCTGTATACACACATACATGTGTGTATATATACATATATGCACACATGTGTATATATACACATACACACGTGTGTATATGTGTATACGTGTGTATATGCACACATATACACACATACACACACGTGTGTGTATACACACATACACATATACACACACATGCATTTATATATACACGTGTATATATACACACACGTGTATATACACACATATACATATATATACACATACATATGTGTATATATATACACAAATACACACGTGTGTATATATATACATATATACACACATGTATATATACACACATACATGTGTGTGTATACATATGTATGTGTATATAATACACACGTGTGTATATATATACATATATACACACATACATGTGTGTGTATATACACACATACACATATATATATATACACAAATACACGTGTGTATATACATATACACACATTTGTGTATATACACACACATATACACATGTTTGTGTGTATATACACATGTATATATACATACATGTGTGTATATACATATACACATATTTGTGTATATATACACATGTGTGTATATACACACATGTATATATATACATCCTAATAGCAATATAATATACATCCTTATAGTCACGGATCCCACGAAATATTAAATTTGGTTTTATAAAAATTGAAATTAGAAATTGGAATTTCCAATTCCACCTATTTGAGTGGAAGATGAAATTCTCATTTTGGGGGCAAAAATGGAATTTCGAAATTCCAATTCCAATTTCAATTTTTTGGATGGACACAAACATGAAATTACATTATCCGGAAATCTAATTCCAGAATTAGAGCTCATATTTCATGCACCAAACGGTGGCTAAATCGTATACTAAAATCATAAAACATATAAGGGAAGTTTGAAAAAGTTTTAAAAAAAACCTAAGTGTCCCCTTGGTAAGATATACGCCCTAAAGCACTATATGGTGGAACAGTAGTACCGGCAATCATGCTCCTTACAAACTGGGAGTGGGCTCCGCCTCTCACATCCACAACTACTAAATTCAAATTCATATCTGTATCTATTCATCTCAAGGGCCCTGCTGATGCTTCGCCATTTATTTCACGCGCTTTCCTGTGCAAACAAGGGTTGTCATTGCGTTTCGTCAAAATATGGGTTTGAATCTTACGTAAAATGAGAGAGGTCAAGAGTTGAAAACGGGGGCCTGGACGACCATAGAATGCGTCCATTTTCCGCACTGTTGTCCGCTCATTACGGGTCTTTCGTAGGTAGAAATCACGGCACCGGCTACGGTGCAACATATTTGCACCTGCCCAAACTTAATGCCATGCCCGTTCGTACATCTGCATACCGTGCATACCGTGCCAGTCACTTCATCGGTTAACATACACAGATAACAAAACTTTTTACTGTGGCAATATTGTTTATTATTATTTACTATTATGTTAATATTAGTATATTTTTTATTTTTTATTAGATAATAATAAATAAATATTATTTAAATCAATAGATAGATAATTTTTAGTTGATAGTAATAAAATAAATATAATTTAAATAAACAGATAAAATATTTAGCATGAAAGATAAGATTATTTAAAATTTCATTTTTCACATTTTTATTAACGATAATATTAACATTATTTTTATCACAAATTATACAATTGAATAAAGTATTTTTTTAATTATTAAATAAATTAATAATATGACATTATGAAGATTTAAAGATTAAAATAAAATAAATTTTGTAGATACTTTTGCCATATTTTATTTAATAATTTATTACCCAAATGTTCACCAAAATATTTTTAAAAATATATTTATTAATATTTAATAAAATAATTTAAAAAATTAAAAATATTACATTATGAAAATTTAATGATTAAAATAAAATAAGTTTTGTAGACAGTTTTGCCATATTTTGTTTAATAATTTATTACCTAAATGTTCACCAAAATATTTTACAAAATGCATTTATTAATATTTTACAAAATATATTTATTTTTAAAAATTTAAATATAAAATTTAAACATTGAGAATGTAAAATAAAAGTGCTTTAACCTTATCTTAACTTTAACATTACCCTGTGTCTACCCTTATTTTAATTTGAAGCCTAATTTTAATCCAAATGTAAAATTAAAGTTAAAACCTAAACTTAATTTTCTTATAATCCTAATTTTATCCTAATACCAATTTAAACTTAACACTATTTATCTCTAAATGTAACAAGTCTAATTTTAGTTGAATTTGCTTTTAAAGCAGTTTTATTTAGTTTTCATTATCTTATTAACCTTTTCAATGTTTAAATCTTACATTTAATTTTAAAAAATAAATATATTTTGAAAAATATGATAAAACTATATACAAAGCTTGATTTATTTTAATATTTAAATCTTTATAATGTTATACTATTGATTTATTAAATAATTTATAAAAAATACTTTTTTCAATTTTATAATTTGTGAATAAAGATAGTGAGAATATTATCTAAAATAAAAATGTAAAAAATTATTTGACTTAATAATCTCCTCTTAAATGTTATATGTTCTATCTATGTATTTAAATAATATTTATTTTATTATTGTTTACTAAAAATTATCTATATATTCATTTAAATAATATTTATTTTATTTCTATATGCTAAAAATAAAAATAAATTACCATAATGTAATAGTAAATAATAATAAGAAAAAAAATGTAGAATGATAAAAATAGTTTGAATATTATCTTAAATAAAAATATGAAAAATAAAATTACTTCAATAATCTTATCTTTCATCTAAATATTTTATCTATTTATTTAAATTATATTTATTTTATTACTATCAACTAAAAATATCTATTTATTTATTTAAATAACATTTATTTATTACTATCTGCTAAAATACTAAAAATTTACTAAAATATAATTTTAACAATATTAACATATTAGTTAAAAATAAAATAATATTGCAAGAGTAAAAAATTGGGGTATTTAACTCGTAAACTAAAACTTGTCCTCCACCTTATATTTGTGTTTGTTACCAGACCGATGAACTAACAGGCACGGTAGTCTAGGTATACAGATGTACGAACGGGCATGGCATTGGGTTTGGGCAGGTGCAAATATGTTGCACCGTAGCCGGTGCCAGAAATCACTAGTCCTGCACAGCTATTTTTCTGTGGGAAACTATCTACGCTCGACACGTCATCTTTAGCACTGTTGGTGCTTTCTTTTTCCAGCACGAACTGGAAAGTAACCAAAATTTCATAATTATAAGTCCCACTTGTACAGAAGGCGATGAGAAATATCGCTGATGTCTCTTCCAAACGTAAGTCTCACACAACGGCAGCGGCTATGCAGCCACGAAAATTGTTAACCATACGAAGGGGGAACACTAAGTTGTTTTTTCTAAAGTTTGCAAAAAGTTATATAAAAAAAAAAGATTTTCGTGGTCGGATAGCCAGAACAACCCTCAATATAATCATTTTCTCTCTCATTATGTCATGTGAGAAGGAAAAAGGGGACAGACAAGAAATCTAATGGTCACTACACTTCCAATCGGTATTGGCTAAATCGTAAACTAAAACGTAAAATATATAAAGGAAGTTTCAAAAAGTTTTGAAAAAAAAATTAAGTGTTCTCCTTGGTAAGATATGTGTTTTAGTTTACAATTTAGACATTGCCCTTTCAATCGGTAGGCACCGTTTGGTAGTGGGAATTAGGAAATGATGGATTTGATCAAATGCTGGAAATGGTCAAATCATGGATATGATAATCCGGTTTTTCATTTGGGGATTATGTTTGGACCGTTTGGTTCCACTTTTTGAAACTGGGATTGGAATTTGAGTATAATTTTTTTTCTTGAATTATTTTAATATTTTTCAATTTAATAATTCATTTTTATTAATTAAATTAAATTTAAAATAGAATCGCAGACTGTTTTAGGCAGCCAAAGTTGGTGGCAGGCAACCAAGTTACGGTCACTGCAACCAAAATTCAACAAAAAATTTGAAAAAAAAATTCGAGAAAAAATTTTAAAAAATTGAAAAAAAAATCAACAAAAAAATTTGTCAAAAAATTCAAAAAAAATCGAATAAAAAAAAGTTACAAACCACCCAATAAAAAAAAAAAATTAAATCCCTCCCCACACAAATAAAAAATGAAAAAATTAAGTGTAGACATGAGAAATTTAAAAATTTGCTTTCCCTCCATTCAAATTCCAATTCCACCTTTTGAGATGGAAGATGTTAATGCTCATTTTGAACCAAAATGAACATTAACACATTCCTATTCCATTTTCATATTGCACTGCCAAACTGAGGATTCGATGAAATGGGCAATAACAAATGTCAATTCCAAGCAAATGCTGGAAATGGTCCGCTACCAAACAGACCTCGGTGCAACATATTGGCACTAGCTATCTGGTCGATAATTTGCACCTGAAAGCTACCAGTTCCTACTCCTGCTTGTTCGTTGGTAGAGATTGTACAATCAACCCATGCAATTTGAAACTGTTTTTTTAATTCCCTTTTTTTACATTGGTATTATATTGTAATTCCAAACTCCTTACTTTATATTAGATATATATATATATGTATGGAAATATTTCTAAGATTTTATTTATTATTTTTTAAATGATTAATTATAAATTAATATTTTACTAATTTTATATGCTTAATTTTTAGTTTTTGTTTATTTAATAATATTCATAATATATATGGTATATAATTTTTTTATTTTAAGATATATATTATATAAAGAATATTATTATTATATGAGAACATGAATCTTTTGGCCAAATGCATATAAGTCATGGTAATATTATAAGGAATGAGGTTGATATCATGACTTATATGCATTTGGCCTAAAGATTCATGTTCTCATATTAGTCACATAAAAGCTTTAAGTTTTGATTTTATGTGCAACTTATTAATTTGGAACAAGATATAAGTAAAGAAAAATAGATTTTTTTTAAAGATAGAAGACTTAATTTGAAAAAATAAAATCTTTCTAACTTCAAGTTATAATTTTAAAAGTCATTATATTTAATAAAAAATTATTATGTTTCTTTAAAAATTGGATAATAATATTTTTATATAATATATATCCTAAAATCAAAAAATTATATAGCATATATATTATAAATATTATTAAATAAACAAAAACTAAAAATTAAGCATACAAAATTAGTAAAAGATTAATTTATAATTATTCATTTGCAAAAAATAATAAATAAAATCTTAGAAATGTTTCCATACATATATAAATCTAATATAAAGTAAGAAGTTTGGAATTACAATATAATACCAATGTAAAAAAACTATAACTTCATAATGTGCCAAAGCACACCAAGAAATCTTGACACTATCTTTGTAAGTTGATTGTTTGGATTGTTAAAATGACTTGATCTATTTTTAAAACTTGTGACTTGGCATAGTTTTATTGTGAGATAACCAACATTGTTGGGTACATAATATGCCAAGCACGGTGGACCTGAATAGGACTTTCTTATAACCATGTCTAATTTTAAAATATAATTTTTTCTATTGGTAGGTTTGATAATTTTTGTATAAATCAATTCTTGAGACAATTGCATCTTCAAGAACTTTCTAGCATTGATTGGAGTACCGTAAGATGGTAAACAAGTGGCATGCTTCAGCCATCAACAGTGGCTCAGGTGGTTAAAATAGTTCACTTTTGTTCACTTTTACTGACTATGTTTATTACCATGGGCCTATCCACATAAGTTTCAAACTTGTGTTGTCTCTACAATAGATTTGCTTCTATCACAATGCCCTAGACCACAAAATAATGATCTAGAGAGAGGGAGAGATCTAGAAGGAGATATATCAATCGGAAAAGGTAGAGATAGAAGGGGGAAGAGCGAGAGACAAAGAGGTAAGAAGAGATAGAGATGGAGAGGGACATGTAGAGAAGAAAAGGGAGAGATGAAGAGAGAGGAGAGAGAGGTAGATATAGATAGTAGAGATAAGTATTGAGAGAGAGAGAGAGAGAGAGAGAGAGAGAGAGAGAGATGTGGGGGAGTAAATATGGAGATGTAGAGATTTAAAGGTATAGGAAGGGGGTGATGGAGACAGATGGAGAGAGAGAGAGAGAGAGAGATGTGTGTAGAAATGGAGGGTGTGAGGCCTCACCCCGACCCATCATAGCACTATTGATACATTCACATTTTGATACTTTACGATTCAATATGTTCATACACTTTCTGATCGTTTAGACAGAGACTCGTGATATTATGTTTTACGATGATGATTATATTATGTGGATTATATTTTGATGTGGATTTGTGTGTGTGTGTGTGTGTGTGTGTGAAATTGTACCTAGCTGTAGACACAACACTTTAGTAAAACATTAGAGGTTAGCAAATAAACAAGTATTGCTGACTAGGCGAGTTACTGTCTTTTAGTAGATGCGGGTTTGATATTCTCAGAATTAGACCGAGATTAGTGACAATGCAAACACCTAAATGAACGATTTAATGATGAAAAATAATGAAATATGGATGCAGATTAAGCTATTTTTAAAAAATTTCTATGCAATATGGATGAAAACTGTATGGAAATTGATTTAGAATTGTATGAAAATAAATACAATCTAATATAACAATGATATGAATTGCTATGAAAATAAATGAAAAACAAGAATCTCAAGAAATAGCACAATCTCACAAATCGCCAGATCACACGAGCAAGATTCTCCCGATTCGCAGTTGAAGGATCATTTGTGAAGGACTGAGCCTCGTTTATATAGAAATCCAAGTTCTGTGAGGACTCATGGAAAGCCACAAATCTCTCCCTGATCAACTCAAATTGATTGTTGAGTTATCAAAAAATCAGAAAGAGTTAACTCACAAAATCATGCAAAATCAGCTTTTTAACTCCAATCAGAAGTTCAGATCACTTTTTAACTCACAATCGCATGTTGAGTCCCAAAAGTTAACAAATTGAATTGATTTGTTGATTCAAAGTTTAATTGCTTTTCTGATTGTGCATGGATAATTATGAATTTATTTAATAATTCAAGTGATTTATTCTCAACTTAACTGATTTTTTAATAAAAACAATTGATTTATGGGTTAATCAATTATTTAATCAAACTTTATCCCAAAACTATATTAAATCATTAAATTTGACAACTTGATTTAATCAATTAATTGAACATTTAATCAATTATTTCTAGAAATTTGATTTATGGTCAAATAAAAATAATATTAATTAGGAATAAATGTCAATTAAATCTAATTAAATTAGTTAAGTGGTAGAATTAAGTTTAATTAATCAAATATTCAACATATTCAATTAATTGCACCTAGGATAAATAAAACACATTTATCGCCAAATAATATTTAATTAGAAGTAATTAGGATAATTTATGAATATTCCCTGATGAAGAATTGAGATAAAATCAATTAGGATTTTGATTATTCAATGTGCAAATGTGCCTTTGGTTAGGACTTTTATGTTGATTTCGATCAATTTGTCAATGTGGGATGTCAATGGTTCTAAAGCCCATTTTTTGGGTATTATATTTTGCCTCTCTTTGAATTACTGTGTGAAACGCAGTGGTTCAAAGATTAATCTCTTATTGATGATGATGTGGACTCAATCATGTGGTGGAGAAACTGATCTTGAAAGATTAACCGATTCCAAGACAGAAACTGATTGAAAGATTTAAAAATGTTGATTCAGGCCCTGATTTGACCAAAGAATCGAGATGATGTTAACAGTTGCAACAATGAACCGGTGATTATGAAAAAGTGTCAAAATGCCTGATTCTAAACCTTATGATTACGAAGAAGTGATTGTCCTGACTCTAGACCCAAGATTGTCTAAAGGAATCGAAAGGATGCCAAATCTGAACCCTTTAGTTATGAAGAATCAGGGAGATAACACTAATGAACCTATGGTTACGAAGAGTTGATACAGTTTACAAGTTGTGAGAGAATACCAAATTGATATGGATTTTGATGAATCTGATATGCCCCAAGTGATGTGCCCCAAGCGATGAGGACTTTTGATAAATTAGTAACTAGATGTGGTTGTTGTCTTAATCACTGAAGGAAATTTGATTGATAGATTTGATTAATGATGTGTAATAACATGCCCCCTTCGGGATGAAAATCAAAATCTAGCGATAAAGCCACCGTAATTTTGTTTAGAGGTGATGTAATCAATTTTAGAAGTGGTTATGCACGTCTGGAGATGCGTTCTGCATTGTTTAGTGGTCCTGTTGACCAAGTTTGACTAGGTTTGACCATGAGTTGACCATGGTTGATCAAGTTAAAATTTAAAGAGTTTGATGTATGATAATCAGTTAGGTTGAATATTGGATTCCTTTGATGTTATGAAGGTCGATTATGCAAGCAGTCGACCATCCTGGATACAAAAATTTTAAATCATGATTTTGACAAAGTAAATGATCTTAGATTTTGATTTTGATCCCGAAAATGGGTTCAGAGCATCGAAATTAGCCAAGGGTGCAATTTTCACGTGAAACGGAGCACTTTAAAAAATTAGGTCAAAACCTATATAAGGCCCAAAAGGGTCATTTTCAATTCATTTCAAACCTTTGACTTTAGAAAACTTTGTGGAGCCCTTTGACTAAAAATGAAGGTTCCCATATCTTCTCATCGATTTGAGTGCAGCCGACAATATCAGAGACCTCAGCAGTATGGTAATCCGGTAAGTGGACCTCTGTGTCACTCTTTGAATTCAAATTTGTACCTTTTTACGCTTTCTAGAATTTTTGGGACGAGTTTAGAAATTTTGAATTTTTGCATCGCATAAACTCGTACGACAATCTATTTTGGCTCGTATGAGTTTTTAGTCCAACTTAGAGTGTCATGTGTGTCTTAGTAGTAACTTGTATGAGGACCACCTGTGTGTCGCACGACATTTCATTAGATCCCTAAAGTGTCGTGCGAGAACCTGTTCAGTGTCGTATGACCATTAAGTGTCGTATGGGACCTTTTATATTATCGTATGAGTTTTGACACCAGTCTAAATTGTCATATGGAAAATAGTGAGCATTTCTGAGTTCCTTAGGTCATTTTTTCAAAAATTTTGATTCCATAGCTAATTTCTTTGTCCTTTAATGCATCTTCCGAAGTATTCAATGTCTTGTTTCTTGTTCCCTTAGCTGGATTTTTTAACAAATTTCTGATAGTTGCCCTATTTTTATGTTGTGTAGGTCCGATACCTGGATGTACATGTTCGAATTTCACACCCAGCCATAGAGACTTTGCCTATCATTGCCTGACCCAATGAGAGTACACCTGGCAGCATGCGGATTTGAGTTTTTGATCAAGTTGCCTGACATTCGGGTGAACCATGGCCTACTGACTGCCTTGATAGAGCATTTTCATTCTGAGATGCATACTTTCCATCTTCCTATAGGGGAGATCATTGTGACACCTGAGGACATTTATAGGATTCTCAGGATACCTTTTCATGGCCATCTCTCAGATTATATTAATGCAGGTAACACAGGGTTACAGGCCTTCCGTACCTTATTTGGCACAGATGAGCATATCGCACGGCAGATCTCATAGGATATACTTGTTCAGAGATATGGACATACCTATTGATTGGAGTGTATTATAGCTGGGATGATCCGAGGGATCATCATGTCCGACCATCAGCAGAACGGTCTCTTGATGGGCTAGGCTCCCCATGGTTGCATGTTTGATGGTGAGTCCTACTGAGCTCGGGTGGGGCCAGTGCTTATTAGCACATATGTTTTCTGAGATGCATGAGATCGTCTACCATGAGGTGAAGACATTTGCATCTGGGGCTCTTGTATTTCATATATGGGCATGGGAGCATATTCCCATATGTAGACCGATATGTGGAGATGAGAGGCAACCACAAGAGCTGCTTATTTATAGATATTCTGGTTACGTTACACAAGTCCGAATGGGTCACACTAAGTATTGGCGGCATGTGTTGGATGACATGACCTTTGTTACTTGGAGACCATATTTGCAAATTGAGGCGTGGCCAACTGCTCAAGCCTAGTTTGGGTACTTTTGTCAGAGTCGGATCTTGATAGGGTGGTTTCCCACAATCTTGGAGAGGTTCCTGATTACCCATGTCTAGAGGCAGTATAGGATTATCTAGGACGTGCCACACAAGTTCACTGTCTATACATGACTGGTACGAGAGATTGGTCTAGGATGGTCAGCCAGGCTTTCTTATGCAGTGTGTAGCCTTGAGTACAAGGAGCTAGTCAGCAGATATTGGGACTATAGACCATAGGTGGTTGATGCTGGTGTGATAGATGCATTTATTTCATATTTGGTGGAGCATCAAATGAGGCATTTCTCTGATCCCACAAAGTTGATCCATACTATGGAGGACGCTAAGGATGTTACAGGTGCCCCTATGGGTAGAGGACAGAGGCGGAGAGAGCTTTCGATCCCAGTGGTGCATCCTACACCACCGAGGCCAAGAGTAGTTATGACCCCTCCCAGGCTAGCAGGGCATATGATGTTGAAGATTTGCCAGCAAGCCAGTGCTGACCCTATGTTTGTCATTGATGACAACATATGATAAGTAGCATGCATGGAAGACTTATGCAGTAAGATTTCAGTATATGTTGTATGGACATGTTATCATCATGATATCATGGGCGCAGAGGTTAACTATTAGTACAGATAGTTATATAGCAGCTTGTGTCAGTAGTGTTCCTGACAGAGTAATAGGTAGTGTTCTGTGAATGATTGTTTGTATAGTTATCATGGAGCCTTGCACGTTTGGATATGTGATGGAGACATGTTAATGATGTTACATTTATGGACACAGACTCTGTCGATCAGTAAATGTGAAGTTATGTAGCCGCTATTCACCAGTAGCAGTTTTTTGTGTTTATTCAGAAGAGCCAACAGAGATTTTATTGGTACAAGAGTTGTGCCTATCATTTCGGTATGCGCCCTTGGATTAGTGCTTGAAGAAGAGTTAGTAATGTTTGGTTAAGAGTGCATGATGTAATTCATCTTAAGGAGAAAGATTTAGTTACTTTGGTAGAGCCGACAGTGTGTAGCATGCGTCTAAATTTATCATTATTGGACAGGTCCCAGAATGTGTTGCATGCTTAGTAGCGCCGACAGAATTATTATTGGAGTTTGTTATGGCTTCTCTAATATGATTTCAAGGTGGTTCTAACAAGCTGACTTGATTATATCATTTAGAGGAAAGATGTTTATAGGTAGTCATTTATGATTTCTAGAGGGTGGTTTAGAGTTTATTTTGAAGAGCAGAGCAGAGTGTGCATAGTGTTGAGCCATCGGTAGAAGGTCTATGTGACCAAGTAAAGTATTTGTACTATACATTGGAACTGATCTAGACAGCAGGTCTAAGCATAGTTCACCAAGATCCAGATATAGTGTGTATCTATTATTCAAAAGGTTGTAGCCTTCACCCATTTGAGCAGTGTGCTCTCGGACAGTGCGTCCTCACCCCTAATAGGGTTAATTGTAAAAGACTCCTAATAGGGTTTGACCCTTGACTAGGTCACTGTACTAAATACATTGTAAAGCAACTCCTAACAAGGTTAAGGATATTCTAACAAGGATCATAATACACTAGTGCAGGTTATTAGTGGGTGTCAATTCCCACTAGGTTTTTTACCTATTTGGGTTTCCCCGTAACCAAAATATTGGTGTTGTGTTCAAGTGTTCTTTCATTGTGTTTATGCTTTATGTTTAAGTATACTTAATTGGATAAAGAATTGAAACTTGTAGATAACTGATTCACTCCCCCCCCCCCCTCTCAGTTATCTCTTGGGACTATTCCTAACAATTGGTATCAAAGCTAAGTGCCTCAGAGAGAAATTTTAAGAGCTTGAGGTTGATCAGATGGCATACTTTAGAAAAGACAGTCCTAAGTTTGATGAAGAGAATTATTTTGACTGGAAGAACAAGATGATGACACATTTACAGTGCATTGCTTTTGAATTTTTTGAAGTGCCTATCAAAGAATTTTAGATCCCCTCTCTTGCAGATCTTGCAAAGGATGATGCTACTAGTCAGCATAAGGATTCGTTCCATCAAAATGAAATTGCAAAAGAAGCCCTTATCGGCACCCTATCTGATAGTGAGTTTTCAGAAATAAACAAAGTAGACATAGCCCACAATATATGGAAGCACCTAGAAGACATGTTTGATGGAGATAAACAAGCAAATAATGTGTGCAGAAAGACATGGAAGAAAAGGTATAATACATTGGAGATGCTACCTGAGGAAAACATAAGAGCCTATAATCAAAGGATTAATGAAGCAGTTGCTGGAATCAGAAATAATGGTGGAGAAATTTTAGAAGAAGACATCATGGATAAACTGATGACTACATTGACACCAGAATATGAGAACAAGATAAACATCCTTGATGAGACTATGCAATTTTCAAAAAACTTTAAAAGAGAAACTTTAATCAGCAAGATTGCTACATTTGAGATATCAAGTTTGAAGACTGAGCCTAAAAGTGAGACAGCCTTCAAAGCTTCGGTCCATGGTAAGAAATCTGTAAACACTTCTGGTAACTTTAATGATGATGATGAAGAGAAAACACTAGATGATTTCATTGCTATGATTGCTAAAAGAGAAAAGAAAGGAAAAGGGAAATATGAAGGTCGATTGCCATTTAAATTCTTTTCATGTAATAAGATTGGTCACTTTGCATCCAAGTGTCCTACAAGAGTTAAGAAGTACAAAAATAACTACAAGCCTAAGTATACGAAGGAATGCTACTATGCTGGAGATGGAGTATTAGATGAAGAATCAACAGAAGAGGAAATTGGATTCATTGCTCTTGAAGATGAGAAGAATTCACAAGAGTTAGCATTGATTTCACAAGCTGACATCAGGACAGATTGGATCATTGATAGTGGTTGCTCACATCACATGACAGGAGACAAAGATAGATTTGTTCATTTGGACAAATAAAAAAGAGGCATGGTTAGATTTGGAGATAACACTCCTAAACCCTTAATTGGTAGAGGAGCCATCACCTTGGGTGGAAATAATAGTACTGATGATGTTCTTTATGTTGATGATTTGAAACATAACCTACTAAGTGTTGGGTAGTTACTTGACAAAGGTTACATGTTGGAATTCAAGTGCATCATTAACAACAAAGAAGGAGAAATAATTGTATCAGGATCAAAGACTAAAGGTAATGTTTTTCAGCTTAATCTAGAAGCAAGTTGTTTCATTGCTAAAGTAGATGACAGTTGGCTATGGCACAAAAGACTATGTCATATTAATTTTGATAACATAGTAAAGATCAGTAATGTTAAGGCAGTAAGAGATCTACCTATCATAGCAAAGCCGAGTGATACTATCTGCAAGGAATGTGTTATGGGAAATCATGTGAGGAATTCATTTAGGAGGAAGCATAATTCAATAGAGAACAAGTTGGACCTAATTCATACAAACTTATGTGGACCAACTCAAACAAGATCATACTATGGTGAAAAATATTTCATTTTGTTTGTAAATGATTATTCTAGAATGATGTAGGTTGTGTTCTTGAAAGATAAGTCAGAAGCTTTTGAAAAGTTCAAAATATTCAAGGCTAAGGTTGAGAATGAATCTGGACTAAAGATAAAATGTCTAAGATAGGATAGAGGAGGAGAATTCACATCTGACAGATTCTATGAGTACTGTGAAGAACATGGCATAAAGAGACAGTTGAATGCACCTAGAACCCCTCAGCAGAATGGGATTGCAAAAAGAAGGAATAGGATCATCCTTGATGCAGCACGCACCATCATGATTGAAGGAAAAGTTGCACACACCTACTAGAGAGATGCAGTCAATACAACAATCTATACCATCAATAGAATACAATTGAGGCCTGGTGCAAACAAGACACCTTATGAGCTATGGTTTGGTAATATTCCCATAGTAAAATACTTTAGAATCTTTTGAAGAAAGTGCTACATCAAGAGGGATGAAGCAATAGGCAAGTTTGATGCAAGAAGTGATGAAGGTATTTTTCTTGGTTATTCTACTAAAAGTAAAGCTTATAGATGTTTTAACTTGAGATTGAAGAAGATCATTGAAAGTGCTCATGTTAAGATTGATGAAAAGTTTATGGTTCAAAAAAGATATCATGATTACTCACCTATGATTGAAGAAGAACCGAGACCTTCCATTAGTGAAACAGTTGTTGAAGAGATGTTTGATAGTATTGATGATTGTTCAATGACCCTAAAACAAGTGAAGAAGAAACTTAGAAGGAAGATGAGTCAACATCACCTAAAGTTCCAAAGTATACATCTAGATATCATTCTAAGGATGACATCATTGGAGATCGGAGAGGAAAAGTCATAACAAGATCAAAAGCTAAGAGTTTTGCAAGCAATGAGGTGGTATGTTTACTATCTCAGATTAAACCCTTAAGTGTTGAAGATGCATGCAATGATTCAGATTGGCATGATGCTATGAAAGAAGAACTAGATCAGATTATCAAGAATGACACTTGGGAATTGGTCTCAAGACCTAGTGATAAGAATGTGATTGGAACAAAATGGATATTTAGATACAAGATGAATGAAGATGGTACAGTAGTAAGGAATAAAGCAAGGTTAGTATGTAAGGGATAGGCACAAAGAGAAGGTATTGATTATTCAAATACTTTTGCACCAGTGAGCAACTTAAAAGCTATTAAGTTATTTTTAGCTCTTGCAACATTCAAAAACTTCAAATTTTATCAGATGGATGTTAAGTCAACATTCTTGAATGGTGAGCTAAAAGAAGAAGTGTATATTGAGCAGCTAGAAGGATTCACCCTATCAAACAAACTTGATATGGTATGCAGATTAAAGAAAGCCCTCTATGGACTTAAGCAAGCCCCTAGAGCATGGTATGAGAGACTTTATGGATATCTAACAAAGATTGGATTCAAGAAAGGAGTAGCAGATTGTAATCTATTTATAAGAGAGACATCTGAAGGACTACTACTTGTGGCTATATTTGTTGATGACATTATCTTTGGGGGTAATGACAAACTAAGTGCAGAATTTGCTAAAGAAATGAAGAGTGGGTTTGAGATGAGCATGATTGGTCCTATCAAATACTTTTTGGGACTTAATGTGTACCAGACAGAGAAAGGTATTTTCATAAATCAGTCCAAGTATGTGAAAGAGATACTAAAGAAATTCAAGATGGATGATTGCAAGCCAGCAGGAACACCTATGATAACAGGATGCAAACTTACTAAAGAAGATGATTATCCAGTAGTAGATACAACATTGTACAAGTCTATGATTGGAAAACTCATATATCTTACTCAAACTAGACTTGCTATTTCCAATGCAGTTGGCATAGTTGGAAGATTTGTAGCAAAGCCTAAACAAAGTCACCTCATGGAAGTAAAGAGAATATTCAAATATTTGCAGGGCACTATAGATTATGGTCTATGGTATCCTAATTCAGAAAATGTTGAGCTTCATGTGTATACTAATGCTGATTGGCCAGGATGCGTTGATGATAGAAAGAGTACATCAGGAGGAGCAATGTTTCTTGGTGACAAACTTGTCACTTGGACAAGTAAAAATCAAAATTGTATCTCTCAATCAACAACAAAAGAGGAGTATGTTGCAGTAGCCATGAATTGTTCTACAATTGTTTGGATCAAGCAAATGATAAAAGATTTTGGAATTCAGATTGATTATCCTATTGTTATTCACTATGATAACACTAGCACTATTAACATGTTAAAGAACCATGTGATGCATGCAAAAACAAAGTACATTGAGATCAAGTATCACTTCCTAAGAGAGAAAGTGGCAGAGAAAGAAGTCAAGTTGGACTATGTGAGTACTAAAGATCAGTTAGTAGACATATTCACAAAGCCCTTGCCTAAGGATACTTTTGAGTATCTCAGGGAGAAGTTGGGAGTAATTCCCTTCCCTGATTCTGCTTAGAAGAAAGAAGAAAGTTCATCAGTCCTCAGGGACTGATGGATGGTTGACTACTCTACTTCAGGAGTAGTATTGATCCTTAAACTGATTGGCACCCTTTTCCATTGATTTCAAAGGGGGAGTAATATACAGTCATGAAAAACAAAAGAAGAAAAGGAGTAATATAATAAGGGGGAGTAACATTTAGTCATGAAAGTAGTTCAGTTGAGGAAATGGAGAATATTGAAGATTATTACAGCGGATGGAGGATTCATCCTTGGGGGAGCTTTTGATGAGGAAATGGATAATTTTATAAAAGAATTATTCATTTGGTTTGGTGGTGTTTTTCATTCCATATGTTGCCATCAATGCCAAAGGGGGAGATTGTTGAAGATTTTTCAGCAAGCCAGTGCTGACTGTATGTTTGTCATTGATGAAAACATATGGTAAGTAGCATGTGTGGAAGACTTATGTAGTAAGCTTTTAGTATATGTTTCATGGACATGTTATCAGCATGATATCATGGGTGCAGAGGTTAACTATTAGTACAGACAGTTGTATAGCAGCTTGTGTCAGCAGTGTTCCTAACAGAGTAACAGGTAGTGTTCTATGAATGATTGTCCGTACAGTTATCATGGAGCCTTGCAAATTTGGATATGTGATGGAGACATGTTATTAATGTTACATTCATGGACATAGAGTCTATTGATCAGTAAATGTGAAGTTATGCAATCATTATTCACCAGTAGTAGTTTCCTGTGTTTATTCAGAAGAGCCGAAAGGGATTTTATTGGTACAAGAGTTGCGCCTATCATTTATGTATACACCCTTGGATTAGTGCTTGAAGAAGAGTTAGTAATGTTCATTTAAGAGCACATGATGTAATTCAGCTTGAGGAGAAAGATTCAGTTACTTTGGTAGAGCCGACAGTGTGTAGCGTGCGTCTACATTTATCATTATTGGACAGGTCCCAAAATGTGTTGCGTGCTTAGTAGAGCCGACATAATTATTATTGGAGTTTGTTATGGCTTCTCTAATATGATTTCAAGGTGGTTATAACAAGCCAAATTGATTAAATCATTTAGAGGAAAGATATTTATAGGCAAACATTTTTGATTGCTAGAGTGTGGTTTAGAGTTTATTGTGAAGAGCAGAGCAGAGTGTGCGAAGTGTTGAGCCATCAGTAGAAAGTCTATGTGACCAAGTAAAGTATTTGTACTATACATTGGTACTGATCCAGACAATAGGTCTAAGCAAAGTTCACCAAGATCCAGATATAGTGTGTATCTGTTATTCAAAATGTTGTAGCCTCCACCCATTTGAGTAGTGTGCTCTCGAATAGTGCGTCCTCACTCCTAACAGGGTTAATTACAAAAGACTCCTAACAAGGTCAGACCCTTGACGAGGTCACTATACTTAATACATTGTAAACCAACTCCTAATAGGGTTAAGGATCTTCTAATAAGGATCATAATACACTAGTGTAGATTATTAGTGGGTGTCAATTCTCACCAGGGTTTTTACCTATTTGGGTTTCCTCGTAACCAAAATATTGGTGTTGTGTTTGAAAGTGTTCTTTCATTGCGTTTATGCTTTATGTTTAAGTATACTTAATTGGATAAAGAATTGAAACTTGTAGATAATTGATTCACCCCCCTCCCCTTTCAGTTATCTCTTGGGACTATTCCTAACATATGAGGCCACCACATATACCACATACAGCTCCAGTAGGTAGGTCTGCAGTATTATAATGTCGATACACCAGAGGTTAGGGCAGAACATTAGGCAGGGTTGGCAGTGCTAAGGAGGTATTAGGTGCACATCAAGCTGCACCAATGGAGGAGACATAGGATGCTCCTGATTTTCATTTTGGTGCAAAGGTTCATCATCGTAAGGCATGAATAGATACATGTGTAGATCATCCCATGGAGGAGGTAGAGGTAGCAGCTGAGGTAGATCCAGGATTGAGGTAGATGCCTCAGGATATTATTAGACATCTCTGACAATAGTTGAGAGATTGGCGCTCACATAGTTTATCATTGGAGGTGCAGTTGTGGAAGCGAGATAGAGAACTTTGAGACCAAGACGTCGATGTTAGGTGCCTACAGGTGGAGGTGGTCCATCAGATTGGTCATGCTACATATTATGTATCAGCTTATTATTCTATTGTTCCTCCTAGTCATGAGTTAAGTTAGCATTCTGGAATGGTGAGCTAAAAGAAGAAGTGTATATTGAGCAGCTTGAAGGATACACCCTATAAGACAAACCTGATATGGTATGCAAATTAAAGAAAGCCTTGTATGGACTTAAGCAATCCCCTAGAATGGTATGAGAGACTTTATGGATATCTAACAAAGGGTGGATTCAAAAAAGGAGTAGCAGATTGTAATCTATTTATAAGAGAGACATTTGAAGGACTACTACTTGTGGCTATATTTGTTGATGACATTATCTTTGGGGGTAATGACAAACTAAGTGCAGAATTTGCTAAAGAAATGCAGAGTGGGTTTGAGATGAGCATGATTGGTCCTATCAAATACTTTTTGGGACTTAATGTGCAGTAGACAGAGAAAGGTATTTTCATAAATCAATCCAAGTATGTGAAAGAGATACTAAAGAAATTCAAGATGGACGATTACAAGCCAGTAGGAACACTTATGATAATAGGATGCAAAGTTACTAAAGAAGATGATTCTCTAGCAGTAGATACAACATTGTACAAGTCTATGATTGGAAAACTCATATATCTTACTCAAACAAGACCTGATATTTCCAATGCAATTGGCATAGTTGGAAGATTTGCAGCAGAGCCTAAACAAAGTCACCTCATGGCAGTAAAGAGAATATTCAAATATTTGCAGGGCACTATAGATTATGGTCTATGGTATCCTAATTCAAAAAATGTTGAGCTTCATGTGTATACTAATGCTGATTGGCCAGGATGCGTTGATGATAGAAAGAGTACATTAGGAGGAGCAATGTGTCTTGGTGACAGACTTGTCACTTGGACAAGTAAAAAGCAAAATTGTATCTCTCAGTCAACAACAGAAGAGGAGTATGTTGCAGCAGCCATGAATTGTTCTACAATTGTTTGGATCAAGCAAATGATAAAAGATTTTGGAATTCCGATTGATTATCCTATTGTTATTCACTGTGATAACACTAGCACTATTAACATGTCGAAGAACCCTATGATGCATGCAAAAATAAAGTACATTGAGATCAAGTATCACTTCCTAAGAGAGAAAGTGGCAAAGAAAGAAGTCAAGTTGGACTATGTGAGTACTAAAGATCAATTAGCAGACATATTCACAAAGCCCTTTTCTAAGGATACTTTTGAGTATCTCAGGGAGAAGTTGGGAGTAATTCCCTTCCCTAATTCTTCTTAGAAGAAAGAAGAAAGTTCATCAGTCCTCAGGGACTGATGGATGGTTGACTACTCTACTTCAGGAGTAGTATTGATCCTTAAACTGATTGGCACCCTTTTCCATTGATTTCAAAGGGGGAGTAATATATACAGTCATGAAAAACAAAAGAAGAAAAGGAGTAATATACTAAGGGGGAGTAACATTTAGTCATGAAAGTAGTTCAGTTGAGGAAATGGAGAATATTGAAGATTATTATAGCGGATGGAGGATTCATCCTTGGGGGAGTTTTTGATGAGGAAATGGATAATGTTATAAAAGAATTATTCATTTGGTTTGGTGGTGTTTTTCATTCCATATGTTGCCATCAATGCCAAAGGGGGAGATTGTTGAAGATTTTTCAGCAAGCCAGTGTTGACCGTATGTTTGTCATTGATGAAAACATATGGTAAGTAGCATGTGTGGAAGACTTATGTAGTAAGCTTTTAGTATATGTTTCATGGACATGTTATCAGCATGATATCATGGGCGCAAAGGTTAACTATTAGTACAGACAGTTGTATAGCAGCTTGTGTCAGGAGTGTTCCTAACAGAGTAACATGTAGTGTTCTGTGAATGATTGTCTGTACAGTTATCATGGAGCCTTTCACATTTGGATATGTGATGGATACATGTTAGTGATGTTACATTCATGGACATAGAGTCTATTGATCAGTAAATGTGAAGTTATGCAGTCATTATTCACCAGTAGTAGTTTCTTGTGTTTATTCAGAAGAGTTGAAAGAGATTTTATTGGTACAAGAGTTGCACCTATCATTTCGATATGCACCCTTGGATTAGTACTTGAAGAAGAGTTAGTAATTTTCAGTTAAGAGCACATGATGTAATTCAGCTTGAAGAGAAAGATTTAGTTACTTTGGTAGAGCTGACAGTGTGTAGCGTGTGTCTACATTTATCATTATTGGACAGGGCCCAGAATGTGTTGCGTGCTTAGTAGAGCTGACATAATTATTATTGGAGTTTGTTATGGCTTCTCTAATATGATTTCAAGGTGGTTCTAACAAGCCAAATTGATTAAATCATTTAGAGGAAAGATATTTATAGGCAGACATTTGTGATTGCTAGAGTGTGGTTTAGAGTTTATTGTGAAGAGAAGAGAAGAGTGTGCGAAGGTCTATGTCACCAAGTAAAGTATTTGTACTATACATTGGTACTTATCCAAACAATAGGTCTAAGCACAGTTCACCAAGATCCAGATATAGTGTGTATCTGTTATTCAGAAGGTTGTAGCCTTCACCCATTTGAGTAGTGTGCTCTCAGACAGTGTGTCCTCACTCCTAGTAGGGTTAATTATAAAAGACTCCTAACAAGGTCAGACCCTTGACCAGGTCACTACACTAAATACATTGTAAAGCAACTCCTAATAGGGTTAAGGATCTTCTAATAAGGATCATAGTACACTAGTGTAGATTATTAGTGGGTGTGAATTCTCACCAGGGTTTTTACCTATTTGGGTTTCCTCGTAACCAAAATATTGGTGTTGTGTTCAAGTGTTCTTTCATTGCGTTTATGCTTTATGTTTAGTTATACTTAATTGGATAAAGAATTGAAACTTGTAGATAATTGATTCACCCCCCTCCCCTCTCAATTATCTCTTGGGACTATTCCTAACATATGAGGCCACCACATATACCACATACAGTTCCAGTAGGTAGGTCATGTCGATACACCAAAGGTGAGGGTGGCACATTAGGCAGGGTTGGTAATGCTAAGGAGGTATTAGGTGCACATCAAGCTAAACCAATGGAGGAGACACAGGATGCTCCTGATTTTCATTTTGGTGCAAAGGTTCATCATCGTAAGGCATGAATAGATACATGTGTAGATCATCCCATGGAGGAGGTAGAGGTAGCAGACAAGGTAGATCCAGGATTGAGGTAGATGCCTCAGGATATTATTAGACATCTCTGACAATAGTTGAGAAATTGGCGCTCACATAGTTTATCATTGGAGGTGCAGTTGTGGAAGTGAGATAGAGAACTTTGAGACTGAGATGTCGATGTTAGGTGCCTAGAGGTGGAGGTGGTCCATTAGACCGGTCATGCTGCATATTATGTATCAGCTTATTATTCGATTGTTCCTCCTAGTCAGAGAGTTACTCCATACTCTCACTATATGATAGATTTTGAGGGAGCTAGGGCACCACATGCAAAGCCAACACCAGATGCACCAGTTGAAGGAGGAGTTGCACTGGATGCTGAGGACTAGGCAAATAGTTGATCTGTGATATTCCTCTATTTTTGTCATTTTGATTGTACCTCATTGCTCATTGTAGCTTATTCTTTGTATCCAGTGCCAGTAGTGCACCCCTATATGATATCGATATTTATGAGATTGAATTTTGGTTGTGACATCATGTACACTTGTCGTTTTGATTTATGATGCTTTACCATGTATATGAAAATGTATGAAGTGCTTTCTTTTCATTGTTGAATGTGATGAATATGCAATGAATCTTTATTTCGAATGTATGAATATGCAATGCAATGGTAGATGATAAATGTATGACTAATGTTTATACTTTATGGATGCACATGTATGTATAGCCATGAAAGGCATGAAAATGGGCCTTTGAAAGCCAACCATAAAAGTGCATAGCTTTTTGTAAAGTGTGTGTGCCCTATAGGGTGCACATGCTATGTTTTGAATTTCCCAAGCCTAAGCCTTGGGCAACCCAAGCCATAGCGCATGTGCCCTATAGGGTGCACGGGCTTTAGTGCATACGCAATATGGCCGTTGGGTGGTGAAAAAGGAAAGTGACACCTTTTTGGTCCCCCATCTTTGTGCATATACCCAGTTATGAATACGATATGATACTCCACCTAGTTGATTGCATACAAATTGTAGTAAAAGAAAATTCTACTTCCAAATCAACATCCTTGGTGATTGCTTTCCCATAAACATTTGGTGTTTGATAGCTTATATACTTGTTTAAATAACTCACAATTCATATAGTTGTTTAAATTGTTCAAACTACTCTCTCACAAACATTGAAAATATTGAATAAATATGTCTTCCCTTGAGTTTAATATCAACACTTTTTTACCATTCTCTCTATACATAAGGTGTGAAAATAATGAGAAGACCATCCTCATTTTTATTGTGAGCTACTTATTCATCAAATTATTTTCGGTCCATTTTACATAATCAAAGAAAATTAGGAATTAAATTATGAAAAAGACTAAAGTTACAAAATTAAAATTGTTACAAAACATTCGTTCAATTTATTATAACCAAATATGCTAAAGCTTCATATTTCAAATAATATTGAGGTTATTATATGCATTTAAAGATTGCTTTAAAATTCAAATTAAGTAGCACATTTTAACATTTTTTATCACTATTACTAAACAGAAGTAAACCTACTTAAAAATACTTCATAAAAATATTCTAATGCAATGTATTTACAATATTACTCAATATAAAATTGGTACATAAAAATAGTGCATCTTCTAATATAATCATCGAACTAAATTCTAACATATTAGTTTAAACATATAATTTCCATTGACATAATCATTACACCTCCTAATAGTACAAGTGCTAGTATTTATGTACCATTTACAAATACTAACAATGTCTTAATTTTGGCCTTGTAGAACCCAAAGCCACACTAACATCCTTTTACACCACAACTTAAGAAGCATCTTACCATTAAAAAGGTACTACTATGCGACACATCTTTAATGGTATTAGAGAGGTTATTTAAGCTTCTACATCCTCTCAAGTCTTAACTGTAGTACTCGTGAAAGGTTGCAAATAGTATTGGGAAGGCTAGTTAATTCATAGGGCCATTTTACTCAAATGTGTAGGAACAAAAAGATAAAGAAAGAAAAAAATATTTTAGTCTTATTTGACACAATAAAAGAAAATTCAAGATCATGCTCTAAATAGATTGAAAGTTGTTTCAAAACATTTCTTCAATTGATTATAACCAAATATGTAATGTAGGCATATTTCAAATTTTATAGAAGATAACACGCATGTTATTTTCAAAATAGACATATTCCAAATGTTATAAAAGATATAATGTGCATTTTGAGATTATCTTTCAAAATTTAAATTAAATAGAATCTTTTGACATTTTTTTTCATCATTGTCTACAAAATGAAAAAGTATTTACATATATTTAATATACAAATAATAAAATTTCAATACAATATATTTGAAATATTATTTAATACATAAATATTGAGAAATAAAAAAGTTTATCTTCTAATGTAATATTCAAACTATACTCTCTAATATATTGACTTACATATAATTTTTTTCGTTCACTGTAATCATTAAACCTTCAAATGTAAAACACCTTAACATAAAAAGTACTGCAACTGTGGTAGGTTGTTTATTGTATCGGGGAGGTTATTTAAGTTCCTACAACCTTTCAAATCTAAATATACTAACTGTGAAAGATTGCCAATAGTATTAGGAAGGTTATTTAATTTATAGCACCATTTCAAATCCAAGTGTTGCAACTGTGATAAATTACCAATAGTATTGGGGAGACTATTCAACCTATAACACCCTCTCAAGTTAAAGTGCTCTAGCTGTGACAGATTGCCAATAGTATCAGGGAGCTCAGTTAACCCATCACAGCCTCCCAAGTCTAATTGTTGCAATTGTGACAAATTGCCAATGTTATCAGGAAGGTTATTTAACCTGTAACACCATTCCAAATTCAAATATTGGAGATTTGACAGGTCGCCGATGGTATTAGGGAGGCTATTTAATCTTCTACAACCTCTCAAATTCAAATGTAGTAACTCTGGGAGGTTGCCTATAGAGTCGGGGAGATTTTCTAAGCTTTTACATTTCTCCATGTTCAAGTGTTGTAGCAGCTGTATATTAGGAAGTGAAAATAAGGAAGAGATGAAAATGGAGTTGCTATCTTTGAGTTGCATAATCTTCAATTGCCTAATGTTATGCACAAATCTAGAATGGTGTTTCTTCTTTATGGCTTCAAGGATCTTCTTTATTGGCCCTTTCTTCCCAATTGTAATGGGACAATGTTCCAATCGTAACCATATGAGGCTTGGAGGAAGTTTAGCTAGCGCGTCTGCTTTCATGCTTTCGATGACCACATTACGCAAATGGAGATAACGAAGACCAGGTCTGCACAGCACTTTAAGTCTCAGTGGATCGCCTCCATTGAGCCGAAGGCGAGAGAAGTTAATGTTGGATACAGTATTTAAATCGGTCGCCTCCCATAGTCGGGTACCCACTTTTTCCTTTTCTGCAATCGTCCGCCCAATATCTCGCAAATGATCGTGCATCTCGAAAATTCCTCGGCTGTCAATCTTTATCAATAACTTCATTGAAAGATTGGATACAGCAGTGTCTACCATCCTGTACAAAGATTTCCAGAAAACAACTGGACAAGTCTTTTGTTCGCCGATAAAGAAGCAAGCAATATCCACAAATATTTCCTTTTCTTCATCGTTAAGACCACAATAACTGATTTTGAGTCTTTCGTGAATATTGGGGTTGAGAGTAATGTTGTTTAAAGCTTCCGTCCAGCAGCCTATGTCATCCTACTTATCATACAAGAATGATCCAATCACTTCTAATGAAAGAGGATGCCCTTTACAAGCTTTTACTATACTTTCTGATAGATTTTCATAGTTAGGATTTGGAGATGCTCTGAGAAAAGCGTGCCAACTGAATAAGTGAAGACCTTCATTTATATTCAATCCATTCATCTCGTGAATGCATTCCGACGAGATCCCAGCAACATTGAGAATGTGTTTATCTCTAGAAGTTATAATAACTCTGCTACCAGGGGCCAACCAATCCCCAACCAAAGCATTCAATTGTATGACAGCATCGACATCATCCAATATAAGCAGAACACACTTTCCTCTCAAGCGTTCTCTGAATAAAAATATACCTTCATCAACACTATCCACTTCATCACCGTATTTGGATAAATCTTTAAGAACTTTTTTTTGTAATTTTGTAAGTCCTGTAGTTTCTGCAGCAGTGTCACGAACATTCATCACAAAAGAAGCAGCAGTAAAATGAGCATAAATTTGATTGTATACGGACTTGGCAGCTGTGGTCTTACCAATGCCACCCATACCCCATATTCCAATTTTAATCACTTCAGCTATTGAATTGAAACTTAATTTCTCAATAAGAACATTCTTCACACTGTCCAATCCAACTGGATGCTTGGCAACTTCTAATGGTACCCTGTCAAATGTCATAATCAGATCATTCACGACCATCTTTACCAATCGAGCTTCAAAGCTGCAATGTTGCCAGTATGTCAATAGAATTCCATATTGAAGGAACTTTATGTTGACATTTACTTTGTATACTTATTCTAGCTAACTAGTAATATTACTTTTTGCTATCATTTACTAGAATCTACGTTTCACTATCTTCCGTACATGGATGGAATAAAAGTAACATTTTACTTCTGAAAACTAGCGTATTCTCAATCCCTTTTAATTATTACAATAAATTAGTTTGTTCAACCTGTAGTGGATTTAAAATCAGTATTTTTTAGTGAATTATTTTTTACTAAATTTTGTAGGTCAAGTTATCTTATTTTGAAAATATAAATAATTATAATTCAATTTATATATGGTTATTAGATTTTAATATAGTTGAATTCAGAAACAAAGCATAAATTCAGTATGAATTATTAAAATTTAATATTTCAGAAGTTATAATTTGAATTTTTTTCTATTATACATATTCAAAGCTAAGGTTGAGAATGAATCTGGACAAAAAATAAAATACCTAGGATAGGATAGAGGAGGAGAATTCACATCTGACAGATTCTATGACTACTATGAAGAACATGGCATAAAGATACAGTTGGATGCACCTAGAACCCCTCAGCAAAATGGGATTGCAAAAAGAAGGAATAGGATCATCCTTGATGCAGCACGTACCATCGTGATTGAAGGAAAAGTTGCACACACCTACTGGAGAGATGCAGTCAATACAACAATCTATACCATCACTAGAATACAATTGAGGCTTGGCATGAACAAGACACCTTATGAGCTATGGTTTGGTAATATTCCTATAGTAAAATACTTTAGAATCTTTGGAAGAAAGTGCTACATCAAGAGGGATGAAGCAATAGGCAAGTTTGATGAAAGAAGTGATGAAGGTATTTTTCTTGGTTATTATACTAAAAGTAAAGCTTATAGATGTTTTAACTTGAGATTGAAGAAGATCATTGAAAGTGCTTATGTTAAGATTGATGAAAATTTTATGGTTCAAGAAAGATATCATGATTACTCACCTATGATTGAAGAAGAACCCAGTCCTTCCACTAGTGAAATAGTTGTTGAAGAGATGTTTGACAGTATTGATGATTGTTCAATGACCCTAAAACAAGTGAAGAAGAAACTCAGAAGGAAGATGAGTCAACATCACCTAAAGTTCCAAAGTATACATCTAGATATCATTCTAAGGATGACATCATTGGAGATCAGAGCGGAAAAGTCACAACAAGATCAAAAACTAAGAGTTCTGCAAGTAATGAGGCTGTATGTTTAATATCTCAGATTGAACCCTTAAGTGTTGAAGATGCATGCAATGATTCAGATTGGCATGATGCTATGAAAGAAGAACTAGATCAAATTATCAAGAATGACACTTGGGAATTGGTCTCAAGACCTAGTGATAAGAATGTGATTGGAATAAAATAGATATTTAGATACAAGATGAATGAAGATGGTATAGTAGTAAGGAATAAAGCAAGGTTAGTATGTAAGGGATATGCACAAAGAGAAGGTATTGATTATTCAGATACTTTTTCACCAGTAAGCAACTTATAAGCTATTAAGTTGTTTTTAGCTCTTGCAACATTCAAAAACTTCAAATTTTATTAGATGGATGTTAAGTTAGCTTTCTTGAATGGTGAGCTAAAAGAAGTGTATATTGAGCAGCTAGAAGGATTCACCCTATAAGACAAACCTGATATGGTATGCAAATTAAAGAAAGCCCTGTATGGACTTAAGCAAGCCCCTAGAGCATGGTATGAGAGACTTTATCAATATCTAACAAAGATTGGATTCAAGAAAGGAGTAGCAGATTGTAATCTATTTATAAGAGAGACATCTGAAGGACTACTACTTGTGGCTATATTTGTTGATGACATTATCTTTGGGGGTAATGACAAACTAAGTGCAGAATTTGCTAACGAAATGCAAAGTGGGTTTGAGATGAGCATGATTGGTCCTATCAAATACTTTTTGGGACTTAATGTGCAGCAGACAGAGAAAGGTATTTTCATAAATCAGTCCAAGTATGTGAAAGAGATACTAAAGAAATTCAAGATGGATGATTGCAAGCCAGTAGGAACACCTATGATAATAGGATGCAAACTTACTAAAGAAAATGATTCTCCAGGAGTAGATACAACATTGTACAAGTCTATGATTGGAAAACTCATATATCTTACTCAAACTACACCTGATATTTCCAATGCAGTTGGCATAGTTGGAAGATTTGCAGCAGAGCCTAAAAAAAGTCACCTCATGGCAGTAAAGAGAATATTCAAATATTTGCAGGGCACTATAGATTATGGTCTATGGTATCCTAATTCAGAAAATGTTGAGCTTCATGTGTATACTAATGCTGATTGGGCAGGATGCATTGATGATAGAAAGAGTACATCAAGAGGAGCAATGTTTCTTGGTGACAGACTTGTCACTTGGACAAGTAAAAAGAAAAATTGTATCTCTCAGTCAACAACAGAAGAGGAGTATGTTCGAGCAGCCATGAATTGTTCTACAATTGTTTGGATCAAGCAAATGATAAAGAATTTTAGAATTCAAATTGATTATCTTATTGTTATTCACTATGATAACACTATCACTATTAACATGTCGAGGAACCCTATGATGCATGCAAAAACAAAGTACATTGAGATCAAGTATCACTTCCTAAGAGAGAAAGTGGCAGAGAAAGAAGTCAAGTTGGACTATGTGAGTACTAAAGATCAGTTAGCAGACATATTCACAAAGCCCTTGCCTAAGGATACTTTTGAGTATCTCGGGGAGAAGTTGGAAGTAATTCCCTTCCTTGATTCTACTTAGAAGAAAGAAGAAAGTGCATCAGTCCTCAAGGACTGATGGATGGTTGACTACTCTACTTCAGGAGTAGTACCGATCCTTAAACTGATTGGTACCCTTTTCCATTGATTTCAAAGGGGGAGTAATATACAGTCATGAAAAATAAAAGAAGAAAAGGAGTAATATACTAAGGGGGAGTAACATTTAGTCATGAAAGTAGTTCAGTTGAGGAAATGTAGAATATTGAAGATTATTGAAGCGGATGGAGGATTCATCCTTGGTGGAGTTTTTGATGAGGAAATGGATAATGTTATAAAAGAATTATTCATTTAGGTTGGTGGTGTTTTTCATTCCATATGTTGCCATCAATGCCAAAGGGGGAGATTGTTGAAGATTTTTCAGCAAGCCAGTGCTGACCGTATGTTTGTCATTGATGAAAATATATGGTAAGTAGCATGCGTGGAAGACTTATGTAGTAAGATTTCAGTATATGCTGCATGGACATGTTATCAGCATGATATCATGGGCACAGAGGTTAACTGTTAGTACAAACAGTTGTATAGCAGCTTGTGTCAACAGTGTTCCTGACAGAGTAACAGGTAGTGTTCTCTGAATGATTGTTCATACAATTATCATGGAGCCTTGCCCATTTGGATATGTGATGGAGACATGTTAGTGATGTTACATTCATCGACGCAGAGTCTATTCATTAGTAAATGTGAATTTATGTAGTTGTTATTCACCAGTAGTAGTTTCCTGTGTTTATTCAGAACAGCCGAAAGAGATTTTATTGGTACAAGAGTTGTGCCTATCATTTCGGTATGCACCCTTGGATTAGTGCTTGAAGAAGAGTTAGTAATGTTCAGTTAAGAGCGCATGATGTAATTCAGCTTGAGGAGAAAGATTCAGTTACTTTGGTAGAGTCGACAGTGTGTAGCGTGCGTTTACATTTATCATTATTGGACAGGTCCCAGAATGTGTTGTGTGGTTAGTAGAGCCGACATAATTATTATTGGAGTTTGTTATGGCTTCTCTAATATGATTTCAAGGTGGTTCTAACAAGCCAAATTGATTAAATCATTTAGAGGAAAGATATTTATAGGCAGACATTTGTGATTGCTAGGGTGTGGTTCAGAGTTTATTATGAAGAGTAGAGCAATGTGCGAAGTGTTGAGCCATCAGTAGAAGGTCTATGTGACCAAGTAAAGTATTTTTGCTATACATTGGTACTGATCCAGATAACAGGTCTAAGCACAGTTCACCAAGATCCAGATATAATGTGTATCTGTTATTCAGAAGATTGTAGCCTTCACCCATTTGAGTAGTGTGCTCTCGAACAATGCGTCCTCACTCCTAATTACAGGGTTAATTATAAAAGACTCCTAACAAGGTCGGACCCTTGACCAGGTCACTGTACTAAATACATTGTAAAGCAACTCCTAACAGGGTTAAGGATCTTCTAATAAGGATCATAATACACTAGTACAAATTATTAGTGGGTGTCAATTCTCACTAGGGTTTTTACCTATTTGGGTTTCCTTGTAACCAAAATATTGGTGTTGTGTTCAAGTGTTCTTTCATTGTTTTTATGCTTTATGTTTAAGTATACTCAATTGGATAAAGAATTGAAACTTTTAGATAATTGATTCACCCCCCTCCCCTCTCAGTTATCTCTTGGGACTATTCCTAACATATGAGGCCACCACATACCACATACAGTTCCAACAGGTAGGTTTGCAGTATTACAACGTCGATACACCAAAGGTGAGGGCGGCACATTAGGTGAGGTTGGCAGTGCTGAGGAGGTATTAGGTGCACATCAATCTGCACCGATGTACAGGGATAACTTTAAGGAACCCCCCCTCCCGAAAAGTATAAAATTGTGGCGAATCACATGTGATTTGGGTGAAAAAAATTTAATAGTGTTGACAAATTATGCGTCAATCTATGGATATTTGGTGGTGAATTTTTTAATAGTTTACACAATTTTTATAAAAAAATGGCGATTAAAATTTTTTTTTTAAATAAATTTATTAATATTGATGGCGAATTATGTTTTGAAATATGGGTATTGGTTGGCAAATATTTTAATAACCAATACCATTTTTATAAAAAAATGGCGAAATTATTTTCCGAATAGTTGAATTAATTTATTTGTTATTGGAAATTTGAATACTGACACGTTGCATCGGGTTCCACAGTCCTAGTCCCATCACCCATGACTATGATAATGACGTCAGACTCAAATGACAAACGTCTGTTGGATTTAATACGTATCAATGGCCAAAGATGAATTTTGGGCATATTGCTGGTCCTTATAACATTTACTGAAAACTATCGGTGGAAACATGACACGTGTCATGTTTCCGCCGATAGTTTTCAGTAAATGTTATAAGGACCAGCAATATGCCTGAAAAGTATCATTCTTAATTTGGCATTTATTAGATAGAAATAAAGTAAAGTTTTAAGTAATGTACTGAGTATATTACCATTTACCATAAGCGATGTGTAGAATTAAATACTGAAATGATATATATTGTAAATTTGTAATCGCAATGCAGATATGTATAATGTAACTATGTTAAAAAATATAATATGATAATGTTTTAAGAATTTTGAAGTGCTACTTCTATTCTTTTTTGTTATTATTATAAGAATCGTTAATTATATTTTGCCAAATATACTATAAAAAATTTTCATTAAATAATTAAATGTTTCCAAACTTCATCATTCAATGGCGACTGGGTAATATAGTTATAATATAGTTAATGATTAATATTCAAATTTTTTTTTGATCGATGAAGGGCCGAAGCTGAGATTTTTATATATATAAATACAAACATAAATTAACAAAGTATCTATCATCAGTTCACGCCCACTATTGTAGGGCCTAATGTTCAGAACAAAATCATTTCAACTTTCAGTAACAGTAATCGGTTGATACCGATATTTACTTCTAAAACCATCAATTTGCAAATTTAAAATTAAAGAACAACGGTCATGTCTTGGCGCTTGCAAGGAATCGATAGCCCATATTCAAACTGAGACCAGCTTTATGTCCCGACCAAAGACCCTCTTATTTTTCCCAGGCTTCGCGACTTAACCTTTATCTTTAGTCACGCAACTGCGATCACAAACTCACTCAGAAATCTCCGGCCACATCACCAGTCAGTAGCCAACCAGAATCAAGCAAAACAACATCACTAGGGACCCGCCTTAACTCTGCAATGGTGACATATAACAATTGTCGCATGATCGCATAGCCAGGAAATGGGCTATGCGAACATGCGACATACCTCCATGTCACCCTTTTACCTTGCCCTATGACCACCATCGCCAAAACACAGGGTTTGTCACATGATCGCAAAGCATGAAATTGGTTCATGCGAACATGCAACAAACTGTCACGCCAGCCGTAAATCTTGAAACACGCTGGCCAACTTGCAAGCCCCTCTGACCATGGCCCCATTGATAATTTCCATGTCTCCGCCACATCGACCAATCAAAAAATGTCGCATCACCATCTACCACCGGGCTGAGGAATAGGTGTCAACCAGTCGCATGATCACATGTCAGAAAACTCTGACATGCGATCATGCGACAGCCACCGACAAGATGCCACATAACCACCAGCGGGACCACTTCCCTCCCCTCCAACGGACCCATCACAAGAAGTAACCGGTCGCTTGGTCACATGTCAGAAATTTTTGACATGCGATCATGTGACAACTGAACATTTTACCAGCTCAGCCAATCACAACCTAACACCTCGACGATGAATCATCACGTGGTCCCATTGCAGACAAACCAATCACATCTAATCGGATGGTGGGCGCATGATCGCATGGGGAGAGAATATTCCATGTGATCACACACCGACCATCGATCAAAATCTCTAGCCCAAGCCCCGCTGACCACACTCCATCTCTTTATTTCTTTCAGCCAATAGCGGAGCGCCATTTGTGCATACATGTTACCGTGGCCCACAGTTTGAAACCCTACACCGTAAAGAAGAATCAATGGCCGGCATGATTTCGCATATCTCTGGCAACTCCCTTGCGCTTTAGCGACCACCGTTGATGCTCTGACATGACAAGACCGTCTGACTCATCCGAAAACCAGGCCCCACCATTGAGATTTAGCAATAAAGGCAAACTCCCATTCACTGGAGACTTTCTCCATTCCCTGACCTAGCGACAACTAACATGATGAAGAATTGGGCCCCTCACAATTGCAGCAGCGCACATACTCAATGATGAATCATCACGTGGTCCTAGTGCATACAAACCAATGGCATCTAATCAGACGGTGGGTGCATAATCGCATGGGGAGAGAATATTCCATGCGATCACACATGCTCTGCATTCTACTAGTGGCTCACCTACAATTGGATTGTCCACGGGCTCAATGAATGGATACTTTGCTACCCAATCAAATTTAAATCTCCTAGCCATCTCCCATTGACGATCAGTTTTTTCTTTCAATTTTCCTCTCCCTTTAGTGTTACTGTTAATTGCACCATCATCATCACCGAAGTCGATTGAATCATCCTGGTACTAGTTATTTATTGGATATTCTTCGTCAAGGTCATCTTCATTAGAGATATCAGGTTCTGCAACTTCGTCACCATATTTATTAGGCTCCCCAATTTGTTGTATAGACTCCTGTGTAGGTTGAGATTGTACAGGTTCCTCTGATGATGTACCTTCCTCACTTTGACCAACACTGTTGCGTCTACCCCCGCCAAAGTATGAAGATATATTTATGCATTTCATTGACCTCTCTTGGACATCTCAACCTTCATTAGTCCTCTTCCTGTTTAAATTTGACTGTGACATCTCCATCAAATTAAGGCTGCAATAAAATACTACGAACTCGTAGTCATAGTCGTTCCGGTTCACTACCGATCGCAATTGTGAGCTCTAAGCTCATAATCAACTGAATTATTATGCTACTAAGTACTAAATGAAAATCTCTCGAAGGCTCCTTCTTTCCAACATGTTTCAATAATGAAACTCATATATCTTAAATAGACAACTACAAATAAACCATTTTCATATCAGCCATCAGATTTTGCCTCATAATCGGCATCCTCCATTTTGGCGAATGGGCCGACCGTTACATATGATAAGAACTAATATTTGGTGAACCCTGCATAATTTCAAGTAATCGAGTGGGTGAATAGAGCGGGAAGTTGGGACCCCATTGCGTGTGATGCATGGCAAATTGGGTCCTAGGACAAATAAAAATTTCACATAGGAAAATGGGAATTTGGCGAATGGTGATCGTCGAAAGAGACACTCAATTTAATCCATGGCGAATAAGAGTAAACAGTAAAGAGAAATATGGGCGAAGAACCCGACTACCAAACTGAAATTACCTAATAATAGTGGTGAAAATTCCGACCACTATATGACCATTTTATAAAATCTGGGCGAATAATCTGACCTGTATTTTATTGTTTTATTCGCCTATTTCTATCACCCGATCATGACATATTCGCCAATTAGCGAATATTCACCACTAAAAAAATCCCTGCTGATGGAGGAGACACAAGATGCTCCTGATTTTGATTTTGGTGCAAAGGTTCATCATCGTAAGGCACGAATAGATACATGTGTAGATCAGCCCATGGAGGAGGTAGAGGTAGCAGCCGAGGTAGATCCAGGATTGAGGTAGATGCCTTAGGATATTATTAGACATCTCTGACAATAGTTGAGAGATCGGCGCTCACATAGTTTATCATTGGAGGTGCAGTTGTGGAAGCAAGATAGAGAACTTCGAGACCGAGACGTTGATGTTAGGCACCTACATGTGGATGTGGTCCATCAAACTAGTCATGCTACATATTATGTATCAGCTTATTATTCTATTGTTCCTCCTAGTCAGAGAGTTACTTCATACTCTCACTATATGATAGATTTTAAGGGAGCTAGGGCCCCACATGCAGAGCCAACACCAAATGCACCAGTCAAAGGAGGAGTTGCACTGGATGCCGAGGACCAGGAAAATAGTTGATCTATGATATTCCTCTATTTTTATCATTTTGATTGTACCTCATTGATCATTGTAGCTTATTCTTTGTATCCAGTGCCAGTAGTGCACCCCTATATGATATCAAATTTTGGTTGTGACGTCATGTACACTTGTCATTTTGATTTATGATGCTTTACCATGTATATGCAAATGTATGAAGTGATTTCTTTTCACTGTTGAATGTGACGAATATGCAATGAATCTTTATTTTGAATGTATGAATATGCAATGCAATGGTAGATGATAAATGTATGACTTCTGTTTATACTTTATGGATGCACATGTATGTATGCAATGGAGATATGAAATGAGTATGAAATGTAATGTAATGTAAATGCAGCAATACACATGACATATTTTGCAAGTACATGATGAAGACATGTGCTCAGTCATTGTCAAAATGAATGTTTAACCCAAAATGGTGACGACTTGCTAATTAGATGTGGGGACCTTTACGTGGCATTCAGTCCTTTAGATGGTTTTGTTATTGCAAATCTAGAGAATCTCAAACGCCAATGCTTTATTCAGATTATGAGAAAGATGCAACCATGCAGAATGCAAATGCAAATGAAATGTAAGACCTAGGACTTAGTCACTGATCATATGTCGGTCCTTTATCATCACTAAATATTTTTAAGGTAACACTGAATAATCAATACAATGTCCACTAGTTAGGCAAATATGAACATATGAATATTGATTTTTATTTTGAAATGTCAGATTTAGATATAAGCATCAAGGCACAAAACCTAGGATGACTTGAATATCATGTCCATTTTGATTTAGCAATTTGTATAAGCATCAGAACATAAATGTTGTGATGACCAGAATAGGCCTTGCGTACAAACACACCAAGCAGTTGTAGAGATCATTCTGTTTCCAATGTGAATTACCCGCAGTGACCCTTTATCATTCACATCCTTGGGTAGTAGCTTGTTTCACAATAGGATTAAGAAATCATTCAAAAAGATAAAATTTAGATCAAACTTCCTTGGAGCATCTAGGTATCAATGGTCGAGGTACACATGGCCATCTAATTGTGATGGAGGCACTTATAGTGGACACCAATTCAATCTAGAATTTCCAAAGTTATTAGATTGTCACTTACAAGAAGAAGAAAAATAAAAGATTATGCCCCCAGTCATCACTCTGTAAATCCCATAAAGGACATCATCGAGGAGTTCGACGGGATAGAATATGCAAAAATCTCAATGTGAATCAGTTAGCATATAAAAGATTTAAGCATGTCATAGAGATTGTGTTCGGTTTGTTGTTGTTGTTTGTGTTGTGTTGTTGTAAGGTGCAAAATCCTTTTCTGGTAAGGAGACTGACTGACTGACTCATACATAGCTTGAAAGGATCTTGATTGGATATGACTCACATGAAGATACTGAGGGCCATAGGTTATGACATTGATTGCCCCCAAGTTGAAACTTTTATAGGACACTGACACTTTTCCTAGACGGTGCTCAGACCGACTTTATTGAAAATAGAATGTGAAAGAAAACCAAGAGATATGTACAAACTAAAGCAGTACTGAAAGCTGGGAAAGACCAAGATTGCACTGATAGATGGAGTGTTTTGATACAAGTGGTGCCCATTAGCCAAGTTTTCACCATCTTGGCAGAGATTCTATTTTTGCTACTAAGGCGCCTGTTTACCATGTTTTCACCAAGCCACTTTTTTTTTTCTTTTTTTGTATTTTTCATCTTTTTTATTTTTTTGTACTTTTATAGTTTTCTGATTTTTATGCCTTTTTCAAGACATTTTCATAGACTAAATGTCTTAGGCATAGAATTTCTTCAAATGGAGAACGTTGATTGGTTCTCAGAGCTATTCTCCTTTAGTCATTAAGATTTGATAGGATCTAGAGCCAAAAGCAGTAGTGATAAGAAAGGGACCCAGGTAGTTGGGTTCAAACTTCCACTTGCATTCTCGATGGGATTGATTTTTAGTATTCTCTCTCAAGACTAGATCACCAACCTGAAATTCTTTGTGTTTGACTTTCTTGTTGTAGCCTCTAGACATTCTTTTCTAATATACTCTGAGATGATCATACGTAGCTTGTCTATGCTCATCTAGTAGTTCCAGTTCTTGTAACCTAGATACTCTGTAATCATCATCGGTTATTAGACCATACATTCCGATTCGTAGTGATGGGATTTCAACCTCAATAGGAAGCACCGGTTTAACCCCATATACTAAAGCGAAAGGAGTAGCCCCAGTCAGCACTTTGAAACTTGTTCTATAGGCCCAAAGAGATGGATTTATCATCAGGTGCCATTCTCTTCCTATCTTGTTGACTGTACGATGCAATATTTTCAATAAGTTCTTATTGGACACTTCAGCCTGTCCATTCCCTTGAGGATAGTAAATAGATGACCAATGTTGAGTGATCTTGAATTTGGAGCATAAGGAATCTAGGTTCTTGTTCTTGAACTGGCCTCCATTGTCTATGATGATGGAGTGTGGGATACCATACTGACAAATGATGTAGTCCAGGATGAACATTGATATTTGTTTTCCAGTTGCTTGAGTCAAAAGAATTGCTTCTACCCATTTTGTGAAGTAATATGTTGTTGTAATGATATGGGTGTGACCATTTGATGAATGTGGATAGATAGCTCCTATGAGATCAAACGCCCATTGTTGGAAATGCCATTGCATTGTAAAGTGAATCAAATCTCTCCCTGGTACATGAATCAAGTTTCCATGGACTTGGCACTTCTAACCATTCTTAGCATATTTGATGGTCTCTTTTTCCATGTCTGGCCAATAGTACCCAACCCTAATGAGTTTTTGAGGTAGTGTTACACTGTTGGAATGTGATCCACAAATACCTTCGTGGACTTCCTCTAATGCACGTTGAGACTCATCACGTTCTAAACACCTAAGAAGTGTACCATCTAGACTCTGTTTGTATAGATCATTACCAATGATGACATTTTGTGATGTGTTTCAGATAAGATAACATTTTCTATGTCAGTTGAAGGAATCAGGAATGATTTTGTCTCAAAGGTAAGAATATAGGTGTTGGTAGCGTGAGGAATCATGACCTACAATGGTGCAGATCATGCGGGTTTCAAGACAATCATATGCAGGGAATGACAGTGCTTCCACCCACCAAGATATCGTAGCATAGCTCATGTTCAGGCTGATGTAGTAAAGATGATAGTGTTTCCATAGCATCAACAGCCTTGTTCTCCATTCTAGGAGTATATTCAAACATGATAGATATGAATTATTTCTTTAAGTCATCTACCATGCGTTTGTATGGAACAAGTTTCTCATCCTTTGTTTGATACACATCATTGACTTGGTGTATGACCAGTTGTGAATCTCCATGAATGTGTAGTTCTGTTACTCTCCATTCTAGTGCTATTTTCATACCATTCAGTGAAGCTTCATATTCAGCTATGTTGTTGGTACAAGGGAATTTGATTCTGAATGCTTTAATTATGGAGTAACCTTGAGGTGTTATGAATAGTATACTAGCTCCAGATCCATTCTATGTGTAGGATCCTTCAAAGAATAATTAACATGTTCTACAAGATAGGTGCATAATAGAGGAATCAAGAAATTCCATTTGCATTGGTTGATCATCGAATATTGGTGCTTTAGCTAACTAATCTGCAATGACTTGTCCTTTGGTAACTTTTCTCTCAACATACTCTATGTCAAATTCGCTCAATAGCATGACCCATTTCACTAATCTACCTGTGAGGGCAGCTTTTCTCAATAAGTACTTCAATGGATCAATCTTTTCTATTAATTATGTAGTATGAGCTAACATGTAGTGTCTCATCTTCTGTGATGCATAGATGATAGCTAGACATGTTTTTTTATCATGGAATAGTTCTTTTCATAAGCTACCAGTGTTCTGTTGATGTAGTAGATAGCTTTTTCCTTATTATCATCATGTTGTGCTAGTAATGCCCCTAGTGATGTATCTGTGGTAGAGACATATAATATCAAAGGCTTCCCTTGAATAGGAGGCATCAAAATAGGAGGATTTTCCAAATATTTCTTGATATGATTAAAGTTATTTTCACATTCCTCGCTCCATGAGAAGGTCACACCTTTATGTAATGTCTTTGTGAAAAGTTGTGATATGTCTGCTAGCTGAGATATGAAGCACCTGATTGATTGCACCCTTCCTTGTAAGGTCCTCATTTGATTGATATTTTTAGGAGGTTACATCTCCATGATTGCTTTGAATTTTGTTGGATCTACTTCAATTCCTTTTTTTGAAACAATGTAACCTAGAAGTTTTCTTGAAGTGATGCCAATGGCACATTTCTTAGGGTTCAGTCTGAGACTAAACTTTTCCATTCTATCCAGTATTTTTCTTAAGTCAGCTAGATGTTTAGATCTTGTCATTGATTTAGCTAAGGTGTCATCAACATATTCCTCCATGGTTTGATGCATCATATCGTGGAAGATAGATGTCATAGCTCGTTGATATGTAGCACCAGCATTCTTAAGACCAAATGGCATGACATTTCAGTAGAAAGTACCCCATGCACAAGTAAAAGTTGTTTTCTCTTGATCTTTTGGTGCGATCTTGATTTGTTGTATCCATAAAAACCATCCATTAAAGAGTACATTTCAAAGCCCGTAGTCATGTCCACTATCGTATTGATGTTTGGTAGTGGAAAGTCATCCTTAGGGAATGCTTTATTTATGTCTCTGAAGTCTGTGCACACTCTTATAGATTTGTCTGGTTTTGACACTGGAGCTATGTTTGAGATCCACTATGCATAATCTATGACTCAGATAAATCCAGCCTTTAGTAACTTTTCTAGCTTAGCTTTGACTATGAGTGCAACATGTGGATGCATTTTTTGCAACTTCTATTTAATAGGTTTGACTCCTGAGCTATAGAAAGATGATGCATGATGAGATCAGGATCTAACCCTGGCATATCTAAATATTTCCATGCAAAGTTGATCTACTTCTCTGTTAATTTTTTTTAAATGCTTGCTTCTCTTCTTCTGACAGAGATTGAGCTACATGAATCAACTGTGGTTCTTCTGTTGTGCCCAAATTGAAAGATTGAATTGGTTCTATCAACACTGGAGATCTCTCTTGTAAATGACTTAGAAGGACATCAAATATCTCATCCTTAGGCACCTCAGAGAGGTTTTCACCTTCGGATACATCTTTTGGTTTTACTATTTTAGGTTTTGAGATAGCCACATAGTGGTTTTCACCCTCAAAACTCCTTTTCTTTTTACTTTTGTTCTTTTGACTGAGATATTTGATATCTGACTCTATCATGCTGACGCTAGGTTCACTGATGGAATTCATCATGGGTTCCACTACGTTTAGGTAGCAGGCGAGAGCATAGTCTATTTGAAAAGTATGGATGTCTTGGCTAGGATCATTGGATATTTGGTCGATGAGTTCAGGGTGTTGGATAGTAAGCTCTAGAAAAGATTGGCTGATCGTGTTTACACATACGATATTGTCATCATTAGTTATGATCTGACTTGCGAATTCAAAGGTGATATTACTACTCAAGATATTTAGTTCATTAGTTGTCTCAACATCATTATTGGACCCATCGTTAGTGATAAGTGAATCAGACTCACGAGGTTCATCATTTCATTATGGAATCATGTTGAGCGTAGGTGTGTATTGGTGAATGACATCTATGTGTTTTTTTGTGATAAGCTCATCTTCTTCTGGAACAATTCCCCATTCACAGTCATTTGATTCTTCATCTGGATCTCTAGAAAAATCAAGAATATGTGTGAAATCAGGATGGATTCCCCAAGCAGGATTTCCTTAAGAGTCAGAGCAGAACTCATATTCATGGGAGTCTGTCTCAGAATCACTATTGTGTCCCAAATTTTCAGCTATTGTGATAGGTTCACCTTCTTCTTCTTGTTTTTTTTTAGCACCAGTCGGTTCTTGTGTGGCAACTGTCTCTTGTTCAGTAGTAGGTTCTTGTGTGTCTACTACATTGATTCTTTTAGGTTCATTTTCCTCCTTGAGAAGGTTTAAGATGTTTTGAGGAATGTGTTCATAAGGGAAAACATATGTAGCATCAGAGTCATCACTGTCTTCTTGGTGTGTTTCCTCTTCCTCATTGTTGTCTATTCCCGGTTCTATCTGTTCTATCACATGAGAAGAATTTCTACTAAGATGGAAAGGTTTCTTCTGATAACCTAGACTTGTAGTGTCCTTGGTAGTTCTCCCACAATGTTCAATGGGTCTAATGATGCCTTTGCCTCTTGTTCCTAGAGGCCCTTTTCCCATGTATCCCATTTTAGACATTAGCTTGTGACTTGGTCCATATGATTTTGAAGGAACTTTAGGTGTTTTAGAGTCACACTTTTGAACTGTCTATGATTGAGACTCATCCTTGTATAACCAGGCAAGCATGACTTCCTCTTCATCAGATTCTTGTTTTGACACTTTTTTTGTGATAAAGCTTCCATTGAAGATGACCTTAGGTTCTTTAGTTATCTATTTTGCCTTTTCAGAAGGTTGTCCATATGATCTTGGTGAAAGTGGGAGATAAGTGAGAGATAGGACTGGCTCCATTGTGTATTGTCCCATGCCAGTGTCTCTAATCTTGACTCCTTTTGATAGGTCTCCCATTTTAGAAGTAGATGCTATGTCTATTTTCTTGGTGGAAGACTCCCAATTATGTGGAACAAGTTTATCTGCACTTTCTTTCAAGGTGTTGCAAGACACTGATGTGTCTGCAGGTATAGTGACTTCTACTCCATTGTAGGGAAATTTTAGACATTGATGGTACGTTGACAGAATAGCTTTCATTTCATGTATCTAGGGCCTTCTTAGAAGAATGTTATAGGCCAGTGGAAGATCTATTACTTGACAAGTGATATCTCTAATGACAGGTCCAGTTCTGATAGGTAACACAATAACTCCTTTTGAGGACCTCTCTTGTTCGTCATATGCTTTTATGGTTATCTTATTTTTAGGATCAATAGAATCTTCTGAAAATCCCAGTTGTGAAACCAATTTGTAGGAACATATATTCAGACCAGCGCCTCCATCTATCAACACATGTTTGACACAACGGTTTTGGATTAAGACTTCAATATGCAAGGGTTGGTTATGCGGGTGACTCAATGAGTTGTCATCTTCTTCTGAAAAGGATATATATGTACTGAGGGGGCGTCAAGTGACCCACCATTGTTTGGAATATGTCAAGATCAAGGTCTTCAGGAACATTAGAGCCAACTAGAGCTTTGTCCAGAATTGCACGATGAGCAGGAGACATGTGAAGCAACTTGAATATAGTGATTTTAGCATTAGTATATTGTAGTTGTTGGATGATGTTGTATGATCTCTTTGGACTCTTTAGAATTGGAAGATTTGGAAGTAGTCCTTTGTTTAGATGCAGATGCAATATTAAATGACACCTTTTGGGCATTTGATGAACTCAAGTTTTGTCCTTGGAGAGTCGCCTGAGCTTGAGATCGAGTAATTACATTAGTTGTCATGTTATCTTTGTCCTTTCTAATAATAGTGATGACATTATAGTGTTTGGATAGGCATGGTTCTGTAATACCCCAAAAATGAGCTATAGGTTCATTAATCTCTTACATCAACAAATCAAAAAAAATTGATACAAAAGTCCTAACCTAAGGCGCATCTACACATCATTGAATCCTAATTGATTATCCTAAATTCTGCATCAGGGAATATTCCTAGTAATATTCTTAATTTATCTTAATTATCTTTAATATTAATGATTATTTGGTGATAAATGCTATTTATCCTAAAGTTTGATTAATTGAATATTCTAAGTATTTAATTAATTAGATTTAATACTGCCACTTAATTATTTAATTATATTTATTCCTAAACTGTATTATTTCATTTTAACAATAAATAAAAAATCTTATGACTAATTGATTAAATTCCTATTTAATTAATTAAAGTCAGTTGTTGATATTTAATAATATAGTTTTTGAATAAAAGTTTGATTTAATAATTGACTAACCCATAAATCAATTATTTTATTTCAAAAATCAGTTAAGTTGAGGATAAATCTCTTTATTTATTTAATTAATTCATAATTAATTGTGCACATTCAAAGAGTAATTAAACTTTAAATTAGAAAATCAATGCAAGTTGTTAAGTTTTGGAAACTCAACATCTATTTTGAGTTCAAAGCTGATCTAAACTTCTGATTTGAGTTAAAATGTAGTTCTTGCATGATTGTGTGAGTTAATTATCTCTAATTTCTTGTTGACTCAAAAATCAACCTAAGTTCATCAAGAGTGATTTATGAATTTTCTCATGCACCCTCAAAGCCCTGGATTTCTATAAAATCAAGGCTTCAACTCTTCTAAGATCAATCCACGAAATTGCATCCTCACACTGGCAAATTGGTGATCGAAGAATCCATCTTTGCAAATCCAAGCTATTGTGAGATTTTCATTTTTTTTGAGCATTCATATCATTTAGCATATCATTCTTAGATAAATTGCATATCATTTGAGTTTCATATAGATTAGTTTTATATCAAGTTTTTCATCTAATTGCATAGAAAATACAAAAATATAGATCAATTTGCATTCATTCCATATCTATATTCTGCATTCAAATCCTTCATTTAGGTGTTGCATTGTCACTGGTCTTGGTCTAATCTGAGAATATCATACTCGCACCTACTAGAAGGCAGTAAATCGCTTGGTTAGTTTAGTTTTCATTTCATTGCACGATTTTGATTTTTGCTAACCTCTAATGTTTTACTGAAGTGTTGTGTCTACAACTAGGTACAAAATTCACACACCCATTTCTGGCACCCACCGTGGGGCCCTGAAATGGGTTTCCATTTCAATTCTATCAAATTCTATCAATTTCTTGTCATTTTCTAATTAAAGTTGTGATCTTTTATTTTCTGTCTGTACATTTTTCATATGAGTTTTGTTAGAAACTCGTACCAGGAAGTACCCACTATCGTAGGACAATTGAGTCTATTGAGGCTCATATCAGAAGCTACATGTTGTCATTTGGGAGCTCAATTGTCGTATGAAAAGACACCCATTGTCGTACGAGTTTCCAGATTGTTGTGTGGGAGGTTACCCACTGTCGTACGAGTTTTGACACCATAAATCAATTATCATTTCAAATTTTTAGGTAGTTTTCCAAATTGGATTTTCAGATTTGGACTGACAACTAACCCTAACAATTGAGATTTTCTATTTCTAATTGGTATCTGCTAATTCTGATTGGGAAAAGCATGAGAAAAATTGCTAAAATAGGTAAAAATCCACTAAGCGCGTTGCGAGGAATTCAAGTATTCTTCTCAATCTGATAACACTCTAATTTGGATTAAAAATGAACTCTCATGTGTCAAGCTTGTGTGACTTTTATTCCTTTCATATCACAGACTTCTTTTTGGGCTATAAAAATGAACATAGATTTGCTTTCTACATATATGTTACACATAGTAAATAGGCCCTATGAACACTATTTGTGGATGATCTTGAGAGAGTGGGCTTCATTCACTTGTTCACGCATGTGAAGCTCTTCTTGATGAAGGATCCCCTTGTAGGTAGGGAGGATACTAAAATTGTCTTGCGTTCTACTGGATTTGTAGTCCTCAACTTTTGAATGATACATTCTCTCTCTAGAGAGGTTGATAGGTCACGAGTTGTTGACATCACAGATCTTGGTGAGATAGTTTCAGTCTTAGCATGTCAGATTAATCTATCTGCTTTTTCTTGGTGAGGTGAAGAGGCTAGGGGACTATGCTCTACTTCCTTTTTGGATAGTACAAGAAACCCAGATCCTTGAATCTGATCTAGTCCCCCTGTGGTATCTTCTGTCACCTTTAGAGAGGGTTAATCATAGTGGACATTCCCTTAATTGGGTCAACCACGTGGATAGAACCTCAAGCGGTAATAGCCATTTTTGTTGTGGTAGCAACAACCGCTATATAAATGTCCTTGTGGAGGAAATCTCCACAGGTGTGATCTCTTGTTGGGCTGTCAAATCTTCCTAGCAACTCCTGATGTATTAAATTCTTAGACTGTGTCAAAACCCCGATGCACCTAGATTGGACTTCACCCTCTTGAGATCACAAAAGTTGTAGAGTCAGACCATTACTACAAACCCTAGTGAGGCCAAATTTTCATTTTCTAGGAATATGTGCGTTATTGAAAAAACTTTTTTGGAACATACACAAGTAGCACTCCTAGGGATTAGCACATTCAGTCACTTGATTGTTCATGAGCAGGGTTTCTTTGTCCCCTGTTCATTGTTTTCAGACATGGTTGGAATCACTTGCTTGCTCTTTTGCATGCTTGTTTATCTATTTGGTTACTGAAAATGAACAATCCTGGTATAATCTTCAAATCTGGATAGATAATTTTGCAAACAATCTGAAACTGAAAGCCTAAAATTTGCAAAATCTGAAGCAAAATTCCTTTCTAGAGTCAAAAGTCATCCCACAGAGTCAGAAAGTCATACGAGTTTTGTCTATTATCGTTTCAGAATCCATGTATTGTTGTATGATAGCTTGTATAGTGTCATACGATTTTTGTTGCCAGTCGAAAGCAAAAAGTCAAAATCCTACTATCAACTGTCGTGCGTGTCTTGCAATTATTGTGCGAGTTTTTTCAACTGTCTTTTCAGAGCATACCCACTGTCATACGAGTCTGCAGAAGGTCATTTGAGAAATTTTGAAAAATTGCCAGAAAGTTGTCAAAATTGCCAAATATTCAGCTTTTACAGCCTATTTCCAGAGTTTGTCAAATAAATCACTGTGTCAGGAACATAGCAGAATCTAGAAAGAATCCAATCATTCTCCTAAAGTAGCCTCTTGAGTCTGATTTAGCCTTCTATTTAATCAATTTGAGTCTTTTTCATCTTGTGTCAAAACCTTGTCAAATCATCAATCTCTAATTAATCTTCAAAATAGCTAAGTGTTGCGAACTCATGTCCGCTATCTTTTGGGCATCTACCCATACATCTAGGGCATAGTATCCTTCATTTACATCTAATCTAATCTTCAATCAATCTAATCTTGACAAGGTTGCATCATCTAATCTTCTTGAATCAATTCATTCTTCATTTGTCTTAATCTCGCTCTCTTGCTTCACCTAAGGTTAATGGTGGAAACTAGAGCTTCATCATGAAAACATAGAGAACAACCCGAAATCTCTTTAGAGACATCTTGTGTGATCACTCAGACCTTTCATCAATCCTACGACACTAACAAATTCAGAGAAGAAGCTCTTGGAAATCTATTCTTGAAGGGTGGTTACATCACCCCTCCTGTCTCAATCCATACAGTTAATCAACCAACACCTCCTGCATCAATTCATGGAAGCTACCAAATGACCCCACATCGATTTGTCTCAAGTAACTCTCATAACAACAATATGTCTCAAGATGGGACAAACCATGGGTCTCAAAGAGCTCACTCTCAACATGGTGGGGATCAAGAACCTACACCTTCTGAAATTACCCAATATCAAAATGATGATAACTTCAAAAGAATGATGAAGCATTTCTTGAAAGAAGATATAGAGGCATATTTTCTAGAGCCAGCTCATCAAGGAGCTAAACTTCCTCCCAACTTTAATGTTGAAGATATCATTACCCATGAGGAAGAAACTCCTATTAGAGCTATGATAAAACAAATGCACGCTATGCAAGTCAAACTTAAAAAAATTGAAAAAGAAAAGGAACCTAAGGAGTTCTCCATGGAGGCCCTATGCCCTTTTCCATTCGATAAAGACTTGTATATGCCACCATTCCCTAAGAGAGTGAAGATGTTGAAATATGATAAGTATGATAGAAACTCTGACCCTCAAGATCATGTTAGGGGATTCTATACACAATCTATGGAGTTCATGCATGAATCAACCTATCTGATGCGTCTCTTTCCTAGATCTCTGGGAGGAGCAGCCATTCATTGGTTCTCTAGAATACCTTGTACAATCAAAACCTTTGAGGAGTTGATCAAATTTTTCTATCAGCAATACTCCTATAACATCCAGCATCCGGTCACCATGATCGATATTTGCAATCTCAAATAATATCCAGGAGAACCATTCATGACATTTCTCAAAAGATGACACAAGAAATTCTCTCTATATGCTAGACTTATTCCAGAAATTGAGAAACTAGAAATCTTCATCAATAATCTTGTTCTAGAAATCAACTACCCTTTACAAATGCAAAATCATACATCTTTTGATAAGATGGTAGACAATGCGATCAAAATTGAAAAAGTACTTATGAAAAAAGGAGACATCACACTTCAAAATGACAAGTATGAATCTGGATCTAGTTCTAAGGACAAGAACAAAAACTAGAACAAGAACAAAGGCATCATCATAGATGGTGTTGTTGACACTCTGTGTGCCCCCTCTAAGGCACCAGCTTTCAATCTAACTGTTAGTACCCAAGCCATCAAAGCTTCAAAACAAAAGGTATCTGAATAATCTCAAAAGATGAAAGAGTACAAACCATGGTCTACTGATAATAAATGAAAGTTCACTCCTCTTGGAGAATCTTTGGAATCAGCTATGAAAACTCTATTGGCTAACAATATCATATCTTTTCCTGAGATCTGACAATTTGATCCTGAACCTAAACCAAAATGGTGGAAAGTGAACGAATTTTGTGACTTCCATCATAGTAAGGGTCATAAAACTAATAACTACTTATGCTTGAAACATACCATACAAGATAAAATTGATAATGGAGAAATCCTAATTGATAATCACAAGAGTAATAACGATCATACAACATTCACATAGCCATTTCTGAAACATGGTCAAGGAGACTTGTCTTCTCAGCCTAATATGGTTGCAAAGGTCAATTATGCTTACCCTAGGAATAATGTTGTTATCAATATGGTTGAACCATGTCTCTCTGAGCATTGCAATGTCATCACAATTGTGCAAAGAGATAGAAATCATCATTCAGCTAACGTAGTTACTCGATCGTAATCTTAGGCACATCTGAAAGGACAAATCCCAGATTCATCAAACGTCCCTAAGATGCCCTTCAATCTTTCTTCCGCTTCAAAATAGAAGGCTGCTTCTAAATCTTCCAATTGTAAAGATACAAGGCCAACATCTTATAGCATTGTTCAACAACTCCAGCACACTAATGCAAAAATCTCCATGTTTGAGTTGCTTCAAATATCTCCAGCTCATAGAGCCATTCTAGACAAAGCTTTGCTCGGATCCAATGTTCCGGACGACCTTGATTTAGATAGGTTCCAAACTATGGTTGGACATCTTACGTCTCCATAATATATTTCCTTTTTAGAGGAAGATGACAACTCCTTGAGTCATCCACATAACTAGCCCTTGCATATAGAAGTCTTGATCCAGAACCGTAGAGTCAAACACTTGTTGATAGATGGGGGTGCTGGCCTAAACATTTGTTCTTACAGCTTGATCACACAATTGGTATTTTTCAGAGATGGTTATTGATCCTAGAAAGAAGATAACTATAAAAGCCTATGATGAGCAAGAGAGATCTTCCAAAGGCACCATTGTCTTACCTATTAGAACAGGTCCAGTAATCATAGATACTACATGTCAAGTTCTTGATCTACCTTTGGCTTACAATATCCTTCTCGGGAGACCCTGGATACATGAAATGAAAGCTATTCCTTCTACATACCATCAATATCTAAAGTTTCCCTATGAAGGAGTAGAGGTCACTATTCCAGCTAACGTATTGCAATGCATTGAAGGAAAGTGCGGATAAACTCATTCCTAATAACATAGAATCTTCCATTAAGCGCCAAACAGAAGCAACATCCACATCTAAAATGGAAGACATTGCAAAAGAGGTCACTATCAAAGAAAATGGAATGGGAGAATATACTCTAGAGCCAGTCTTATCTTTGACATCTCTCCCTATCTCACCTAAGTCTTATGGACAATCTTTGAAACAATCTAAACTAGAATCTAAAGAACCTCTTGAGGCATGTAAAAGAAATTTTGTTGCAAAATAAGTCTCCAAGAAAAAGTTTAAAGAGGATGAAGTTGTGCTTGTATGGCTATACAAAGATGAACCTGAATCCCAAGTTGTTCAAACTAGTGACTCTAACGTACCAAAGATCCCTTCTAAGTCATATGGCCTAGGGGAGGGACAAATTGATCACAAAAATGGGATATCCAGGTAAAGGACCTCTAGGAGTTAGAGGAAAAGGTCTCATGACACCTATTTCACATACTGGTAGGTCAAACAAGGATACTGTTGGTTTAGGCTTTAAAAAGAAACCCTTTTACCTCAAAGGTAACTGCTCTCATGTCATAGAGAAAATTGCACCAGGAGAAGCCCTTCTTAAGAAGGAAGAAACTGAACCATCAGATAGTGATTCAGACAGCTCAGAGCTCATTCCTTATGAGCATTTCCCTAAAGAAATCAAAGATCTTCTTGATGCAGAAGATGATCCAATCAAGAGGATTAATGTTGTCAACACATGAGAACCTGCAAGGGAACAAGAGATAGTTTCACCATAAGAACCAACTAATCTCAAAGCTAATCAAGTAAACAAAGAGGAAAGTGGTAGTTATTCTGAGACAGATTCCCATGAGTATGAATTCAAATCAGAATCTGAGGGTAATCCTTCTTGGGGTATTCACCCTGACTTTACTCATGTTCTCAGATTTCCTAGAAGTCCTAAATCCGAAGATGAATCTAATGACTATGAATGGGGAGTCATTCCTGAGGAAGATGAGCTTATTACAGAGAAACATGTTGATGTTATTTGCCAATATTTATCTAAACCCAATGTGAGTCTAGAGTGAAATAATGAACTTAACGAGTCTGATCCACCTATGGCTGAATTGGACTCCCACAATGACATTGAGCCTATTCACGAATTGAATGTCTTAAGTTGTAATATCACCTTCGAACTCGAGCGTCGGGTCGGTACTAATGATGATAGATCCATATCCGTAAACACTATCTCCCAATCTTTTCCCACTTTGACTATCCAACATTCTGACCTTCTTGACCAAACTTCCACGAATCTGAGCCAAGGTATCTTTACTTTCCCGAATGACTATGCCCTTGCTTGCTACCTAAATGCAGTTGAGCCTATGAGGAATTCCATCAGTGAACCAAGCGTCAGCATGATAGAGTCGGACATCAAGTATCTTAGTCAAAAGAATAAAAGTAAAAATAAAAAGGAAAGGAGTTCTGAGGGTGAAAGCCACTTTGTAGCAATCTCAAAACCTACAAAAGTAAAAATAAAAGATGTATCTAAAGGTGAAAACCTCTCTGAGGCACCTAAGGATGAGATATTTGACGTCCTTCCGAGTCATTTACAGGATAGATCTCCAGTTCTAATTAAGCCCACTCAATCTATCAACTTGGGAACAACAAAGGAACCACAGTTGATCCATGTAGCTCAATCATTATTAGAAGAAGAAACGCAAAAATTTACTACATTTCTAATAGAAAAAAAGATCAAATTTGCATGGAAATATTCAGATATGCTAGGGTTGGATCCTGATCTTATAATGCACCATTTATCTATTGCTCCTAGAGTAAAACTTGTTAATCAAAAATTGAGAAAGATGCATCCACACGTTGCACTCTTGGTCAAAGCTGAATTAGAGAAACTACTAAAAGATGGATTCATCTGTGTTATTGACTATGCTGAATTGATCTCAAATATTGTACCTATTTCTAAACCAGATAAATCAATTAGAGTGTGCACAGACTTTAGAGATGTGAACAAAGCTTTCCCTAAGGATGATTCTCCACTACCTAACATTGATATGATAGTGGACATGACTGCAGGTTTCGAGATGTATTATTTAATGGATGGCTTTTCTAGATATAATCAAATAAAAATTGCTCCAGAGGATCAAGAGAAAACTGCTTTCACATGTGCATGGGGTACCTTCTACTGGATTGTCATGCCTTTTGGGCTTAAAAATGCTGGTGCGACATATTAGAGAGCCATGACATCTATTTTTCATGACATGATGCATAGAACTATGGAGGATTATGTTGATGATACTTTAGCAAAATCTATGATTAGAGTTGAACATCTAAATGACTTGAGCAAGATACTAGACAAAATGGAAAACTTTAGTCTCAGACTATATCCTAAGAAGTGTGCTTTTGGTGTCACTTCTGGAAAGCTCTTAGGACACATAGTTTCAAAGAAGGGCATTGAAGTTGATCCAGCTAAAGTAAAAGCTATAATGGAGATGCAACCCCCGAGGAACATCGGTCGGATGAGAACATTACAAGGGATAGTGCAATCTATTAGGCGTTTCATATCACAGCTTGCGGATATCTCACAGCCTTTTACAAAAACTTTACATAAAGGTGTGACTTTTGCATGGGACGAAGAATGTGAGAACTTTGACCATATCAAGAAATATCTATCAAATCCTCCTATCTTGATGCCCCCTATCCAAGGGAAGCCACTGATCCTGTATGTCTCCGCAACAGATAAATCATGGGGGGCATTGCTAGCACAACATGATGAGAGTAAAAAGGAAAGGGCTATATACTATATCAGTAGAACATTGGTTGCATATGAGAAGAACTATTCAATGATTGAGAAAGCTTGTCTAGCTGTGATCTTTGCATCACAGAAACTGAGACATTATATATTAGCTCATACCACACATTTGGTAGCTAAAATTAATCCACTAAAGTATGTACTAAGCAAAGCTGCCCTCACAGGTAGATTAGCTAAATGGGTCATGCTCTTAAGTGCATTTAACATTGAATATGTCAAACGAAAAGCTACTAAAGGCAAAGTTATTGCTGATCAATTGGTAGATGTACCTATGTTTGATGATACACCAATGCAAATGGAATTCCTAGATTCCTCTATCATGACTCTTTCTTCCAGAGAATGACAATTATTCTTTGATGGCTCCTATACATAGAATGGATCCAAAGCAGGCATATTGTTTATCACAACTCAAGCATATTCCATACCTAAAGCCTTCAGATTAAAGTTTCCTTGCACAAACAATATTGCTGAATATGAAGCCCTTCTTAATGGCATGAAAATAGCAATTGAGTGGAGAGTGACAGAGATACACATTCATGGAGACTCACAACTTGTTATCCATCAAGTGAATGATGTGTACCACACTAAAGATGAAAAGCTCATTCCATACAAGAGAATGGTAGATGATCTAAATAAGTATTTCATATCTATCACATTTGAGCAAATTCCTAGAATAGAGAACAAGGTTGCCGATGCAATGGCAACGCTATCTACTTTATTACAGCAACCTGAACATGAGCTACGCTACAAGTTCCTAGTGGAAGCACTATCTTATCCTGCATATGATTCCCCCAAAACCTGCATGATCTGCACTGTTATTGGTCATGATTCATTTCAATACAAAAACCTTTTCTCCTATCTCCAAGACCAAATCATTCCTGATACCTTCAATTGCCATGAGAAATGATACCTTATCCGCAATGCATCTCGATATGTCATCATTGGTAACAATCTATACAAACAAGGTCTAGATGGTACACTACTTAGATGTTTAGAATAAGAAGAGTCTCAACATGCACTCGAGGAAGTCCACGAGGGTATATGTGGGTCACACTCAAACGGTTTAACACTAGCTCAAAAGCTTATTAGGGCTAGGTACTATTGGCCTGAAATGGAGAAAGATGCAATTAAGTTTGCTAAGAACTGTCAAAAGTGCCAAGTACATGGTAACTTAATTCATGCTCCAGGGAGAGATCTAATTCCCTTTACTACACAATGACCTTTTCACCAATGGGCATTTGATCTTATAGGATCCATACATCCTCATTCTTCTAATAGACATACCCATATCATAACAGTTATAGACTATTTTACATGGGTAGAAGTAGTTCCTCTAACTCAAGCAATCGACAAACAAATTTCTATGTTCATTTTGAACTACATCATATGTCGATATGGTATTCCACACTCTATAGTCACAGATAATGGTGGAAAATTCAAGAATAGAGACTTAGATGATCTATGTGCCAAATTCAAGATTACACAACATTGGTCATCTATCTACTACCCTCAAGGGAATGGAAAAGCAGAGGCTTCTAACAAGAATCTATTGAAAATCTTGCACTGTACAGTAAATAAAATAGGAAGAGACTAGCATCTCATGATCAATCTAGCTCTCTGGGCCTATAGAACAAGTATCAGAACACCCACTGGGGCTACACCTTTCACTTTAGTTTATGGGTCTGAAGTGGTATTGCCTATTGAGGTTGAAATCCCATCACTAAGAATCAGAATGCATGGTCTAGTAACTAATGATGACTACAAAGTGTCTAGGTTGCAAGAACTTGAACTACTAGATGAGCACAGAAAAGAAGTGTATGATCATCTCAGAGTGTATCAGAAAAGAATGTCTAGAGGCTACAACAAGAAAGTCAAACACAAAGAATTTCAGGTTGGCGATCTAGTCTTGAGAGAGAATCCAAAAAATCAATCACATCGAGAATGCAAGGGGAAGTTTGAACCCAACTGGCTGGGTCCCTTTTTTATCACTGCTACTTTTGGCTTTGGAGCCTATCAACTCTCAATGACTGAAGGAGAATAGCTCCGAGAACCAATCAACGTTCTGCATCTGAAGAAATTCTATGCCTAAGACATTCAGTGTATGGTAAAATGTCCTTAAAAAATCTTAAAAATTTGAAAAAGTCCCAAAAAAATGAGCATCTTGGTGAAAACCTAGCAATAGGCACCTTGACGATTCACAAAAAAATAAAAAAATATCAAAAATATCAAAAATATTTTAAAAAATGAAAAATACAAAAAAACGAGAAAAAAAAAAGTGCCTTGGTGAAAACCTGGAAATAGGCACCTTGGTAGCAAAAATAGAATCTCTGCCAAGATGGTGAAAACCTAGAAAATGGGTGCCACTTGTTTCAAAATGCTCCATCTATCAGTGCAATCTTGGTCTTTCCCAGCTTTAGTCCTGCTTTAGTTTGTACATATTTCCTGATTTGTTTCTGCATATCCTTGTTTCAATAAAGTCGATCTGTAGACCAATCAGCTCAAGCGTCTATATCCTATCAAAGTTCCCACTTGGGGGCAATCAATGTCATATCCTATGGTCTCTAGTATACTTTAGATGTGTCATATCCAGTCAGAGTCCTTTGAAGCTTCATCCGAGTCAGTCATTCAGTTTCCTCTCCAGAAAGGATTTTGCATCTACAACAACGCAATCAAACATCTACAACAACTAAAAACAAATATGTGCTTCATGCTTTTATCTCCTTGTATGCTTACTGATTCACATTGAGATTTTTGCATATTTTGTCCCTTTGAGCTCTTCGATGATGTCCTTTATAGGATTTAGAGAGTGATGACTGGGGGCATAATCTATTCTTTGTCTTCTGCTTGTATGTGAAAATCTAACAACTTTGGAAATTCTGGATTGAAATGGTGTCCGTTTGTAAGAGCCTCTATCTCGAATTGGATGGCCATGAGTACCTCGACCATTGATACCTAGAAAATTCAAGGAAGTTTGATCTAACTATTGTCTTTTTGAGTGAGTTCTTTCTCCTAGTGTGAAACGCGATCTTGCCTAAGGATGTGAACGATAAAGGGTCACTATGGGTAATTCACACTGGATTTAGAATGATCGCTTGACTGTTTGATGTGTTTGTAATGCAAGGCGTATTCAGGTCATCATGATGTTTATGTTCTGATGCTTATACAAATTGCTACATCAAAATGGACATGATATTCAGGTCATCCTGGCATTTGTGCCTTGGTGCTTATATCTAATCTGACATTCCGAAAACAAAATCAATATTCATATGTCCATGGTTGTTTGGCCAGTGGGTGTTGTATTGATTCTTGCACATACAAATCGATATTCATATGTCTATGGTTTCATAACTAGTGGGAATTGTATTGATTTATCCAATTACCTAAAATTTCAATGATGAAAATGACCGACACATGATCAGTGACTAGGTCCTAGGTCTTAGGTTGCATTTCATTCTGCATGTCTCTTTGCATTTTGCATGTTTGCATGATCTCACAATGGCTAAATAAACTTCAAAGCTTAAACGATTCTTCAATTGCCTCTTCAAATCTAACAAGAGCTGAAATCTCACACGAAGGTCTCTTCACAGAACCACAAGCAGTTACCTTCCTGGGTTAAACATCCTTTTTGACATAAGACTAAGTACTTGTCTTCATCAATACCTGCAAAACATATCATGTGTAACTCTGCATTTACATTTCATATCCTAATCATTCCATCTGTTGCATTACATTACATCCATGTGCATAAGCATAAATCATACATACATATTTCCATAATCAATTACATGTGCATAACATCCATACATATGAAATAAATCATTGCATTGCATAAATCCATACATACATTCTACACTACTCATAGCATAAGCATCACATGATATCATCATAAATCAAAACATGACAAGTACAAATGATGTCATAACTAAAAATCTCGATCTCATATATCATATAACTCAGAAATAGTCAAGGGTGCACTACCGGCATAGTGTACAAAAGAATGCACTCATGTGAGCTATCAGAGTTAGAACAATATATCTATGGACAAAAAGATAAAAAAATATCAGCATGAGAAGACAGATCAGTTGTCAGCCTGATCCTCTACATCTAGTGGAGGTGGAGGTGGTGCATTTGGCACTACCTCTGCTTAGGGTGCCCTAACTCCATCTAATGCTATCATAAACTGTGAGTAAGTAGGGACTCTCTGCGCAATAGGGACAATAGTATAGTATGCTGAAACATAATAAGCAACTCGTGAGGTCTGATGAGTCACCTCTACCTGTGATCTATGAACCTCCTCATGAAGCTCTGCACACTATCTATCTACCTCCAGAAATCTCTCCTCCTAGCGAGCACTACATACCTTCAAGTCCCTGACCTGTAATCTGAGCCATCTAATAGTCTCCTGTGGAGTAAGTGGAACACTTGGATCAACATTGGTTGCTGGCATCTTAGTATCTAGGGCTGGCTGCTATGTGGTCTCTGCTCTCTATGCCTTATGGCGTCTCACCTCAACACCTAAATCAAAAGCAGTATCACCCTGTAATGAATCAGGACCATCACCACCTACACACTACTCTACTGCAAGTACCTCTTTGATAGTACCAACACTACCTAAAGTACCGCCCTCTCCCCTAGTCTATCTTTGTGAACCTACAGGCCTACCTGCTATAGAACTAGTGGGACAAGTGGGCCTCATATGTCCTGCTCAGGCTCCAATTAAGTCAACTTGGGTGGGACCCACTTAGGTCGCCACCCAAGAAGCCTAAAAAATGGCAAAAATAAATAAATAAAATAAGAGTCATTTTATATTCATAATCAATAAACTAAATAAAAACAAAAAAATATGTATTTATATAAAGTTAAAAACTTACCTTTTGGGGTCGAAAGTGAAATAATAAAAAATAATATAATGCAAAAAAAAATTATAAAACAAAAAAAAATAATTAAAGTTGGGGGGGCCGCGGGCCCCACACCCCATTCCCCCTACCATGACAGAGGGACCTACTGCAACAAGGTATCACTGCCGTATGGCAGGCGGGCAGGCGGGCCTGCTATGACAGGGTATTGGTGCCACCGGCAAGAGTGAGCCTCGCCAGTCCCTAAGGGACTTAAAAATAATTTTTTTTATATATGTTAGTTTTTAAAAAGATGTTAATTAATTTGATTTATTTTAATAATATATATTAATTAGTAGTTATAGTTTATTTCAGTATATGTCTTAATAATATATATAAATTGATAATTTAGTTTTAATATATATATTAATCATTTTGTTAATTAAGTTAGTCAAATTGTAATTCTTTAAATAATATTAATTTTATCAGTTAACTGTTGACTTAATTAATTTGTATTTTCTCTAAACGGTATTTAAACCCTTTTTATAATAATTTTAGTTTGTTTTCAATAATATTCTCTTTAAATTTATCGAGAGCTATAAATAAATTGAGAGAAAAAAAATGGAATTAACATTTAACCTTTATTTATGAACCAAACAGTTAGACAGGTTCGTAAATATCAATGTAACCATTATCCTAGGGATTTTTATTTAAATGAATTTTATTTAATGTATCTTTGTTTTAAACAAACAAACATTCTTAAAGTCAACTTTGGGGTTGACAATCAGCGCGTCAATTAGTAATATTTCATCTTAGTAAACTATTAATGATGAAGTGATTATACTTGCAAGATTCATATATTGATGGAAGTAATTTATTCATGAATAATGGATATATTACAATGTCGTTTTGAAACAGAATTGCAAAATGACAATTATGACTATCCAATTTATTACCCAACCTTCCCTTAAACTTTTGCTTGGAGATTATTCGATAACTTCTTATACCATATTCCACCGATGTAGTATGGAACTAGGATTAATGCTTTGGAAAACTAAGCCCTAAATTTTTGGTTGACCTAACTATAGTCGACTTATCTATTGAACCGATGAACATTATTATCAAACAACTAGTTCAAAAAAAGTTTGCATGGTTTTTGCTTAGTTTTTCTGGGCATGACAGAGGGGGGAGAGGAAGATAGAGATAGAGATGAATATATAGTGAGAGGATGGGAGAAAAATAGATAGAGAGATAGAGATAGATCGACAGGTAAAGATAGAAAGAGATCTAGGGAGACATAGAGAGGAAGAGAAAGATGGAGATATAGATGGTGAGATATAGATTGATAGAGAGATAATGAGATATAGAGAGAATGAGAGGGAGAGATGGACAAAGGGACAAATACTTAGTTGACCTTCCATACCTTTGTGGCGTACCCATTGCACACTAAGAGGCAATTGCTAGTTTTAAAACAGTCGATGTGGCTGCAAGGACGATATAAAGAAGGCATTGACAGTGAGCAGAGAAATAAATCATCACTGTGGTAGAACACAAGTACTTGCCAATACTATAATCATGAGTGTCGGGAATGAGGCACACATCGTACGATGATGATGCTCTACCTTACAATCTTCCAATGGTCTCTGCCTCTCACATCAACATCGTACGATGATGCTTTCCCTTACAAATTGGGAGTGGTCTCCGCCTCCCAAATCCACACCTACTAAACTGATATTAATCTATGATCACGTCAACTATCGTGATGATGCTTCACCATTCCTTTCATGCGCTTTCCTGTAAACATGGGTTGTTCGTGCATTTGGTCCATTTTTCCCTTTCACCCTCCCCTATATTTATCCAGACACGGCTAAGCTCCCTACAAAATCCATACTAAATTTCAAAAATTGAAAAATATAACAGATTTTTACAAAAAAATTACTATTTGTTCTTTATGATCTCCATTTTTAAAGTTGAAAGCTAAAAAACATTTACAAAAAATGTTGTGCTCCCAAATCTGAAAAAACAAAGTTTGACATTTTTTTTTCGTTTAGGGAGCTTAGCGACCGTTGCTTGTTTATCCTCCGCTCTTACTTCTAGTTTTTATAAATCTATTTTTTCTTTTGGGTTGATTTAACGATATAGAAGTTGTATTTGTGGAAGAAAAAATATGGGTTTAAATCTTACAGAATAACATATGTACACCTTGTTTCAATACAATACGGATTTCATATATTTTGATCTAATCCAAAAATAGATCATCCAATATCTTAAACCCAATTTGATGGCGTCTACTTCAAACAAAACCATAGGTGTAGAGCTTCATGAATTTGTACTTTCTACATCCTTAATACCTGCCTTTATGCAATACAAGGCCAACACAACAAGACATGCCTTCCAAAGCGATAAGAGGTATCATGTGTTTCTGAGTTTCAGGGGCGAAGATGTGAGGAAGACTCTGGTTGATCATATCTAGTATTAATAGTGAGACTTCTAGTATTAGTATAAAATAATTTGGGCTAAATGTAGCAGCAAGCATAGATTCAAATTCAACAAGCTTTGCAAATATCTTCTTTGTATACAATGTGGTAGATGGTTTGGAATAGGGATGGACTTTCATCACAATGAGTTTATCAAATATATTACCAATGATTGTAGCCTTCTCATTTACACTTTTAAACACTTACTTGTATTATGTAATGTTTCACTTATGCTTTCCAATTACATTCCTAGCAGCGCATCCCTTACACCTCATTTCGGTGCAAGTGCTAGTATAAAATAAGTTGAGAGGATGGAAATAATAACATTTACTTGGCATTTAGCGGTAGTGTAAGAAAATATGTAATGGAGGTGGGTCCGCCTGCAACTACCTCACTAACTTATTGTTAGGCTGTCACAAGTAGATATATACGAGTCAATTCAACATTTCAAAACTTGGGTTCAAGTCTCTCTTTTTTGTTTTTTTAAGACAGTGGATCCAGCTGTAAGGAAGATATAAAGAAGACATTGACAGTGACGGGAGAAATCAATAAACACTATGTGGTGGATCACTAGTACTAGCAGTACTATAATCTTGAGTGTCCGCACTGGGGAACACATCGTACGGTGATTCTTTCCTTTACAAACTGGGAGTGGGCTCCGCCTCTCAATCCACACCTACTAAATTGAGTTTTAGTATACGATTTAGCCAATAACCTTATCGCTTTCTCCGCTCACTGTTAATGTGTTCTTTTATATCGTCCTTACAGCTAGATCCACTGTTTTGAAAAAAAACAGAGAGAATAGAACACAAGTTTTCAAATGTTGAGTTGACTCGTATCTACCTACTTGTGACAGTGTAACACTAAGTCACTGAAGTCCCTGTAGACGCCGTCGTGTGAAAGGAAGAAAGAAACTGACAAAATAATGAATGGATGAGATTATTCTTATCTTCTCGAAGATTGCGCACCATTGATGAGAATATCGAACTGGTCCATTTCATATTAAAACGCGTTAATAATAGAAGTGGGCCAGTCTGCATCGACTTTACCCACTCACTCATTGTTGGCTGTCATGTCTATATAAAATTATATACATTGAATTTGTGTCAGGATTAGGAGCTTGAAGACTTGTAAGGATAACTTTAAAGTCTGAAGTCTGAGTCTTCTATTTTCTTTCGATCTTTGGTAACTTGGTAGGGGAGATGTACTAATAGTCATGAGGGCTAACTTTGTCAACATGTAGCTATTGCATAGGATATTGTAAGATCTTCATTTTTTTCTAGAAATATAAAATAAACACTTAACTATTTATAACTAAGGTTTGAAGGTGTGGCTCATCATGCAATTCGTTAAAATAGTATGTCTAGTTAAATGTGTGCAAAATTTGATTTTTAGAAGATTCGACCAAAACTTAATTTAAATATCTCTAATAATTGAATTTAAAAATAATATCATTTGTTATTAGTGGGTGATTGTATTTCTATACAAAATATGACATATATGCAACTTAAATAGACCATATACCTATTATAAATCATAAATGTTTGTTATATCTAACTTTTAAATCCAACACAAAATGACTAATACTTCAACACAAATAAATTATTTGTTTTTATAAAAATAATTTTTTATTATGTAAAATACAACTTATATCCAACACAAAAGGACCAATAGTTGAACACTAAAACTTTTTTGACAATCTTACACATTTTATGGAAAAATAGAAAATATTTATTATGTTCACCTTTTATTTTTGTGATAAAAACAAATTATTAATATGAAGTACTCTAATGCTACTTTGCTACTCCAATAGTTGTATACATAAAAATAGTATTTGTGCACTAAGATAACAATACTTGTTTAAATGGACATCTTATTTTATGAAGCGAACATATTATTTTTTAAGTGACACATGATAAATAATTATGATATTTTATTAAAAACAAAATGTTATCTATTTCACTAGCTATTATTTTTTTAATATAACATTTATAGATTATCATGTGTTCAAGTATTGATCCATTCTTATCTAATATTTGAAATTTTTTTAATTTAAATTTAGATTATTTAATCACAATATATAATAAAAATGTGGTGTAATACTGGATAATATGTACACTAATGAATGATCCACTATTTAAACCCTGCATAACTACTGGTCCCTCTCCCCTAGGTAAAATGGAACAAAGACTAGTTGAATGGGTTACCGTCGGGACGGAAAGATCATATGCTTTACTTTACAAAGTGGGAGTGGGCTCCACCTTTCACATCCTTCTGCACTGCACACGATTTTTAATGCAAGCACAGGCTGTCAACCGCGCAATCTACGCGTTTGGTCAGTTGTCTGTGTCACTAGGTACTTACCTCTCTGCTTACTCTCCTTCTTATGCTTTGCCCACTACCTCCTCTTCTCAACAAGAAGTCATTTTTTAAAATTTTCTCCATCTTTTATTCTTTGTTTGGGTTCAGGTCGATTCAATTTCATGGCATCTTCTTCTAACAGACAGCTTGAAGAATCGGTACCCTCTACATCTACTTCTGTTGGATCTTCAATGTTCCACTTTTCCCAGTACAACCCACCCACAACTAAACTTGCCTTTCAAAGTGATAAGAGATTTCACGTCTTTTTGAGCTTCAGGGGACCAGATGTGAGAAAGACTCTGGTTGATCATCTTTATGAAGCTCTCTCTGCAGCAGGACTTTATGTCTTCTTTGACAATAAAGAATTGAAAAAGGGGGAAAGGATTTGGGAAACCTTGGAAACAGCAATCGATAGCAGTGCCATAAGAATTCCTATATTTTCTGATGGCTATGCAGGCTCAGCATGGTGTCTGAAGGAGGCCGCTGCAATGTTGAGAACCCCTGGCTTGATTATTCCCCTCTTCTTCCATGTGGATCCAACTTATGTTAGATATCCTTTAAGTGAGAAAAGTCCCTACAAGAAATCATTTGAGAAACATTATAGTCATCCGGATCGACACAAAAAAGAAGATGTTGATGGTTGGGAGGGTGCCCTTGAGAAGATCTGTGAATTTTCAGGCTGGTCCACGGATATAACTGGAGGGTAAGTAAGAAGCCTCACTTCCTGCTTGCTTTACGATATACTTCAATTTATTTCATAGTTACCGCTGGACGGTATGGTCCATCACTTACGTTTTTATATTGAATTATACAGTGTTATATACATATATGTATTTAGAATATCTATCAACGAAAAAGATGTTTAGAATTCAAAACATCAATTTTGGGGTTTATCATTATTTTTGTTTATATATTTTGATGATGCAATGGTTTGTTGTGCATGCTTTCCAAAATTAACCATATGGATTCAGTTATATTATTCTAACTTCTAGTTTATCTCTCAATGATTGCACATAGTGTCTATGAATATTTGTGGGTCACTTATGTTTATATTGGATATTGATTCTCTTTGCATAATTGTAAACTAGCTAACCTGGCCATAAACTTTGTTCATTTATTGTTTTGATTTGAAATTTCTTTCAATGCTTCCCTAACCAAAATTTCTATTAGTAGTACAATCAGAATTTAATTGAAATCCCCCTTTCAAAGGAGGGCACCACTTTATTTTTTCCCTTGTGAACTTGGTTACAATGATAATTTTGTTTTTCTCGGTGCTTCCACACATGAAATCTTCACAAGATTTTCAGTCAACAAATTGTTGTTGATGGGAAAAATTGATTGAAAGTTGTTTGTCTTGTTAATTTCTACAAATCAGATACAGATTAACTGCTTAACAAATTTTACAAAATAGAAATAAGAATATTGTTTCTTTCTGATTTGTAAGAGCCAATACTTTGAGTTAATTAATAATAATAAACAACAAAAATAAATTCACATGAAAGTAATGAAAAAATGCACTATTACCGGGAGACCCGTCCCCCCTCCCCCCTCTAGACAAGAGACGTCTCCAAGACTTTTCGTGTCTCGGGAGTCTTCGAAAATGGCTGGAAACTTCATGGCGAAGTCTTCCAAAGAATCTGAATCTTTGATACCAAAAAATAAAGTCTTGCCCTCGTCTCCTGATTAAAAAACAAATTTAAAACACAACATTAAGTCATTTTTATGTATTTTGACCATCATTTTAATGTTTTTTAATGTTCACAACCTTGTGGAGTAGAAGATACTAAATAGTTTTCTGATTTTTGTTTACACTTCTGAGTCAATTTAGCATCAAACTTTATATTTTTGAATTTCAAATTTCAATATGTAATGATAATCTCAACGATTATTAATCTGATATGATCATGATCATATGTATTTTTGAATTTCAAGTTTCAATATGTAATGATAATCTCAACGATTATTAATCTGATATGATGATGATCATATGCAATATTCAGAAATCAGATATGACTATGAAATATGCAACATGAGTTTTCAACTACTTGACTCTAGATTCATATGACATTACTATTTAGTATTAGTCTTTGACTCTTTAAACTTTTAATGTTCAATGTTTATACTTATAACTTTCCATTGTTCTTGTTTTCAAAGCACTATGTTATGAGTCTGGTATTTCTTAGAAAATATTAAATTATATTAAAAAAATCGTCTCCTATTTTTTGAAAAATAGCTGTACCAGTATTGGTACCAGTACCAGAGACCTCCAAGTCTCCCCGTCTCCAAGTAACCTTGAAAAAATGACACAAATATACCTAGGAAACCCCAATGTGGGGAAAACTTCAAACACATGTTTATTTGGCTTCAGGAGGAAGAATTTTTACAACAGATTATAAGATTGCCACAACAATTACACAACGATAATTTTAGAAGAATCTGAAAAATTATAGCATAAAGTATAGCAATTTGTAGCTGTAAGAAAAATTGCCTCCGCTTCCCTCAGTGAAATTCTCTAAATCTCCTTATTCCTCAACTTCTCTTGGAAACTCTCTTCTTCTCAATGTGTCTAACTCTTCTTCCACAATCCAATTTATAATCCTTAAATGACCCAAGATTATTTATCTTGTCCTTGGTCAAGTTGGTGGGAAAATCATTATTAGAAATATTTTAGTTTCCCACTCTAGTTGTTTTCCAAATTTGTGCTTGGTGGGAAAATCATTAATTAAAAATATTTCAATTTCTCACTCCACTCTTGGTGGGAAAGTTGTAATTAGAAATATTTCAAACTCTCCATTATGGCACAAATTCCAACCCCCATTAAGTATTTCCAAATATGTAATTTAATATTTGAATACCCTTTTCATATTGACAATATTTGGACATTCATAAATATTAAAATCAATTATTCTCCTTAATTTTTTATGATTAACCCATAAAAGAATAAAACAATTTTTACCAAAAGAGGACATGACATCATGTGAATTTGCTGCTCCAGTTCATTGCTATTAATTAAGTAAGTATTGGCTATTATAAATCAGATTGATAAGCATTGTTTTGTTTTTATCTTATGAAATTTGTTTACTAGTTAATCAATAAGTTTGTTCATGTAAAACATGAAGATTTTGTACTTTTTAATGAAAGTACATATTAATTATATTTTTAGTTAACATAGGTTTATGTTATCTCTAAGATTCTTTTATGGGTTAATCATAAAAGGTTAAGGAGAATAATTGATTTTAATATTTATGAATGTCTAAATATTGTCAATATTAAAAGGGCATTCAAATATTAAATTACATATTTGAAAACACTTAATAGGGGTTGGATTTTGTGTCATAATAGAAAGTTTGAAATATTTCTAATTACAACTTTCCCACCAAGAGTAGATATTTTTAATTAATGATTTTCCCACCAAGCACAAATTCAATGTTCTGCAAAATTCTTTAGTGGACAGAAACCCACTGGAGATTGAAGGCTTGTGGACGAAAACTCATATAGTCCACAAAACCCCACTGTTCACATAGAGAAATTTGATCTACATGTCGCATTCGAGCTTCAAGACTTTAGTAGTTTCAATTGCCTTCTATTGTGTGCGCTCAGGACTTCATTAATATTGTTGGAGTAATTCTAGATGCGTTTTGAGGGGTTTTCTGTTGTTAATAATCTTGTATCAAATCATAGCCTATGTATTTTTCATTTCGAAATCGAACAATATCAATTCCGGGTGTTACAATGGGTATTTGGCAGTAACATTTTTTTTGGTTTTTTCTCATGATGTAGAGTTCGAATATATTAATGTTCCTGCTGTAATAGATCAGTCTTAGACCTGATTATAGGATGCACCTGTCAGAAAAATCATGTTCAGTGATGTTCTATAAAGTTTTATTTTAATTTAGCCCTAGTTTATGTAATGTTTGTTAATCTATTTTCCAAATTTTATAGTCTTACTAAATTTTAAATTAAGGACATTACACATTAAATCAATAACAAAATGACATAGATATATCTAAGAAATCCCAATGTTGGAAAAATCTGCAAACACGTTAACTCAGCTTCAGGAGTAAAAATTTATACAACAGATTACAAAATCACCACAACATTTACACACAGATGATTTCAGCTTGATAGTCCTCTTTCTTTGCTTAGATACTCGCTCTCACTAATTCCCCAACTCGTGCTAGTCAAAATTATGCCACAAAAGAATTTGAGAAATTACAGCAGAAAGTATAGCAATTTGTATCTGCAAGAAGAATTGCCTCCATTTCTCTCATTGAAATTCTCTCTCTTTCTTCCTCAGCTTCTCACAGAAATTCTCTTCTTCTCAATGTGTTTGGCACTTTTTCTACACTCCAATTTATAATCCTTTGGTGACTCAAGATCGACAAACTAAAATTAGCTCCAAACTAAAACTAGCTCTTAGAGATAAAATAAGCCTACATTAACTAAAATATAATCAATGTACATTTTTGCTAAAGATTATAAATTCTCCATTTTTACATACATGGACTAAATGCATGGAAAATTAACTAAACAACTTCTGTGTAGACACCACACCTATGCAGAAGTACATGTCCGAGCTACAAAACTCAACATACCTTGCTTCGAACAAGAAGTAATTCCGTACGCTAGAGCCTCATTAATTAGAACAAAAAAAAAGGAGATATAAGGGGTCTTCGTGTCCAAGGCCTTTGGAGGATTCAACTTGTAATCATATTGATTGCTATTGTTCAATATTAAAAATTGTGCACTTGAGATGCAATTGTATATCCAAGTTGGCCAATCTTGATGGAATGCAGTTTTTTGCTGCATGCTTTACTTAGGATCATACTCTTTGGTTGGATGTTATCATGGAATGCATTATCTTGTGCTATTATAATATTTTCTTTAATATCTCTCCTTGGAGTGAAGCTACTTTGTTTGCTGGAAGATGGCTGGAATTTGAAAACAGGAAGATGTACTTTTGTACGGCCAAATTCTCATTTTGGTCTAAAATGAGAATTTGCCATCTTCCACCTCAGGACCTGGAATTTGCCAAATTCTCATTTTGAACCAAAATGAGAATTTGGCCGTACCAAAGTACATCTTCCTGTTTTCAAATTCCAGCCATCTTCCAGCAAACAAACGGGATAATTTGTCATAGATGATTAGGAGGGGGATCAATTTACATTGGATTGCTATAACCCGGGATATTATCTTGTAATCGTATAGCAGATAAAATAGGATGAAAATAAAATTATATTATATCAGCTTAGTTTCAAAGAAAGGAATTTTCCTTCTTGGCTATTACCTTTTTAAAATCCTAGTTCTTTGTTGGAAGTGTGTACTCAGAGTAGAGATAATTCAAAACTTTAAAACTTACTTTCAGATTACTCAAACCACAAAGGATTTAACAAATATATGCTTAGATATTTGGAGTCATTCAAATTTATTATGAATGCTTCCAATGCCAATGGTGTTCAAAATAAAACAGAATACCAGAAAGTAATTTACAACCAACCACAGATTAAAAGAAAATAAACTGGGTTCACTTGATTAACCAAAATGAAGTAAACTCATTCACAAAGAATGTAAACATATCAGAGCACTAATGAGAAACAAACAATCACAAGAGCACAAATAACACAGTATATGACGAGTGGAAAACTCTCTTTGTGTAGAAAAACCACTCCAAAATCTGCAATTTTATTTATATCAGAAGAGCACCAACTCATTTATCATGTTCTACAGCTTCAACTCCTCTTTCTACCAATGGAATAAAGGGAGCAGTGAATATTCCTATACTGCAAAAATTATAAGAGTATCAACTGTTCTCAGAGATCTCCAATACGGAAAGATTTGAACACTAATTTTCACTTACAACTTCACTGCATGAATTTTTCAATTTGTATTATTGTCTATATAAGTAAGTACACAAGAGGATACATTGTCCAAAAGCAGGAAAACTGTCACCAGAAAGAAACTGTCGCATTTGTTTAAAACTGTTCAGAGAAATCTTCAAGCCACGTTTTGCAATTTCATGTTTAGCTAAGTAAACTTTTCAATGGGTAAGAAAAACTGTTCCTTTATTTGATGTTGCTATAATGCCTTCAAACCATACCCTCAAGTTAGGCTAAGAGATCTATCTGTGCTCTCATTTTACCCTCTTTCATTTTGTGTTAAAAACTGTTTACCCAATCAAACTATAACTGTAAAGAGTACTCTCAACACAACCGTTTTCAGAAAAAGAATAACAAAACAAATTAATTTCCTTTAAATTTCATTTAACTGTACGTGCAACTATAATTGTCCCATAAAAATTGAAGAACAACTTATCTTTTGTCCTTTTACCAGATTTTCAAAAACAACAGAAGAGGGAACGAGCTTACCTGCCATCGATAAAAAAACGGATCATAACTTACATCAAATGCCATCAAAACCAGAATGAAGACTACCAAAATGCACATTGAAGGCTCTAGATTAACCTATCCAAAAACCAAATCAAAGTTGTTGAATAACCGATCAACTGACGAACTGAAACATATTCATGGCGGCGGGTAAAAATAGGGTTTAAGTAAAATGATGCAAAATGCTTCCTTTGCCATATTAACGATATACTAAAGCCAAATTAATGATCCAGTGAAATCCACAATCATAAAAGAAACAATTTTGACATCAGCCACTATAAAAATGCGTGTTAGGTAATGCACATGCCATGCTGGCCATTTAATCTTAACCTTTGAACCTATGATTTTTGTTTGAGTATTGAATATCGCAGAAAGTTTTTTAGTGTATTGATCTCTAGCACTACCGAATTTCCCTCTGATTTAATAATATAAGAATATTCATTTTTCCAATTTTGCTGATTGTATTTTCTAGTTTTCCTCCCCGAAAGATTAGAAGGATAATTCGTAGTACATTTGCAATCTTTATTGACCTAGTCTAACCATTGCAGTTTTGAAGCTGGGCTAGTAAAGATGGTAGTGAATGACCTGATTCAGACGTTGGACAGAGTGCCGTTAGAAGTTGCTCAGCATCCAGTCGGATTGGACAGTGTGAAGAATGCTATGATTCAGAAATTAAATCTCACTTCGACAAAGGAAGTGGTTAAAATTGGAATATGGGGTTATGGGGGTATTGGCAAGACCACAGTTGCCAAAGCCGTGTACAATCAAATTTATCTTGATTTTGAAGCTGCTTGCTTTGTATCCAATATCGGCACCACTGCAGAGGCCAAAGGCCTTACAGAATTGCAGAAAATAGTGCTCAGAGATTTATGCAAATATGATGGAGAAGTAGACAGTGATGACAAGGGCAAAGTTCTGTTCAGAGATCGTTTGGGAAGAAAGCGTGTTCTGCTTATATTGGATGATGTGGTTACTGTTGCACAATTGAATGCTTTGGTGGGGGAGTGGCTAGTTTGTGGCAGCAGAGTTATCATAACTTCTAGAAATCAGCACATTCTCAATGTTGCCAGGGTCCTACCCGAAAACATTCATGAGATGAAAGGATTGGATAAAGATAAAGGTCTCCAATTGTTTAGTTGGCACGCTTTTCTTAAAGCATCTCCAAGTCCCAGTTACGAATCTCTTTCTAGAAAAATAGTGGAAGCTTGTAAGGGGCATCCTCTTTCATTAGAAGTGATTGGATCCTCCTTGTATGATAAGAAGAATGAGAGTGACAGAGTTTGCTGGGAAGAAGCACTTAGTGACATTATCCGCCACCCAGATATTCACAAGATACTTTACATCAGTTACAAAGGTCTCACTGATGAGGAAAAAGAAATTTTTGTCGACATTGCTTGCTGCTTCATTGGAGAACACAAAAAAATTCCCGTCCTCTTCTGGCAATCCTTACAATGTAGTAAGGTTGAGACTGCTATATGTAATCTTAAAATGAAGTTGCTGATAAAGATTGACGACAAAGGATTCTTTGGTATGCATGACCATCTGCGAGATATGGGGCGGAACATTGCTAAAAAGGAAAAATTGGGTACCCGACTATGGGAGGCTGCCCATTTAAGCAAGATTGATTTCTTGCGCCTTAGACTCAGTGAAGGCAATCCTCAAAGTCTTCAAATGCTTTACAGACATGATCTTCACTATCTTCATTTGCAGAATGTGATCATTGATGACATGATAGAAGATAGTCTTCCTCCAAGTTTGATATGTTTAAGGTTGGAAGATTGTACCTTTGCATCTGGGAAGTCTAGAGCGGCAATAAAGAAGCTACGTCATTCCAGACCTGCATGTAAGACTTGGCAACTCAAGATTATGCAACTAAAAGGTTGCTCTGATTTGGACAGCCTTCCCATCTCTTCCCTTTTTCAACTTCCTTGCATACAGCTGCTGCAGCACTTAGACTTGGAAAGGTGCAGAGGTTTAGGTTACCTCCCTGATACCATTTGCAAATTGTCGCAGCTAAAGACATTGAACTTGGGATGGTGTGAAATGCTAAAGGAACTCCCTTCTGAAATAGGAAACCTGTCACAGCTGCAGCAGTTGGACTTGAGAGGGTGTGATAAATTAAATAACCTCCCTGTTAGCATTGGCATGCTGTCAAAGCTGCAGTGCTTAGACTTGGAAATGTGTTTTTCCTTAAAGAATCTTCCTGATACCGTTGGCGGTCTATCACAGCTCCAGAACTTAAACTTGGCAATGTGTTTTGACTTAGAGGACCTCCATCACAGCATTGGTGATCTGTCAAAGCTGCAGCAATTAAACTTGAAAATGTGTTTCAAGTTAAATACCCTCCCTGAGACCATTGGCAAGCTCTCGCGACTTAAACGGTTGGACTTGGAAGGGTGTGCAAGCTTAAACAATCTCCCTGGTACACTTGGTCAACTGTCACAGCTGCAATACTTTACCAAACCTCCGACAGCCAAGACATCCACGGCCAAACGTGTCATCCCAAGCTATGACGTGTTTCTGAGTTACAGGGGACCAGATGTGAAAAATAGTATAGTCGGTGATCTCTTTAAAGCTCTCTCCACAGCAGGAGCATATGTCTTCATGGACACGGAGAGTTTACAATGGGGCGATAATATTTTGTCGTCAATTCAAAGCGCAATCGAGCGCAGTGCCATTCTCATTCCTGTATTTTCCAAAGGCTATGCAGACTCACCTTGGTGTCTCAGGGAGGCCGCCGCAATGTTGACCTCCCCTGGCCAGATTTTTCCTATGTTTTATCATGTGGACCCAATTCATGTTAGATATCCTGAAAGGGGTCCCTACAAGCAATCATTTGACAAGCATTATCGTCGAGGTCGGTTTACAAGAGAACAGATTGATAATTGGAAGAATGCTCTTCTAGAGATTAGTTATCTCCCAGCCTGGTCCGTGGATGTCACTGTAGGGTAAGTAATGAGCTTCACTCTCTGTTTGCACTTTTTTAGGTTGATTTTAATTTTAAACTTCAATTAATTTCGTGTATGCAAACTATTTCTGACTTGTCATTTCGTTTAATGTAGAAGAAAAGCTAAATTTTCCCACTCTTCTCTCTGAATTTTATTTTCCTAACTTTCTTGCTACTCTTTGGAAAGGAATAGAACAACGATTAGGTAGTAGTTTCGCAATTTCTCTTAAGATATACTCTGGCCATTGCAGCTCCGAAGCTCAGCAATTAAAGACGCTCGTGAATGAGCTCATGAAGATCTTGAGCAGAGTCAAACAGCCGTTTGCAGAAATGGACGACGCGAAAAATGTCGTTGTTGAGAAATTAAATCCCAGTTTAGAGGAAGACATAGTTAAAGTTGTAATATGGGGTATGAGTTCTTGTGCTAACCAAACTGCAGTTGCCAAGGCCGTGTACAACCAAATTCTTGCTGATTTCGAAATTGCTTCCTTTCTATTAAACGTCCGCGCCACAGGCCTCCCAAATTTGCAGACACAAATTCTGAAAGACTTAATGAGATATGATGGAAAAGTGCAGAGTGTTGAGGAGGGCAAAACTTTGTTCAGAGATCATTTGGCAGGAAAACGTGTGCTGCTTCTTTTGGACGATGTGGATTCAGTTGTACAATTGGATGCTCTGGTTGGGAATTGGCTGGCCCCTGGCAGCAGAGTAATTATAACTTCCACAAGCAAACACATTCTGGATGTTGCTCGGGACTCATCCGAATGCATTCCCGTGGAAGATAAATTCTTTGTTATTGGCAAAATTTAACTCCACACGTAGTTATTTCCACATATTCCAAGTATTTGTCAAACAAAAATATTAGACTTCTTATACCTCGCAGTTAAGGAAGTCATTTATAGAAAATATATAATAAATTTCTGCATTTTAGAATTATTAAATTTTTATAGATTAATAAATGTATTGTACCAAAATTTTAATTGAATATAATTATTTATTCATTTTTGTTATATATTTTATTTGTTCTAGTTAGATTAATCAATATTAGTTGTTTGTTTAACTTACTTAGTTTGAGTTAAAGAATGAGTTTGTTAATTTTGTTAGTTAATAGGTTAGTTGTTTTTCTTTTGGATTTTTATTTATTTTTCTCTTTCTCTGTCAGCTTATTATTGTATATATTTACTAATGTTTGTCTATATTGATACAAAAGCATTATTGATACATTTGATTCTTTATATAAAGAGTTGAAACTAAAGCTCTACTTTTTTTTTTCTTATGAAAAATTGCTAGCTTTGATTTTTTTTAAACATAAAGGTTTGTTTTTTTCTTTTTAATTACAAGCCTTGTAAAAAAATTCTTAGAACTAAAAGATTAAAGTGGATGATAATTATGTGGAATACTTGTACTTCAAAATTTAATCTAATTTAATCTCAGGATCATAGGGTCTTGAGTTATCTGGCAAAGTAATGATCTGGTTAGCCAAAAGCGTCTTCAAAGCATCTGCAAGCGATTTTTCGAAAGGAGTGAAGTTTCTCTTAGGGTTAGAGGCCCAAGGCTTATCAATTTTAGCTTTCACAGTGGTAGATAGATTGAAAGTTGGTTCCATAACCTTAGCAATGGTAGACACCGAAGTACTACCCACGATTCCATCATTGACGTCATCCTTAGTCTTGTTCTTGTAGATGTCGTGAATCCTAACCTGTTGGGAGCACGTGTAGACAATCAAACATCAATTCTAATCTAGCATGTAAATTGAAATAATAGGTATTTCACAAACACCACCTTCAATTGAGCCAAAACAGGAGCACCCAAGCCCCATTTAATTTTCTCGTATGATGAGGATGTGGGTGTGCTCTCCAAGCACAATATATGTATCCCCAATGCAGATGAGGATGATTAGAATCGATTGCAAGCCTAGGAAGTCTTGAAAATGGCACAAAAGCTAGCCTAGGAGGCTTGTTTTGCCCCTAGGATCCATAGGATGCAATTGAATGCAAGATGCAGATTAAGCTATTGATGAGATGCATAAAAGCAATGAAAGTTCATTTACTTTAGCATGGATATGATTAGAGACTGAAGATGAAATGCAAAACAATAAATGAAACTATGGTTCATCCATTTTAGCTATAAGCTATGTGATCTAAGATGTTGAAAAACATGAAAACATTAAGCTAACAATGCTAAAATATACTAAAAGCTAGAACTAAATTACCATGATAACAATGCACAAATGACTTGGACCGAAGGACTCATTTTCTCTTAGAATGAAGGCTATTTATAGGATTTTGGCCAAGGCCTTGGGTTAGGATGGGTAGTTAGGGTCAGGAGTAGAGTTAGGGGTAAGGTTAGACGGGATAGGATTGGCATTTATGGTTGAAAGGCCCAAGGGTTGCTCACACATGTGTGAGCAACACTAGGGAAGTGTGCTAGGGGACAAGAGTGGAAAGAAGGGAGATGGGTCTTCATTAAGAGGTTGTAAGAGCTATTAATGAGGTTGTAAGGGGTTATTAATGAGTCTGTAAGACTCATTAATGAGGGTGTTGACTTTGGGGTCAAAGGGAGAGGGTTAGGCTAAGAGGGTTAGGAATCGATTAGGTCGGACGTGAGGAAGGATATATCCTACACAGACCCGTTTGATTGATGATGGGAGATTAGGTCGAACATGAGGAAGGATACATCTTGCATGGATCTGTTTGATGAAGAGAGCACTGTGTTGTTTTTTGCAAATGAGGAATCAAGGATAATCATGTGATCGAGGATAGAAAACAAAAGATGTTGAAGTACAATGCTTGGTGAGACGGTACAATTGATCAAAGTGTTGTAAGACGGACGAGGATATGTACAGCGGGACATGATGATATAGTACAAAGGGGGGCCCAAAAGCTAAACAAAAGATCCAAAGGAACAAATGAAAGAACAAGTATCTCACACACCTTTTGCCATAGGGAGGTTTGATGGATGATGATTGATTGAATTGATTGATTGATTGATTTGATTGGATTGTTGAACTAGGATTCCTTATGACAAGAGATATGTAAGACACTCGAACCTCAAAGGTACCTGGGGATGATTGTTGAAGCGCTTGGTTGAACAAGGATAAAGATCACGATGAAACAACGGCTGACTGACACAGAGGATGACACCTAAAGGCACATATGTACAAATGGGCTTAGGTGGGGACACAACTAACGCTAGGGTACAAGACTCAGGATGGAATGTACAAGGGATTGGGGATGAAACTGATGATGCAAAGATATGCAAGATGATGCCCCAGCTGGGCTGGAAAGTCAAGATGGACTGATGGTGGATAGGGTGATGATGGATGATGTGTCCTGAAATGACACAAATTTTGGGAAGGATGCATCCCAATGATGATGATTGGATGGAGATTCAAGGCTTGCAATGAGACTAGGAACAAGATTAAGGATGTGATTGGATCGGTTGGTTTGATGTTGGATTTTGGATAACTAGAGGATATGGATAGGATTTGCATATGATGGAAGATTGCACAGAGCATTGCGATATGGATGGATGCCATTGGATTGCATGGGGGTACCCTAGAGCTAGATACCAATGACAAGGGAATTACTGGGTGATGGAAATATGGAGGAAATGCTGAGGGATGTGGCTGGAGGAAATTCTTAGGGATGAGGATGAAGGAAATGCTTAGGGATGTGGCTGGAAGAAGTGGATGGAGGAAATTCTTAGGGATGATGATGGAGGAAATGCTTAGGGATGTGGAAAGAGGATGGGGTGACAAGGATTGATGGATGGAAGGATTCAGATGGAGGAAGATAAGGATTGGGAGATGAAAGGGTCGGGGATAAAGATGTGAAGATATGAAAGGATGTGAAGGTGAAAGGAAGATAAGGATTGGGAGATGAAAGGATTTGGAGGATAAGAAAGGATAGGAGGATGGAAATATGGGCGTGATAAGGTCTTTAAGGAATATGTCACCAAGGAATAAGATGCCCTCGCTTAGGATAGTTCATGCATTCAGAGGCATTAGGAGGGGGTATGATAGGGTGGAAGATAAGGATTTGGATAGAGGAAGATATCGATTGGGAGATGAAAGGAATGAGGATAAAGATGGAAATGAAACAAGGATGGGGAGATGGGAAGATGGATGTGATAAAGTCTCCAAGGAGTATGTCACTAAGGAATAAGATGCCCCTGCTTAGGATAGTTCATGCATTCAGAGGCATTTAGGAGGGTGTACAATAGGATGGAATATAAGATGACAAGAGGATGAGGAAGGTAGATCGAAGCTAGGATAATAGGCAGATGAGGAAGGTAGATGGAAGGTAATATAACATGAAGGATGGGTGGATAAAGGATAGGTGGCTACAAATAGGGGCGGGGAAATGGATGCTGAAAGGCGCCCAAAAGCATGTGTATAAGGTGGCCTTTGTTTTCGTTATCAAGATTTGAAGGAGGATGGTGGAGTTTGAGAAGCAAATGGGATGGAGGAGGTGATGGATAGGATGTGATAGAAGAAATTGCCCCCAGTTGTGGAGTGGGACTGGATAGAGGTATTATGCATGATGTTTGTTTGCCAGGTTTTCATCATGGTACTTGTCCAAGGTGTCTGATTGCCAAGATTTTGCCATTAGATGAATGTTTTTCTCTTTTTTTGATATTTTTCTTATTTTTTGACTTTTTGAATTGTTGCTAACTTTTTCTGATTGGATGTTGGTACGGCCTTATTAGGATGAATGGATTATGCAAAGGCATGGTTGAGATGGTTGTGATGACAGATATGCATGGGGTGAGGGATATGGTGGTAGAAAGTATCTGGAGGGAATGATGGAAAGTAAGCATGATAGGGGGATACTATCAGGACCAACATTGGCACATGTTGTGAGACGGGTGGATGAAGTAGAAGGGAAGTGAATGGTACATGTGGATATGATGGAGGAGTTATGATAGGAGATCTTGGGACATAAGGACCCAAAATGGATTTAGGAGATGGAGGAGGAAAATAATTAGCTGGTGGATTTGCAACTTTGGATGCCATTATGGATGTTTCTTTTAGATGCATTGCATCTTTTTGCTTTGGGATCCACATAGTTTAAATTCTTTTTCTTTGGTGGGCCTTTGTGACCATTGGGATGTAGTGGATTTTGCTTTTTCTTTGATGGGCCTTTGTGGCCATTAGGATGTAGTGGATTTCTTGATTGGATTTTTCCTTGCTTGAGCATGTCTTTTAGAGTGGACATGACAATCTTTGGATCTTTGTGGATAGTTATCTTTATGCATTTTTTATATGGCATCCAAATTATTGTGAGGAGCATTGGAAGGAACATGAGGAGGTGTGTGAGATGGAGAAGATATGGATGGAGAGGTGGAAGGATATTGGTAGATAGGAGATGTGGGAATGTGCCTTCGTTGATCCTGACTAGAGATGTAAGGTATGGGATTTTTATGATGAGTGTTAGGGACACTTGATTGGTGGATGGAGGAATGACTAGGATAAGATGGGGGATGATATTTTGGGATGTAGGGATCCAAAATGGATTTGGTTTGTGAAGGATATGTGCTAGCATATTTTGGGATATAAGGACCCAAAATAGATTTAGAGGATGAAGTGGGAATGTGATAGGTTGCTTTGGGTTGTAATGATGGAGGAGGAGTGGTGTTATATATTTTGGAGGACCGATGGGAAGATGCAATGGTGTTTTTGGAAGGATGCTTGAATTTAGCTTTAGCTGTACCAAGCTTTCTGGAGGAAGTGTTTTTTCATGTGTGACCTATACCACATGATCGTGGTGTTAATATGATTTAGAACAACAAAGATGGGGGGTGAATCAGTTGTTCCCAGGTCTTGATGTATAAAACAACTTCAAAAATCTTTTACTTAAATAAGATCAAGCAACCACAACAAACTCGGTCACCACTGATTCAATAATAGAAACATATAACTCATCAGTCCACTACCTTGCTGTAACTAACTTGTAAAACACATAAATGTTCAAACCAAAACATTCACACAAGTATGACAACAGGATTTATAGTGGAAACCCAATATGAGAAAAACCACTTTGTAACATGCTACTATTATTTTCACTCTTCTGAAGTGAGCTCGGTTAAAAGCCAACCCTGTCAAAGGTTACAATACACACTGTCAAGTGTGACCCGGTTAGAGGATTTCAATCACCCTGTTAAAAGTGAGCCTAGTCAAAGGACTTACATACACTCCATTAGAATGCAACCTTGTTCAAAGGATTTAACATATGACTTTTAGGTCAACCTCTGTTAAAAAGATTTTGATTGTTACAATGATTAGAAAGTAGTAGTAGTATTGATCTGAAAACATACAACTCACTTTGCAAATATCAAATCCAATTCCGTACACAAATGCTAGTTTACTGACTTTGAAACTTTGCCATCTCCATCTCTGATCTGCTCGGAACTTTCCTTCAAGCAATCACCATACTTTTCTTTCAGCCTTTTCGCTTATACAGTCAATAAAACTTATTGTTCTTCCAGCATCTCGTTCACCCATGCATTCTCATACCTCATGCTTCAGTTCCCTTAATACTTTCCTCTATTAGGTTAACTTTTCTTTTTGCCGCTTAATCTCCTTCGTAGATCTTAGGGTTAGATTAGTTTCATTGAATCTATCTGCTTCATGTTCTTCATTTCCTCTTCTAGAATCATCTCAAATCTCATAAAGATTTACAATAAAATATTTTTACAAAGCATTAAATGCTTCCATATGATTAATAAATAAAGTCAACACGGTTTACATAATCCAAGAATTCAAACAATGTCATCCCCAAAATGAATTCTCTTCAAATATAAAATTGCTCATGCTCGGTCAATACTGTGATCATTCACTCGGTCTCCATGTAAAATGCTTGGTCACTACTAGAACTATTTCCTCGGCAAATACTGATACTCGACAATTTACCGATACTCGGTTGACACTAGATTTTGCTCGGCATCCACTAACTCGGTCGTCTTTGTCATAACTCGGCTTAAACATGATTTCTTCATTTTTGCTCGGTTAAGCCTACCAGTTTAGTCTTCAACTTTACTAAGATAAACAATACATTATCTCATCATTGTGCAACATAGTCAAGTACATTTTATAGTATCAAGATAACTCAACCTTTTCTTAGGTGCTATTGTTACCAACCTTGCCCCACTCTTCCTCAACAATTCAATAGATATAGTACTTTTCTAAGTAGCAACAGTCTTACCAATTAAGGTTTGACATCAATGACAATACAACAATTGTTTCAATTGCGGTTTCCAACAATCTCCCTCTTTGGCATTGATGGCAACACCATATGAAATTACCTGAATAACACATGGATTACCAACCAATCCAAAAATTTGTCTGTCCATTAGAGAAAATTTATAATATCCTTAGCTTCATTCTGATTCAAAATCAGTAAATCTCACTTCTGTGGCCGTCAGAAGTATTTGGATCTCCCTCTATCCTTATCTTTCATTTCAGTTCATCATTACTACTCTTCAATTCATGTGTTATCATTTCAGTTCAATCTCCCTCTTTGACAAAAATGCCAAAGCAACAACTAAAAACATACATCCAACAGATGTAGATATATCTATTCAGCACCGTGTTTCTCCCTCTGTCATCTTTCTTATGACTGATTTGTTATCTTTTCTTCTTCTTCACAGCTCTAGGACAGTCCTAAAGTGTGACAATCTTCTGCATCAATGTGTCAAATATTTTGTTGTAGCTTAGTTGATGCAGTGCTCCTAGCTTGTCTAGGCAGCCTCAGTTAGGGGAATGACCCCTAATTGACTTCTCAGGTACTCATGAGCTTCTTTAGGTAAAGCTTTAGTGAATATATCTGCCAACTGTTCTTTTGTATTCACATATTCCATTCAGACTTCCTTGTCTTGTACCAGTTCCCTCAAATAGTGATACTTGATTGCTATGTGCTTTGTCTTTGTGTGCATCACTAGATTCTTAGAGATATTGATAGCACTTGTGTTGTCACAGAAAATAACAACAGGTTCAGCGATTTCTTCTTTCATGCCTATCAACAATTGTTTTATCCATATCAAATTTGAACAGTTTACTGCAACAGCAACATACTCGGCCTCGACAGTAGATTGAGAAATGCAATTTTGTTTCTTGCTTGTCCAGAAAACTAATCTCTATCCAAGAAAGGAAGCTCCACCACTTGTACTCTTTCTGTCATCTACATTTCCTACCCAATCAGCATTAGTATAAACTTTTAGTTCAAATTTGTCATTCTTCTTATAGTATAGCCCATAGTCAACAGTTCTTTTCAAATATCTCATAATTCTCTTCACAACCATCATGTGTGTTTCCTTAGGATTGGCAGAAAATATTGCCACAATCCCAACAACTAATGCAATATCAGGTCTACTGTGTACAACATACTGCAATTTTCCAATCATAGATCTGTACAAGGTCTGGTTAACTTCTGCAGCATCATCATTCTTAGACAACTTTTGTCTAGTAACCATAGGAGTGCCCACTGGTCTAGCATCTTCCATTCCAAAAGTTTTCAGTATTTCATTAACATACTTAGAATGTGTAATGAAAATACCTTTCTTCATCTGATATACTTGTAAACCAACAAAGAATTTGATCTCACCAAACATACTCATCTCAAATTCAATTTGCATTTCATTTGAAAATCTCTTACACAATGCATCTTGTCCACCAAAAATAATGTCATCAACAAAAATTTTGGCCAACAAAATACCTTTCCCTTCTTCATTCTTCATATACAGGTTGCTTGTGTCATTTGTCCTTGAAAATCCAATCTGTATCAGATAGTTATGCAACCGCTCATACCATGCTCTGGGAGTTTGTTTCAATCCATATAAAACTTTGTTCAGTTTGCATACCATGTGTCTTTTGTTTGGGTCAATAAAACCTTTTGGTTGTTCTATATAAACCTCTTCCAATATACCATTTATAAATGCAGACTTGACATCCATTTGATATACCTTGAAATCTTTATAAGCAACATATGCAAGTAGAGTTCTTACTCCTTCCAATCTAGCTACAAGGGCAAATGTCTCCCCATAATCTATTCCTTCTTCTTGTGCGTAGCCTTTGCATACTAGTCTAGCTTTGTTCCTAGTGATTTCACCTTTCTCATTCAACTTGTTTCGAAATACCCACTTTGTTCCAATAAAATTCTTATCTGCAGGTCTCAACACTAAAGTCCAGGTTTCATTTTTCTCAATTTGGTCAATCTCTTCATTCATTGCTTGTATCCAGTCTTCATTTTCTAATGCCGCTTTAGTTGTCTTAGGTTCAGTTTCACATACTACATATGTTGGATTCTTGGTCTTGCTTATAGTCTGAACTCCAGTATCTTTATCTCCAATTGTCTGTTTAGGCTTGTGATGTCTTCTTACATATTTTGCCAAAACAAGTTCAACATTTTTTTCTTCTATTTCATCAGGTTCCCCAACAGGATTGTCAGATTTATCTTTTGAATGCTCGATAGCCTCTTCCTGATCCTCAGCAACATTATTATGTAGCTCGGCATGTTCTTATTCTCTCTCGGCATTATTTTCCTGACGCTCGGCATCATCTATCTATCGCTCGACATTGCTTACTCGAGACTCGACATCAGGTGCAGGTCTGATACCTGCCTCTTCTATTTCCTCAATGCACACAAAAGATCTGTAATCTTCTGGTTCTCTTTTACTATCAGCCTCATTTCTTTCTGCATACTCATCAATTTTTACATTCATACTTTCCACAATTTTGTTAGTGTTAGAGTTCAAACACTTATAAGCTTTACTTTTTGTGGAGTAGCCTAGGAATATGCCTTCATCACTTTTAGCATCAAATTTTCCATTCCTATTGTCTTTCAATATGTAACACTTGCTTCCAAAGATTCTAAAGTATTTAACACTCAGTGCATGCCCATACCATAATTCATAGGGTGTCAGATTTGTACCTTTCTTTATTTATACCCGATTAAGAGTGTAAACAACTGTACTTGTAGCTTCTCTCCAGTATTTCTGTGCCACATTCTTTTCAATCAATAGTGTCCTAGCACAATCCAAAATAGATATGTTCCTTCTTTTTGCTATTCCATTATGTGGAGGTGTCCTAGCTGCAGAAATCTGTCTTTTGATTCCTCTATCATTGCAAAACAGATTAAATTCATTTGATGTAAATTCTCCACCTCCATCAGATCTAAGACATTTCAGGTTCCTACCTGTCTCCTTCTCAACCTTAGCCAAATACCACTTAAAAAATTGAAAAGCATCAGATTTTTCTCTTAGAAACATTACGTGCATCATCCTAGTATGATCATCAACAAACAAAATAAAATATCTAGCACCACAGTAACTTTGTACACCCATGGGTCCACAAAGGTCAATATGAACCAAATCTAAAATGTGTTCAGAAGTAAAGGTTTTGCTCTTGAAACTTGACTTAGTCATTTTTCCTAACTGGCATTCTTTGCACATCACATTCTCAGGTTTCTTCAATCTAGGTAGGCCTCTTACTTTCTTCTTCTTACTTATCTCTACCAGATTGTCAAAGTTAACATGACATAGCCTCTTATGCCATAACCAAATGTCATCAAGTTGTGCAACCATACATATTTCTTTAGATAGGTCAAGATAGAACAAATTACCTCTAGTCTACTCACCACTTCCAATCAGTTCTCTAGTAGCATCAAATATCTTAGCTTTCTTGTGATGAAATTCCACTCGGTAACCAGTTTTGTTAAGATGAGCAACACTTAACAAATTATAATTCAATCCTTCAACCCAATAAGCATTTTCACAAGAGATTTTATCAGTCAGTTTAATCAATCCTTTTCCTCTAACAGGACATGGTGCATCATTACCAAATGTTACACTTTTACCTTTATAATGATGTAGGGTCTCAAACTTACTCTTGTCACCAGTCATATGATGTGAACAACCACTGTCAATAATCCATTTATCATTCTTGTTCACATAGGAAATCAATGCAATTTTCTCATCCTCGTCAGATTCATCTTTCATTGCAACATAGACAACTTCAATTTCAAAATCATCACTATCAGTGTCAGTCTCTTCTTCAGCAATATAACATGATTTCTTATCTTTTCTTTTGTAGTCTTTGTACCTTCGGTAGCTTTTGTCATCTCTTCTTTCTTTGTGTTTGCTGTTTCTTTCTTCATCTTTATCCTTCCTGTCAGGACATCTAGTAGCTATATGACCGACTTTATTACATGCAAAACATATAATAGGGAGTTTACCTTTATATTTTCCTTTCCCTCTTCTCAGTCTTCTAGCCATAAGAGCTTCTAGATCTTCTAGATCTTCATCAGAAGTGTCACTGTCATCTTCACTTTCACTTTCACTTTCACTTTTACATCTTTCTTTTTCCTTCTTAGGCTTGTTTGGGACTAACTGTGACTTAAAAGTAGATTCAACATTTCCAAGATTACCAACAGAGAAGTTATCATAATTAGACAGTTCGAAAGTAGTTAGCTTTCCGATCAAACCTTCCAAAGTAAGCACATTTCTAGAGTTACATCTAGATTCCTGAATAGCTGAGATCTTAATAGCATATATACGACACACAGTTCTTGACACTTTTCCAATTATGGTCTCATCATCAATAATTCTATTTTCTCCTCTAATATCATTCACAACTTCTTTTTTTCTACCACAATATTATGCAATGTTTTCATCTTCATTCATTCTCATTTCATCAAACTTACCTCTGAGACTGTCGGCTTTAGCTTTCAGTACATATTGATCACCACCATAGATCCTCGCAAGAGTGTCCCACATATCTTTAGCAGTTGTGCAGTCCTTCACATCTTCAAATTCTGGATAGCTTAGGGCAGATGCAATTTCCAGCATTGCCTGGTTGTGTTCTTGCTTAGCTCTCATTTCCTCGGTAGTCAAAGGTGCAATAGGTGTGACATAGTTATGCTCAATGTAGTAATTTGTGGAATCACAAATACTGGCTAGATGCAGCTTCATCAAGCTTTTCCATGTAGGGAAGTTTTCCTTATTCAGCTTCGGTACCTCCTTCTTATACATCTTGATCATTTGCTTCAAGTCCCTTTAAACTTGCTTTCTGTAAACACCAATAAGCAACACAACTTTGATACCAATTGTTATTATGATTTAGAACAACAGAGAGGGGGGGTGAATTAGTTGTTCTCAGGTCCTGATGTATAAAATAACTTCAAAAATCTTTTACTTAAATCAGATCAAGCAACAACAACAAACTCGGTCACCACTGATTCAATAATAGAAACATATAACTCAATAGTCCACTACCTTGCTATAACTAACTTGTAAAACACATAAATGTTCAAACCAAAAAATTCACACAAGTATGACAACATGATTTATAGTAGAAACCCAATATGGGAAAAACCACTTTGTAACATGCTACTATTATTTTCACTCTTCTGAAGTGAGCTCAGTTAAAAGCCAACCCTGTTAAAGGTTACAATACACACTGTCAAGTGTGACCGGGTTAGAGGATTTCAATCACCCTGTTAAAAGTGAGCCTGGTCAAAGAACTTACATACACTCCATTAGAATGCAACCTTGTTCAAAAGATTTAACATATGACTGTTAGGTCAACCTCTATTAAAAGGATTTTGATTGTTACAATGGTTAGAAAGTAGCAGTAGTATTGATCTGAAAACATACAACTCACTTTGCAAATATCAGATCCAATTCCATACACAAATGCTGGTTTACTGACTTTGAAACTTTGTCATCTCCATCTCTAATTTGCTCGGAACTTTCCTTCAAGCAATCACCATACTTTTCCTTGAGCCTTTTCGCTTATACAGTCAATAAAACTTATTGTTCTTCCAACATCTCCTTCACCCATGCATTCTCATACCTCATGCTTCGGTTCCCTTAATACTTTCCTCTGTTAGGTTAACTTTTCTTTTTGCCGCTTAATCTCCTTCGTAGATCTTAGGGTTAGATCAGTTTCATTGAATCTACCCACTTCATGTTCTTCATTTCCTCTTCTAGAATCATCTCAAATCTCATAAAGATTTACAATAAAACATTTTTACAAAGCATTAAATGATTCCATATGATCAATAAATAAAGTCAACATGGTTTACATAATCCAAAAATTCAAACAATGTCATCCCCAAAATATAAAATTGCTGATGCTCGGTCAATACTGTGATCATTCACTCGGTCTCTATGTAAAACGCTTGGTCACTACTAGAACTATTTCCTCGGCAAATACTGATACTCGACAGTTTACTGATACTCGGTCGACACTAGATTTTGCTCAACATCCACTAACTCGGTCGTCTCTGTCATAACTCGGCTTAAACATGATTTCTTCATTTTTGCTCGGTTAAGCCTACCAGTTTAGTCTTCAACTTTACTAAGATAAACAATACATTATCTCATCATTGTGCAACATAGTCAAGTACACTTTGTAGTATCAAGATAACTCAACATTTCCTTAGGTGCTATTGTTACCAACCTTGCCCCACTCTTCCTCAACAATTCAATAAATATAGTACTTTTCTAAGTAGCAATAGTCTTACCAATTAAGGTTTGACATCAATGACAATACAACAATTGTTTCAATTGTGGTTTCCAACATGTGGATGTTTTTTGTCCTAGATGGGCTCCAGAGTTCCTTGTTCAAGGGCACCTAAGCCTTTACCTTGATAATTCCATTTCTTGAGCATTTTAGCCAAGCAAGGATACTTTTTACTTAGGGAATAAGATAAACATCCAGTATTAGGTGCCATGGTGGAAGATATGAAATTGATTTTTTTTGCTTCGAGTGGGGCACCATTGACAAACATAAGTGGACCAAGGAGATAGATTGATGGTGGTGGGATAGGTGTTAGAGGATCACGAAGTGGAGAGAATGGTATGATGGGATCTTGATTGGGATTGGGAGATGATAACAGATCTTGAGATTGAGGAATTGGGATGGTAGGATCTTGAGTTGGGGGTGATGGAAGCAATGGATCATGTAATAGAGGAAATGAAGGGATATGATCTCTATTTGGAGAGGATGGAAGAAATGGATCATGCAGTGGAGGAAATGAAAGGGGAGGATCTTGATTTAGGTTGATGGATACTTAAACATGCTTTTGGACAAGATCTTGACTTGATTGGATTGGTGTGGATGGTGTGATGGGGGATATATGGATAAATTCTTCAGATGGCATGGATGGAAGGATGGGAGATTCTACAATTGTGATAGAGGGAAGGAGGGTGGACTCATTAGGCTCATTGGATGTGATTTGGATAATGCTAGGAGGAGAAGACATGGATGGGAATTGGATGGAGTTAGTAGATGGAAAGGACTCAATGATGCTAGGAGATGGAAGAGGATTAATAAGTGGGGTATACTAAAGAAGGATAATAGTTGTGGGTGATGGAGGAGGAATGTGGGAGGTGGATGGGTATCATCACTTGAGGCTTCACATGAGAGAGTGATATGACATGACTCATCAATCTTAGGAGAGGGATTTTTTGCTAGCTTCCTTGTAAAATTCCTTGGAGACTTTTGTGATGGAGGTTGAGGTGAAGGATTAGATTGTGTAGATAGTGGGAAGCTTATATAGTTCACATATAAAGGTGGGATGGAGGATGGCATGACTAGACAGTTCACATAAGTAGGCATGGAGGTAACCTGTGAATTGGATTAACTAACTAATGAGGTAGGGGTGATGGATTGAGGTATGGTATATGAAGTAGATTGAGGGATGCATGTTTCTTGTAGGAGATTTGCAGTAATGTAGGTTGGAATGGAAGATAGTGGATTGAGATAGGATGGAGGAGATGGAGGAGGAAGGGAGGATGTAGGGGATGGTGGATTAACAATAGCTCATGGGGATATTGGTGATGGATTGGAAGAATAGGATCATGAATCATTTGAAAATGGGTTGGAGGATAAGGAGATGATGGGCTTGGATAAGGTATGTAGCTGGTAGTGTTGTTGAAAGGTGGATATTCAGATATGACCATGGAAGAAGATGAGGAAATGAATGGTGTATACGGGGGATATGTGGGTACGTCATAGGAAGAAGGTGTGGATAATGGATTTCCCTTGTCAAAGGTATGCTAAGGAGTACTAGTGGGTATGTATGGAGAAATGATGGGGTAGTTTGGAGGAATGATTGGATTTTGGGGGATGTTTGGAGAAAGCTTGCTAAGGTTTTCAAAGTACTCATCATGATCAACAAGACTCTGATCATCATTGGAATAGGATAAAGTGGGATAGACAATGGGATAACCAAACTCATCATAAAAGATATGAGACATGTTGATTTGTGGATGAGTTGGACGGGGATGAAGGATGAAGATGGAAGGAAAGCTAAAGCTTAGATTATGATTTATAATAAGCTCAGTTTGGGACTTGGATTAAGCTTAGGATAGGAAGAAAGACTGACTCTAGAAGAAGATAGAAAGGGGATAATGGATGACCAAGATGACTCTGCTAGCCTAGGATACGGGGAGGAGAGGAGAACAAAACTGGATGGAAAAGATGTGGGATGATAGGAAGAGCATGATTATGAGACTGGGATGCCATGATTTTGGAGGCTTGGTTGATTTCTGGATTGGAGGATTAGACTGACATGGTGAAGGATTTGGTGTGTAGAATTCTTCATTTGTGCATGTTCAAAAGATGTTTTCACTGAGTCTGAAATTTTGAAGATACACACAAGCAATCTTAGGTCCTAAGGATTTTTGGATTGACTAAAAAACCTTTGCTCATCGACTTAGGCACACATCTAAGAGCTAATTAGAATACAGCCACCACCAAGCACACAATGGCCCTAGTCATGATGTCGTGTTATCTGGCTCCAAGTGCTCAAGGATGACATGATATGATGAGTGTCTTGGGGAGATTACTATTCTCCTTGCACAAAGATTAGAAAGCCTTCGTGGATAGATTAGGTAGCCTCTAATTAATAGGTGTCTAATAAGGCCCGTGGCATCCTCCCAATCGATTTGTATGCGCGTGACTCACTTAAGAGCCTAGTTGACCATGCCGAAATAGTAGGGATATTCACCTACCTTAGGCTACCAGCAACACACATCACCTGAGCTTGAGGGGATGAAGCTAGGGTTTGCTCAGGGCTTTGTTTATATACTGATCAGGGAATCACCGGTTTGAGGTCATTCTCCAAAGAGGAAACACTTTTCTCTCTGGACAGGCCTCGCTAGAGTCAAGTAACCAATCCAAACCTTGATTTTTCAGCCGAATTCTACAAAGGCATGGGGAAAGGGTATGTAACTGAATCACTTAGATTTAAATAGATTTGCAAAAATTTGAAAAAACTTCCTAAAAGCACATCATGGAGAGTTTGTTCCAAAATTGATTTTTAAGTGTTCTCTATTCTATGACTCTCAAAAACTCATGATTAAGATGTAAGGTTTATCTTTTCCTTTGAAAACAAAGCTTTTGGAAAAAATCGCAAGTGTATTACTCTTTATCACTCAAGATTGAATTTTTTTATCCTCTTTATCACTCAAGATTGAATTTTTTTATTACTTTTAAAAGCCCAAAAGTGAAGTGTTCAATTTTGAGTTTGTTTTCAATTTACTTTATGCACTCGAGATTGGATGTTTTTTAGAACTCAAATGAAATAGTTGATTATGATTTTTTCATTCCTTTAGACATTCAAGATTTAGTTTTGCATTCATTCTAAGCCCAAAGAAGTTTTCGAATTTCTTTTGTTCATTTCTCTTTTAGTTGAATTCAAGATTGGATGTAGAATTCTTTTTAAGCCGAAAATGAAGATGTGAAGCTTGTTTTAACTTTGGCATTGAAGATTGAGTGTGATTTGTTTTAAGCCTAAAAAGTAGATATGTGCAACCACAGTGACCTAGAGCGCGGTTTAAAGTAACAAATGCATAGCTCTTAAGTACAAATGCATAGAAACATGGGATATATGCACAAAAACAGAGGATGGATGTGCAACTAGTGACTTTCTAGCAAAAGTGAAGAGCTTTTATGAAAAACAACTATCATTTTCGTAATAAAACAAAAGCGCAACTCTGGTTAACATATGCACAACTTTAATGAACGAATGCACAACTTTAACGGATAAATGTGCAATTTTGGTGAATAATGTACAGTTTTAGAAAATTTTGACCAAATGCACAGTTCGGGGAATTAGATGCGTAGATACGACATAAACTATGAAGGACGCCCAAACTTTTGGACTTTTTGGTGAAGGATTAGGACGTGGGGTCCCACCAAGCATACCAGAATGTAGATGTTGTGAACCCTAACCTATCAGGAGCATGCATAGACAATCAAACATCAGGTCTAATCTAGCATATAAATCAAAACAACAGGTATTTCACAAACACCACCTCCGATTGAGCCAAAACAGGAGCACCCAAGCCCCATTTGATTTGCTCATTTTATGAGGATGTGGGTGTGCTCTCCAAGCACAATATGTGTATCTCCAATGTAGATGAGGGTGATTAGGATCGATTGCAAGTCCTGGAAGTCCCGAAAATGGAACAAAAGCTAGTGTAGGAGGCTAGTTTTGCCCCTAGGACCCATAGGATGCAACTAAATGCAAGATGTAGTTTAAGCTATTGATGAGATGCAGAAAAATAATGAAAGTTCATTTACTTTAGCATGGATATGATTAGAGACTGAAGATGAAATGCAAAGCAATAAATGAAACTATGGTTCATCCATTTTAGCTAGGCTATGTGATCAAAGATGTTGGAAAACATGAAAATATTAAGCTAACAATGCTAAAACATACTAAAAGCTAGAACTAAATTAGCATGATAACAATGCACAAATGACTTGGACTGAAGGACTCATTTTCTCTTAGAATGAAGGCTATTTATTGGATTTTGGCCAAGGCCTTGGGTTAGGATGGGTAGTTAGGGTCAGGGGTAGAGTTAGGGGTAAGGTTAGAAGGGATAGGATTGGCATTTATGGTAGAAAGGCCCAAGGGTTTCTCACACATGTGTGAGAAACACTAGGGAAGTGTGCTAGGGGACAAGAGTGGAAGAAGGGAGATGGGTCTTCATTAAGAGGTTGTAAGAGCCATTAATGAGGGTGTAAGGGGTTATTAATGAGTTTGTAAGGCTCATTAATGAGGGTGTTGACTTTGGCATCAAAGGGAGAGGGTTAGGCTAAGAGGGTTAGGAATCACCCCTTAAGATGGGTTAGGGAGTGATTAGGGATGAGAGGATAGGTTTAGAAGTTTCTAGATGGGTTTTGGGATATTAAATAAATAACTAATTTATTTAAATGGGATTTTGGCTGAGCACTTTATTTATTAAATTAATTTAATAAATAGGAGGGATTAATATTTAAATTTGATTTAAATATTTTTGGGAGTGATTCTTTAATTAAATAGATTTAATTAAAATAGATGAGGATAACAATAATAATAATTAATTAATTAAATAATTAATTAGATAATTATGATGTCATCATGACTTTTATTAATTAAAATATTTTTAATTAATAAGTGGATTGTTAGGTGTCTACAATTCCAAAAAAATTTCTTATCCTTGTTATATTGGTTGTTAGAAGAGGATTTAGATTGAAGAGTGATATCTCCCTCATGAACAAGGACATCCTCTATGCGAGTAGACAATTCAACCAACTAATCAAATGAAGCATGAGTTTGTATTTGCAATGCGTAATTCATTTTAGGGACCAAAGCATTGATGAATATATCAATTTTTCTAGTCTCAGGAATCTGCTGAGGATAACATGAGTATAGTTTTCGCCATCGTTGAAGGAAAACCAAAAAGGATTTACCTTGGCATTGTTTGATATTGCAAAGATCAAGCATAGTGATAGCATGTTGGATATTATAGGAATATTGTTGGATGAATCTTTTCACTAGCTGGTCAAATGATTTGAGAGGAGGAGATAGTTTAGTGAACCACTTCGTAGCTTGCCCACTAAGACTCCTCGGAAAGAGTCTCATAAGATAGGTGGGTTCATGCAGGAACTCCATGCTTAGTGCGCAAGATTCCCTAATATGATCATGTGGATCTCTTCTATCGTCATACTTTCCATACTTAGGAAACTCAACCTTTCAAGGAAAAAGAGGCATATATAGATATTTGTCAAAAGGAAATGAGCATATAGCCTCAAGAGAAAAGGATGTGCTCGGTTTTTCCTTTTCCTTTTTTAAGTGTATCATTTGTTTCATCATTTCTTCCATCCATCTCTTCATGACTTCTATTTTAGATGGTTCCTCTTTCTTGATTAGATTGTCAACATCAAATTTGTGAGGTAGCTTAACTCCTTGTGAGGCTAGATGCAAGAAGTATTAATCTTTGTTTTGACTGAAGGTCAACTTCATTAGTCTTTGCAAATGTTCATCTTACTAAAATTGTAAGATGTCTTCCTCAGTTATATCGTTATCTGAATCACAATCTTGTGAGCCATGTGATCCAGGTCTAGTATGTTGAGTATCATGTTGTGAGCCATGTATAGAGTTGGGATGTTGTTGGTTGTTCTGTCCAAAGTGTTTTTCACCCAATTGTTTTATAAATTACTCAATCCTCTTGTTTAGTTCTTCCATGATTGGAGTGTAAGAAACACCATGTGCCAATCTAGGAGAGGATCAGGTAGATTCACTAGATATTGTAGAAAAAGGTTTGAAACCCCAAGGTATAGGATTTTATTTAGATGATTTGTCAAAGGTAGCTTCGAGTTGATTTCCTTCATGGATCTGATATCTAGTTGTGACTGGCATGAAAGAAGATTGTCAAAAGCCAAATAGGAAGACTTAGGATAACTTGATGTTCAGGCTAGGTAAGTAAAAGTGTTCACTTGTCCAAACTGTAAGAGATATAGGAAAGATAACTTTCCACAAGGTGTCCAACCATCGGGGAGATCCCTATGTATGACACTTGTGAATAAGCAAGAGATATGATAGAGAATCCAAGAGAGTTGATCAAAGAGATGGTGGACAAGTGAGCATTCTACTAGCTAAGTATGTAGTCAAGAGATTAAAATAATCTTTTCTAGCTAGAGGAAATTCCTAACATGTTGGAATGTACCAAATAACAAGATGAGTTGAGGATATTAAGGAGAAGCAATGTTGACAAAATTTTGAGCTTAGTCCAAAAATTTGATTTCAAAGGATTACAAAGTTGATTGACAAGATTGGCGCATTTCCTAGGCAAGGTTTGTTTTGAAAGAAAGTAGTGTGAATAAGAAATAGTCTTCAAACAATCCAACAAGGGACAAAGCAACCTTTTTGATACAAGCATACGTGAGGTCTTGCAAGGTATAACAATGTTCATGTTTATTAAGTGTATGTTCAACAAATGTTTCCACAAGTCTTAGCACAAGAAAGAACATCAAACAGAACTACCTAAGGTTGAGTCGGAAGTGTTTCAACCTTTGCCCAGAACTTGGTACCCCTACGCCTCACACAAAGTGATGTTGGCTTTGTCAAGGATTTGCATCCAAGGGAGTACATATGGTGAGTATCTTGGGGTGATCTAGGTAAAGTCCATTTGGATCAATCCTTTCACAAAGGAAGTCACACGACCAAAAAGGATAGCCTCTAAGTCCTAAGGTGTTTAGTAAAGGTCTTTGTTCATGTCTACCCCTTGTAGTTTCACAAGCTAAATTAAGGCCTATAGCCCCACAAGCTCCCAAGATGCATAGTCTTGCAAGAAATATTTAGACCTATCGACCCTATACAAAGTGAATGAATTGCCCTTGTAGTCTTGTAAACAAGATTAAGACCAAGAAGGCCCTACAAGCGCCCAATCAAGTGTAGTCTTTCTTAGAAAGATTTAGGCAACTAGGCCCTACACATCAAGAAGCATTAGGAATAGAAATAACCAAGTCTTCTCTCTCTTTAGATTGAAGGAAGCATTTTATTATAGTGAGATGGAGTTATTTGTCTTTTCTTGTTCCCCACTTGGGTCATTCCAAAAAGATTGCTTTCTTGGTAGACCCTCTAAAGGTAAATGCAAGAAAAGAAATGGATAACTAGTGGAGGTCTAGATTTCTAATTTTTCATGAGGAAAAGAGCATACTCTCCTACTCCATAGTATCTTTGAAACACACCAATAACATGTTCATTTACCCAAGACTGGTTGCAAGTGATCAACTAAGTAGCTCAAGATTTCTGATTTTCCAAAAGGAAAAGAACATTCTCTCCTACTACTCAACTAATCACAAAACAAGAAGCCTTTTGGTTAAGATAGGTGATGAACTACAACTGATTGAAAATCTTGATGAACTGAAGGAACAATGATTAGAGATCCTTGAGCTATTAAATTGATTTGTAAGATGATTAAATCAGTCAATATGTTGTCATTGATGTCAACTAGTTTTGACTATACTTATCATGATAGTTACAAACATTTGAACATTTGTAGAAGGAAGAAATGGTGAAGAAATGAGATATCTACATATAGAAAAGATAGATATGACAGATAAGGATAAGGTATACATTGGGTAACTTATTGATGAGTCTATGGCATTATATTGTTGACTTGAACATGTTACATTATTCTATTATGAAGGAGAGATTTGAATTGAACAAGTTAATGTGGTCGGTAATTGAAGACTTCTGTATACACCGAGCCAGTGCAATGTATACCGAGTGACGGTAATAACCGAGTTAGTTATCACTGACGCATTCAATATTAACCGAGTATGGATGAAAACATTAAATGCTAAGAACATCCGACTGAAATTGATGAGCTGGAAATTGTTATGATTTCTAGGTAACAGATGAAGTTTGTTATAAGATCCACAACTAACAAAATTTAGAGATGATCTAAAGGATGAGATTGAAATGTGTTATTGACACATCTACCAAGGAAGGTTAAAGCGACAAAATGAACGAATGATATTAAGAGGAAAAATCTAATGGCTGATATGAAAATGGTTTACTTGTTTATTTAAGAGACATGAGTTTCATTATTGAAACATGCCGGATAAATATAGAATGCAAAAGATCTTGCGTGAAGACATGTTTCATGCATTCCTGATCAAACTAGTTACAGACATAACTGAGCTGTAGGCATAACCAAGCATCAAAGAATTACATACACTGAGTGAACTAAGTTGATGGAATTGAGGAAGTGAATTGGTTTATTGATTATATGAGTTATATGAGCTTAGCATAGATTTGAATATTTGCAATTGAGTTGTATTTGAATCAAATGAGAATTGTATCAGTTTAAGCATTGATTCAAAAAAATCTCTTAACCGAGTGGACTTAACAGTCTTATTGTATTTCCATATGACATTCAATGAATGTTAATTGTTATCTTGTTGACCCCATAGTGAATGCTGGTCAAAAGTTAACAGTTAGTGATAAATCCTCTAATGAGGTCACACCTGACAATGTGAATTGTAACTTTAAACAGGGTTGGCTCCTAACCGAGCTCACTTCAGAAGAGTGAAATATTTTGGGTTACCGGTCCCAGGTGGTTTTTCCCTTTGCAGGGTTTCCACGTTACATCATTGTGCTATGTGTTATTTGTTATGATTGTTTTGCTATAATACTTTGCATATTACATAATCGGTAATCACAGTTTGGATAATTACTGGTATTTGGTAAATGATCAAAAAGATAGATATTGATATCTTACCGAGTTGTTTGAATTGTTGTTTAAGTGTGAAAAAGTGCATCTGAGAGTTTGGGACTATAGGATAACTGATTTAACTGATTCACCCCCCTCTCAGTTATCTAACAATAGGTTCCTTGAAACCAAATGTAAGAAAACAAAATGTTGATTTGTATCTCCAAGGCAACCTACAAGACAAATAGCATTAGTAGTTTCAAGATTGAGTCTTTGACAAGAGTCCTACATCACAAAGCATTAGTAGGCATGAATATTTTAGCTCTTTTGATAAGAAAACCCTACAAGACCAAAAATTAGGGCATGAAAAGTATGCAAATGAAAGCAATAACCTTGCAAGATCAAACTAGAAAATGCAATGCAAGATTAAACTAGAAAATGAAGCTAAGATAAGAATTCAAAGGACAAGATTATTCTAAGAAAACAAGAATGTAAGCAAGCTATGATGCAAAAATGACAAGAGTGCAATTTGATTCTAAGATGAAACACTTGAGTCAAGGAAGAGCTTCCTTTTAAAGAAATTTCCTCAAGAATGAAGGGTAGAGATTAAGAGGCAAAAGAATGAGTGGTTGAGATGAAGAGGAAAAGGGAGATGTAAGGTTAGGTAGAAATGAGTGGTTAGGATTAAGAGAAAAAAGGGAAATGTTAGGTAGAATAAGACAAAATAGCATTTTGAAAGCACAAATCCCTTTTAATTACTAATTAATCAAGATTAAGTATTCACACATGTGAATGTGTTCTTTTAATAAAAGTGTAGGAACTTTATATTAAGAGCAAGGTTTATCAATTAAATAAATATGCAAGCTCTAGAACTTAGACCATAGTATAAGATTGATATAAGATTTTTTATTTAATTATGCAGAGGGGATTTTAAGGGTTACTTTGTATAATGATGCTTAGAAAAGAGACGATTTGATCAGAAGGGGGCTCAAGTTCTACTAGACCAAATTTAGTTGATTACAATAGTGACTTGAATTGGGTACACTAGTGCCTATTTTGTCAGCAACAAATAGGAACCACTAATTTTTCACCCCACAAAACTAATCCAAAATTCTTGAGTATTAGCTATTGAAGAAACTATGAGATGGTTAATCTATTCGTTTAAAATTGTGACTATGATCAAACAAGACAACAAGTGAAAGAGTAGCAGATATATATGGAAATGTGGCCTAACAAAAAAATTTAGCAAAAGAAAATTGCTATATCCCAAAAGAAAATTGTAAATCACTATGGAATACATTGGCTACCAATAGTAAGCATATGTGAGATGGGAATAAAAACATTACATCTTTGTGGTGTGTATTTTTAGAGGCCTACTAACAAATTTCTCTCTTCAGATCATTATATGTCATCGTTTTGAAAACTCGACAAAGGATGAGTAGGTTCCAATAGCTTCTTTGCAAAAAAATTATGCTTGCAACCATAAATCATATTTCTTTCCATTAGGAGTCATTCTTTTCACCTCAAATTCACAACATAATTGTTGCTTGTTTAATAAATTTTGACTGATTTTTGTTTCAAATAAAATTTAATAGAACTATTGTTATTCAAATTGGTATGCATATATTATCTTCATGATACAATAAGGGGTAACAATAGTGGATAGCTTGAATGACATTGGTTTGGCATTGATCATAATCAAGCTTAGCACCCTACTTTCTCTTAATAGAACAAGATTCATTGCTGATTTTTTACTGGGAAAAAAGTATGTAAAAATTAGTCATAGATATTAAGGAAATAGCTATAATTTACAGAAAAACCATTGGGAAATATGACTTGATGAATGTTGCAATGTGGTAGGTCTCTTCACAAAAACCAAAGACAAAAAAAAAATAAACAATTAAGGTGTGGAACACAATTTGGCAATATTGACATGTGGACCAGGGTGACCCCACAATAGTGGGTTACACTTTTTTAGACATGCTGATTTTTGCTGAAATGACACATTTTTAATAAAATATGATTATTTAAGCCTTGAGAGGTTCAATTTGAAGGAATTAATTAGAAATGGTTAGCTCAAAGCCTCTTAGATAAAAAAATCATTGATACAACATATATACTCCTCATTCATACCTACAATGGAGTCTCCTTTGCACCTATTAAAATGCTGATAAAAAATCACTTCAACTTTATCTTTTGGCACATCAAATTAATCCATTCAAAAAACCTATCTATGTAGTAAGGCACTACTGAGAAAACTCTTTCCAATTATTATAATGTTAATATATATTAAGTTTATTATGACTTTGTATTTTTAGTTTTACTAAACATAGATATTTCACCGTATCTCCACCTCTATGTTTGATGCTTATAGAAAAATAGTAAATGAGAGAAAAAAATTTCTAAAAAATATCTATGCCCTAGGTATTGAAGTTATCTTTCTATAAAAAAAAAATAAAAAAAAAATTGGACAAATACACAAAAAGTTATAAGCTATGTAGTCAAGGTATGTCAAAATTACGGCTTAGTCAACTTCAAACGTTTATAAAATATGAAATAATCATGATAATATCATAGAACCAATTGTATGCCCTCCATATGGAGGTTAAAAAACTAAATTTGAAAGAATCACATTGATATCTATTTAAGAAAAAAAGTTATGCTCTACGAAAATAATGTAACCCTTTGAAAATGACATTTTTAGAAACATACCAATTTTTGTGCGAGAAAGAAAAAACTAATAAAATCAATTTAAAAATAAAAATGAAAAATATATTTAGAATCTAGATAGAAAATCCTAAAAGACTCTAATTTACTTCATCTTTTTATTCTCAACGGTTTAACGACAATATGCATTTGAATCTAAAAGTTTAATTCAAAATTTGAGTACAGTGTCCGTTCAGGCAAAAAAGTGTAACCCACTATTGTGGGTTCACCCACCAGCTGAAATATACTAATTATGCAATTTTTTTATTGCCAAGAATATCCCATTCAAAGATAGAAATTCTCAAGAAAATTTAAAAAGGGATTTTGGTCTTCTTTTTTATTTCCTACCATGAAGAGAAATTTTAACCAACATACATATAGCCATAAAACTTCATGATAAATTTGCATTGGACAAAAGTGTTAAGTGTACTCTTGGGGACGTACTTATTTCAATTCCTATATATCAATTCAAATTCTTCTTCCTTCAAGATGAAATGTAGAAGGTCATCAACCCAATAGTGTTAGATGTGAGGAGGATATTGTACCTCAAATGATACCTCCAAATTTGTTATTTAAGCCATTATGAAAGGCAAGTTAACTACCTTTCCTTAAAAAATATACACACATATCAAACTAAGGGTATTTGGCATGCAAGATATGGATATATATAATGTTAATTATATTTATACTATTATATTGTGTTGGTTGAGATGGTATGGTATAATAATACCTAGAAAATCAATAAGATCTCAATTTTTCTTAATAATGATATTTAACAAGTCAGTTTTTCAGCTTATAAATCATTTAAAGGAAAAATGTTCTTAGATACAGATAAAGAGCCAACAACAAAAATATTATTTCATTGTGTTACACAAAAAATCATGAATTACAAGCATTGACCCAATATAGAAAAACTAACACAATGAATTGCAAGCACATGTTGTGCAGATTTTCGAAGGGCGTAAATGACAAAATATCTTCAAAATTTTTGAACTTAATGTTGAGGACAAAAATGTGTGATCTTGTGAAATAATTCTATACAAATATCACTCTTATTTTTAAGAGGTCAAAAGATCCTTTCCCTCTGGTTTTGGCATACACCACTCTATCACACATTGTATCGTGTAATTATTTTTATTATTATTAAAAACATACTCTACCATAACCATAAACAAAGCGACATAAAATAATATATAAACATACTTGATTAAGATAAGAGGAGGCAAAACCTTGGTTAAGTAAGGAGAAGTTTAAGGTAATTTGCACAAGTCATAGCACTTGGAAAATTCATATCAATAGCCTTTGTTAAATTTGTGGGATTATGCATTTCAAAGAGATATGTTTCAAAAATGTAAAATATTTTCTAAAATCTCTTATTGAAGTTAGACATGATAATGCAATCAATGCACTTACCTTGCGAACAACAATCATTTTTGGATTTAGAGCACTCAAACCTCTCGGACAAAGGTTTGGACCACCAACTACAAACTGCAAAAATGCTCTTTGCAACATTGGTGGGAATGCTACCATGAGCTCAACAAACTTTAGGACAAGTAAAAACAACATTTGAGGGTATAACAATTTTAAGGTTTCCACACTCTAAAAATCCATACATAAGAGTTGATGACCAAATACTCACATTCAATGTACAATAATCGATATAACCACGATCAAATTTGATGTGATCCCTATCATTTCAGCTTCCTAAAACATATTACAAATAAAGACTAAGTTACATTGATAGAGAATGTAAGATACTTAGAAACATCAATTAAACCCCTTTATACATACCTCCCATAAGTCACGCTCACTGCATAGAAGAGTTTCCAATTCGTTCTCTGAAAATACTTGCAAAGTGGAGATGGGAAACACATGTAAACAATAGAAACAAGAATTCAATCACCAAATGTATTCAAATATTGAAATAGGTTCCCAAAAATTACACATAATAATTTAGGCAAATGAAATTTTATAAAAAATCAAATCTAGAACTGCTTCCATAAAAATTATTGAAGATAGTAAACCAAATTGATCAAATCGAGAGTTAGTTCTATAAAAATTACTAAAACAAAGAGAATAGATTGATAAAAACAAATTTAAAGCTAATTCTAATAAAAGGTCACTCACCCAATTAAACCATTTTTGAGAAGCCTCAATTCGTAGTGTGATCCCTAAAGCAATAGTTGCATCCACAACCAATAAAACATAACCATCTATGTTATCCATGAAAAACTACAAAAAATAATGAGGAGATAAATACAATAACTTCTTATAGAGCATAAAGAATTAAAAACAAAATCCTTCATATTGTAAAAACAAAAATTCACAAAAAAAGCACTTTGGGATTGTACCCAGATGCTGCTCTTTCATGCTTTGAGAGTTTAGGAAGAGTGAAATTAGTGCAATGGTCTTCAATTTTTGTACCATGGTAATGTAACTATTTTATTTCTTTGCTCCTATTATCTCTCATTGACTCCAAGTATTGCCTTCGATTGGAAAGAGCTTGCAATGTTGTTCCAAGCTCAATGTCAAAGTACTTGATATCATATAAATCAAGATATTGTATGCACAAATAATTTGCCAGTTCCCATTGATACCCTAAATCAAAATAAATGCTTTATCATTTAAAAAATCCATTTGGTCTTCTAAAGCAGACATCATTTTCTTACAAGAAACGAAGATGAACAAAGAACAGGTAAATGATTTCATAAGATCTTTAGGGGACTGGAAAGCTACAGCGGTTGAAGCAATTGGTTCCTCAGGGGGTCTAACCATCATATGGAATCCCAGGACCACATTTTATTCTCATGACAAAGATTCCCAGAACTGGATGGGGGGTAAAATCATCAGCACACAATTAGACTTAAACACATTTGTAATCAATATATATGGTCTTATGTCAAAGAAAAAGAAAGTGGAGATTTGGGAGGAAATTAGTAACTGGTTTCATAACTTCCCTGATGGTAATTTCATTGTAGGGGGAGACTTTAATGCCATTATACATGCAACAGAGAAAAAAGGAGGATCTCAAAGGTTATCTCAATCTCAATCAGACTTTCATGATTGGCTTTTAAATGACGATTTGATGGAGATTGAATTTGATAATGGGGCCTTTACTTGGTCCAATAGAAGAATGGGTATGGACAACATTTCGGAAAAAATGGATAGATTCCTTTTTAAGGGTGACTTGACTTCTTTCTCTTTTGGGTTGAAAGCTTCTATATATCCTTCATCAGGCTCAGATCATTTTCCAATTTGTCTCGATTTGTTGGAAGAGGACAAACCATTTAAATGCTCCTTCAAATTTGAGAATATGTGGTTAAAGGAGGAAAAATTCACAAAAAGAATCAAAGATTGGTGGACTGAAGTTAAGGTGAAAGGTTCAAGATTGTTTTGTTTTGTTGCTAAACTCAAATTCATCAAGCAGAACCTGTTGATCTAGAACAAGACTCAATTCAAGAACATTTTTTCATCGAAAATGGAAATTGAATCAAAATTGGCTGATCTAAACAACACGATTATGAATCAAGGAATGAATCAAGAACTATACTTCAAAGAGAAGGATTTGCTTAAGGATTTGGAGGATGTGCTTAGTAAAGAAGAAATATTTTGGAAGCAAAAGTCAAGGGAGTCATGGCTAGCGGCTGGAGACAAAAACACCAAATTCTTTCACTCTAGCACTAAGTTCCGAAGGAATACCAATAGAATTTTACAAATTTCAACCCAAGATGGATCTATTCTTAATGGGAAAAAAGAGATTCAGCAGGAAATAGTAGCCTTCTACTCTAATTTGCTCAATTCTTCAAATAGCTCTCCACTTACATGTCAACAAGAACTTCTCTGCAACATTCCCAAAGTTCTCTCAGAGATGGATAACCGAAATCTAATGAGGCCATTTTCAACAAAGGAGATTTTACAAACATTATCAGCAATGGCTCCAGATAAAGCTCCTGGTCCAGATGGATTCCCTCCCTCTTTCTTTCTTCATTGCTGGGAGATTGTTGGTCAAGAACTTACTGAGGCATTGGAGACAACAAGATTCTCAGGTAGATTTCTGACCGAAATCAATAATACTTTCATTGCTTTTATTCCTAAATTAGAAAATGCAAACTCTATTGATCAATTCAGACCTATTGCATTGTGTAATACGATTTACAAGATTTTATCCAAAGCCCTTGCAAATAGACTAAAAGTAGTCTTAGATAGAATCATTGGGGAAGAACAAATAGGGTTTGTCCCAGGAAGATCCATTTTTTATGGCATAATAATTGCTCAAGAAGCAATACACTCCATTCAACATTCAAAAAAACCCAACATGTTAATTAAGTTAGACATCAAGAAGGCTTATGATAAAGTGAACTGGAGATTCCTATCCAAATGTATGGAAAGCTTTGGATTTTCTAAATCCTAGATTAACTTGATTTTTTATTTCATATCAACTCCAAAATACTCTGTTTTGATTAATGGTTCCCCTAAAGGTTTTTTTGGAAGCTCTAATGGCATAAGACAAGGGGATCCTATATCCCCCTTCTTATACATTATCATGGCAGAGGCATTAGGTCACAACATTTTTAGGCTTCAATCTCAGGGTAGCATCAGAGGCATATCAGTCACATCTTCAGTTCCTCCTATTACACACCAACAATTTGCAGATGATACTCTTCTATTTGGGTATGGTTCGGTAAGAGAATCTACTCTACTTAGAAATACTCTAAACAAGTATGCTTTAGCCTCAGGACAAATAGTCAACATAGAGAAATCAGTCATCTTTTTCTTTTATACGAAAAAAAGAATAGAAATGAAAATAGAATCCCTATTAGCCTTTAAAGCAGCAACACTCCCTTGCAATTATTTGGGGATTCCCATTGATAAGAAACTTAGAACATCAGGGATTTGGAAACCAATCAATGAAAGGATGGATCGGAGAATGGCTAGTTGGAAATCCAAATGGCTATCATGTGCGGGAAGGATAGTGATGATTAAAGCTACCCTCTCAGCAATTCCCATATATCTCTTGTCTTTTTTGGCTTTGTCCTTGACTAATTACATGGATATAGTGAAAAAGTTAAGGAATTTCTTTTGGCATGGATGCGATCAGAATAAAAAATTCAAAATTATCTCCTAGGAAAATATTTGTAAACCAATTAGTGTGGGTGGAATAGGGATCAAGAACCAGTTGTGGCAAAATACAGCTTTGGGAGCCAAATTATATTGGAAATTGATAAAAAACAAGGATTACAAATGGGTTAGAATCATCAAAGGCAAATACCTGGGTGCAAAGAGATGCCATGAAATATTTAGAATTAAGAACCTTCCAAGAGGTTCTAGGATATGGAACTTTATATTGAAAGCTAGATATGTGGTGGATTCCAATCTTTCTTGGAACATTAGAAGTGGTAACTCTGCTAGATTTTGGGAAGATTCCTGGGGAGGAAGAGGGACTCTCCAGTTGATACCAGGCCTTAATCAGATTATGTAACTTTGTCAATCATCATGGGGTAGTTTTCTTAGAGATTACATCATCCCTTCTTAGTCATTAGGAGAGGATGGATCATGGCAGTGGAAGGATTTTTCAAGTTTAGGAGCTAATATTCATGAAATAAATTTGCTAAAATCTGTAGTGTGTAATACATCTTTTCTTTTGAAAAATGGTATTGATGAATTAATCTGGACAGGCTCAAAAGATGGAGTATATATGGTAAAGGAAGGATACAATGTCTTAACTCGACACATTCAAAAGTCATCTACATTTCCTCTACATCTTTGTTGGAATAAAATGTGCCTTCCCAAAGCTAGTGTATTCCTATGGGTAGCATCTCAGGGCTGAATTTTGACTGCAGAGAGATTTTCTCGAATGGGATTCTTGGGTCCATCAAGATGTTACATGTGTCTGAAACATGAAGAATCTCACAATCACCTATTATTTTCCTGCCCCTTTGCTACAGAATGTTGGGAGTGGCTATACTCGAAATTGAATTGGCAATCTGCTCCTCACCAAAACCTTCAATTGCATCTTCTTTCTTGGCCAACTCTCTTTAAAGACAACTTGTGTGGTAATCTATGGATTATCTCTCCTTCAATTGTACTTTGGGAAATTTGGAAAGAAAGAAACAGGAGAATCTTTCAGGATAAATCAATGGATATCGGGAAAATTTTGAACAGAATTGAAGCAGCAATAGTGGAGATCATGAATTCTTGAAATCAAACTCATTCACCAATTCATGAATTTTACACGAGTTGGGATGATAAGATGTTGAAAAGCTGGCATGGGTTGAAAGCTCCTAGCTCTTTAGGAAGAGGTTGCAAGAATAGTGGACCTCTAAGACAATCTTGTGTTTGGAAATCTCCATCCTCGGGATGGGTGAAATTAAATTTTGATGGCACATCAAGAGGTAATCCTGGGCCTTCGGGTGATGGGTGCATCATTCATTCTTCACAAGGTCAAATTATTGCTCAATTAGCTATTCCTCTAGAACCAGATACTAACAATGCTGCAGAGATTAAAGCCCTTTATCATGGTCTAATCCTTGTCAGGGATTTAGGATTTAATAAAGTGGAAATTGAAGGGGATTCTATGATAATCATAAATGCAATCAGATCAGGAGCCATTACAAACTGGAAACTTCAATCTTTTTTAGAGGTGATTTTGAATATTATCTCCAAATTTGAATCAATAATGGCTAACCATATCTACCGTGAAGGTAATGGTAAAGCCGATGAGTTGGCTAATATGGCAGAAAGTGGAGTACACGTCAGATCCATTTCGGATGACTGGCATCTTAGTCAGAACCCGACAAGGTGAAAGGATGGACACTTCTTTCAAAAAGGGTCATATCACCTGAACCGGCTTATCAAATCAAGAAATTTGCTTGCCCAACTCCATTAGTGCAGTGTGCATCACAGGGTGGTCTTGTTCGTGGTCAAATTTTCTTCTAACAAGGCATAGATACAGGATGGGAAGAAGAGGATACCGAGGAAGATGAAGAAAAATCAGAGTAAGCTGAGGAGGGCTAGGAGGATATGGAGGAGGATGGAGAGAGCACTAATGCTCCATATTTATCCATACTTTATGACTGAACAATTCTATGGTGTTAGATGTAGATAATTACTGTATATTTTATTTTTTGCTTAATACAAAAACTATGGCTTTGGCCTTTGCTAATCAAAAATAAAAATCCTCCCTCCTAAGAAGAAGCTTATAAAATTCTCTGGAAAGGCCACTCAAATTTCCCAAATTTTTGATTATGATGAATCTTGTTTCGTAGTTCCAGACATTGCAATGTTGGACATAGAATGCCTCAATGCCCGTCCCTCAAAGTGCATGAGGTGTTCTTCCTTCCAGACTGTGAATTGGATTTCTGGATACTAATTTTTAAGTAAATAAATATATGATGTCATGCTTTAGGTCAATACTAATTGTTGAGCCTTTACATTAAAGACATAAGATAGAGTTAAAGGTGTTTGTATATCTATTTCAAGAGAACCCATGAAGAAAAGTCTCAAAAATGTAATGTATCTTTGGTCACCGTGTGAAATCATTTGCTACATTCACAACTTCACTGGCCTACTCTAACTCTATCGTAGGATAGATATTTTAAGGGTTATGAGGGTATGTAATTAAAGTTCAAATATTTTATAATGTGACTCGTGTGTTGTCTATCAGCTTGGAAAACTGTAGCAACTATAGATTTGACACAGTTTTGTGTAATGGATCAAAATTTCTCGTTGGTAACACATTGGGTATGTAGACTAACCATGATATGGCTGCAAATGTTGTAGCTTTTAAGGCTCCCCGCTCTCAAAAATATATTTGTGTCAAAGGATCTGTACAATAGCTTAAGACATTCCTCATAAGACCCATGACCATGATCATATTTGTATTAGCTTTGGTAATAGTTTGTAATAATACAAACCTATAGTTTTTGTAATAATACAAAATTTTAATAATACAATATACTATAGTAAGAATTTTTTTACTATTTTGAAGATAATATATTATTATATTATAATATTTATATATATATATATTTTTAACACATTTTCTAATGAATTAATTTGAAAGGATATTATATTTTAAAAAAATGGCTCGCAAGCAAAATTTACCTCACTGTCCTAGTAGGCCAGAACAATCTCTCGATAAGCAAAGACAATTGGAAAAAAACATCGATCCTGCTCACTTCTGGAGCTTGAAATATTCAGTAGGGATCTTGAATCCCTTTGGGGTTCTAGGAGAAATGGACTATGAAGCTTGGAAGACATTTGCAAGAGATGGATTCAAACCCCAATCGCATACAAATTGGATAACTTCCAGTGATACTCGATCAAAATCTCAACCCTCAATAAAGCCAGGCCAAATCACTCAACGACGGGTTGCAAGAAAACCATCTAACCCTTATAAGGCTTGAACAGGAAAGGGCATCCCCACAAAAAATCTTTAAGCTAATCATCCTCGTCGAATGAAATATACGACAATGAATCCAAATCCCGGTAACAATGTGATAAGAAATGAAGCTAATAATTCACCCCAACAATAGTATGAATATAAAAACCACCATGAAGCACCTGAGATCTGATCAATGGCAGGAAAAAGGAAACAAAATTCTCGGAACAGAAATAGTATCTTGCGATGGGACTATTTATATCTTACAAAATATGCTCAATGCCCCATAATGAAAGACCCAAAAGAGAATGCAGAAGAAAACAAGAAACAATTACCTACTACTGTAGGGGGCAAGGATTAGTGGACTCACAAACCCTATCCTAGATCAGGGAGAAGCAGGATTTTAGAGGCAAAGAACATAACGTTAGGATTGGCTATAGGGGAAAATGCAATTCTGATGGGGAAAAAGAAAAGACATAGCAAGATAGATATCATAAACAAACCCTCAAGCAGCAATAAGGTATCCACCATTATCATTAGCAATGATATTTCCAACAAAATCTAGGAACGATGTGAATTTCATGGCATATACGCAATTTGGGAAGGTGGGTCTGTCCACATCAATCCTCTTGCAAAGTGGTTTAGGGATGCCTTGGAATCTCAAGTAGGTATCACTATCACAAACCAAAGCACCTTATTTTTAGATTGCTCATCTATAAATCTAACCAAAGAACTTCTAGAATCAGAAAATCATTTTTTTAAATGTTTCAATGTAAAATTTCTAAAATGGAGTCCTAATTTCAATAACAATAAGAATTCCAATTTGAACCCACTTAAATGGATTTGTCTCAAAAACTATTTGGTGGAATTAATGCATCACAATATCTTAAGAAGGATAGGTCAACATCTTGGAATAATGATTGGCTTTGAACATAACTATATGGTAGATTCAGATGTCAAAATACTAGTGGAAAATGTCCCAAAAAATTTAAACCAAATCAAAATTATAAAAAACCACAATATATATGAATAACAACCAGAGATATATAAGGGTATCATTAGAAGTTTTGACATCTCCATTTCAAACTCTAATGATGATTTTGAGGGAATCCATCATACCTCCGACCTCTTTAGACTTCTAGAAGTTTTCGTAAACCCTAAATACTCCTTGGATAACTTTGCTACACCTATTAAACTATCTTATCTATCCCCTCCCTCCTCGAAGCATAACCATCCATTTACCCCTCCATCCAAGCAAGTTGACCCCCCAATCTCCCCCTCTTCTAGCAACATTCTAGAAGGAGAGATTCCATCACCACATTCGATTCCTCTATCGAAGCCTCCAAATATTGAAACTAAGCTCACCTCAAAACCTACCCCCCCAACCATGGAGGAATGGGAACCCCTTATTGATCTCAATGCACCCGTCTTACCCATGAAGATAGTTTTCCAACCCATCCCAACATCATCCCTACCATTATCCATCAAGGACTTAATTCCTACCTATGCTCCCACTAATCACCAAGTTCTAATTTTTAGATATCAAATCCTAATTCCAATGCTGACCCTCTCACTCAATCAAGAGTTAATACCACTATTAAAGAAATTCTCAACAATAACATAGATGATATTCTGCCAGACTTTATTGATATGGATGACATTAACACCGAAAGATAAATATTAATCCAAAAGATTCAAGAATTAGTTATTGAGGAGCAAGATCATCAAATCTTAGAAAAGGAATTGGTTGACCTGGAAGCCTTGGGAAATAATCCAAATCTTGGATTAGCTATTATTGAGGATAGCTTGACTAAAATTGATTTTGTAAAATATCTTGAAAAGAGAGGTAGAAAATCTATGTGTGAACTACAAAAGAAGGATGCAAATTTGGTTAACCAAACTAAGATCACTAATTTACTTCATGCAGGGAGGGGGAAGCTCCCTCCTAAGGACCAGTGAAGGTCATTTCTTGGAACGTTAGGGGCTGCGATGCTCCTAACAAACAACATTTATTAAAATGCTACATTAATAAATATTAACCTTACTTGATGGTGAAGGCTTAACCAACTTTAACAAAAAAATAGGTTTTACTGAAGTGATTGGTGCTCTAGTAGATGGGGCATCGGGAGGCCTAGCTATCATTTTTGACCCAAGGAAAATTATCTATACCCCAACATCCATTAATAAATATTAGATAAGTGGCAATGTCAGAAGTCTGAAATCCAATCTGAAATATAATATTTTGAATGTTTATGGTCCAACCAATTATTTCGATAGAAGGTTAATGTGGCATGAAATTAATGCTTTCCTAAATTCCTACCCAAATCAGACCTTCATCATTGTCAAAGACTTTAATACTATTTTGGACCCTTTTAAGAAAAAAGGAGGCATGAATGATAACCCTAGATCAATGGAGGATTGTGTTGAATGGTCAGACACAACAATCTAATGGATTTGATATTAGAAGAAGGTATTTTTACTTTGATCAATATGAGACAAGGTAAACAAAATATAGTAGAAAAACTTGACCATTTCTTCTTCAAAGGAAATTGGTCAAGCTACCCATTCACCCTAAAAATAAACATCCTTTTCTGGGCTCTGACCATTTCCCAATTGCACTTGACATCCTGGACGATGCCAAGCCCCAAGACCCCCCCTTCAAATTTGAGCAAATGTGGTTCAAATATGAAAGACTATTACCCCTCATCCAGTAGTGGTGGGAAAATCTACAATTTAATGGTTCCAAGCTCTTCATTATTGCCAATAAGCTCAAGAAAATAAAGAGTAACTTAATCTCTTGGAATAAGGATTGGTTTGGTAATATCTTTGAAAATAAAGCCAAAATTGAACTTGAACTTGAGAATCTCAACAAGACAATTATAAAACAAGGTATGAATCAGGAAACCTACCAAAAAGAAAAACTTCTTAAAATTGAATTAGAGGATATCTTATCTAAGGAAGAACTATTCTAGAGGCATAAATCGAGAGAGATATGGCTTAATGTAGGTGATAAGAACACAAAAAAAATTCACAATAGCACCAACACTAGAAGAAACATTAATAAAATAAAAAAGATCACCAAATCAGATGGCACGTAAATCAAAGAACCCATAGCCATAGTCAAGGAGGCTATTGACCACTTCAACAACTTCCTTAATAATAATGAATCCTCTGATCTGACTAACTAGAATCTACTCCTTGACAACATCCTTGGTATAATCAATCAAGACATCAATAGGTCTCTAAAAGCTATATTCACCCCGGAAGAAATTGGAAATGTACTAAAACAAATGCAACTTGATAAAGTGTCAGGCCTCGATGGCTTCCTAGCTATGTTCTTCCAAAGGTGTTGGGAATTTGTTAGCAAGGAGTTTTGGGATTGGAAAGATAAAGTACTGAGAGGGGAGGGGTGAATTAGTACCCTAATTTTTTTTTAACACTTCACACTTTGCAATAGTAAATATCTATTAACAGATTGATTCCATTGTTTGTAACATACATTAATATGACTAAAAATGTAAAGTGTATGCAAACAAAACAATAAATCATACATGAAAATATATACTCATGACACATATATTTTGGTTACGCAGAAACCCTTGTTAGAAAGTAAAAATTGAGGTTCAGTACTGCGGTAAATAAGGTATGCCAATTAAGGCTACAATTGCTGATCACTTCTGATGATCTTTTTTTTTTTTATCGGTAAAAGGCCAAAGGAAAGAATTTTATTAATCATATAAAAAATGATACAAAAAACCCCACTCAGTGCAGGCGCTGGTAGGAAAGAGTGGGGTTGAGAAAACCTCTAGCCTTGCTTGGGACCGTAGTCTGGATATTGATACATAATAATCTAGGAGGGCATACCCTCAAATACAAATTCTTTGAAACACATAGATTACAGATTTCATAAAGAGCTACTCATTGTTCTTGATTGATATAGATCTCTATTTGTTATATTCTTGACCATCTATCAAAGTTGGCGATCCTTCCTTCTAGTTTCTACAACCTTTGATTTTGCTCGAGTCTTTTCTTATGAAACCATTCTTGATTGCTATAGAGTAGAGAAGTGTGGTTGTTAAAAGGCCACTCACACAATCATTATCCCGCACAAATGACTTTTCCTCTAATGACTATTGATTCTTGTTTACTTGAAAAAACTTAAAATGTGGCTAAGATCCTTGTTAGTGTATTTAGAGCATTATTTGTTAGTAATCAAAGATTCCATGGATTTCTGAAAATAGAGTACTTATCCAAATGTAACTTTTTCTTAAAATAGTTCAAGCAGGAAGAATCTTACTTTGTCTAGTCCAATCCATCATATGCATACTAGAATCCTAGCTTACCCTATTCCTGGGTTAGATCCTATACGAAACACATTAAGCTCTCATGAAATGTATGATACATTGAAAATAAAACCTATAATAATCATAGACCCTGTCATTCATAAATTATCTAAGAAAGTCCTGATATTAACCCTTCTTCTATATAAATATGAATTATCTACTCAAGTCAACTATCTTAGCTGAACTAATATCTTTCACTTATAACCTGACCAATGGGGCCTTAGCTTAGTATTTGATTAAGCTTCCCTGCGAGTAGAACCATTCTATAACTGTTTATAAATTCTATTTTTTCCAATCATTTATCAAGTTTTGGATTAGGATCATATCCTGGGAAAGAGTCTCAGAAAATAGTAAAGAAGATATAGTTGGAATCCATTAGAGATACACAGATAATCTATCCTAGGAGCCATTTCGTAATGATCATGTCAACTAAAATCTTAATGTTGTCCATTGGTGAACAATAACTATATCCATATCCTTGCTATCTTGACCTTGTTCTGAAGCTCAGATAAGACCATAAAGGAGCAAGACTATAACCTATACCTTAAACATAGCAACACTCAGGCTGAGCTATAAACAAGAGACTGAGATTAAAAGATGCTTTAAAGTAAAAGAGCACAAAGCATATGAGTACCATGATAATATCTATCTTGAAGCCAATACATATTATATATGTATTGACTTCAAGATTAGAGATTACCGTAGTATACATATCTACTTCTAAGCTCTATCCTGCAGCTAAAACAAATAGCTAAGAGGAGAAGCTTGCATAAATACTATAGGCCACTAATCCCAAACATAGATGTTAGGTGAAATGGTCCTATACTTTTTCCACTTGTTAGAGATTTTCACATTATTCTTCTGCACTTCTAATGATCTTACCCCTATTAGAAGTAACAAAAATATCGACTAGATCTACCTGGTTAAAGGATTTAAACAACACAAAGTATGAGTGTACTCGGTAAATATATTTAAACAAGAATTGTTAAGTCCACTTTGTTAAGAGATTTTGATCTGCTACAATGGTTAAATTGATAATAGTAAAGTATCTGTAAAATGATAACTAATACTTGTCTGATTCAGATATGTGAAGTATCAAATAGGTATCACCTCAATGTGATGTATATTCTCTTCTAGTTCTTCTTTGTAGCCTTGTATGTTGTTCTAAAAAGCTACTGCTTCATGATACATGATCATAGAACCCTATTTTTGATATCTTGATGTCCTTAGTGCGGTTACTACTTCATGATACATGATCATAATGACATATTTACAATTATATATCAAACTAACTTGACCTAATTAGGGTTTACATCATCTTAGAAAACCTAAGATTAACGGTATACAAAAATAACCTAGATCTACCATTACATACGAATCATCACAAAAGTTAACGATTACATCCATATTAAATATGTCTTGATCCTGGTAAATAGTTTATATGATTGGTGTAAACCGTTTGCATAGATATATGTGCCATTCATAATTACTATGCCATTTCCTGATTTACTTGATAATCAATGCATTCATTGTTCACTAAATTACTGATGCTTAGTGTGTATGAATGCTCAGTGATCACTAGCTCAGTACTCGGTAATTTTTTGATGCTCGGTAAGTGTGCTTGGTGAAACCTGTATTCGGTGATCTTGAAGTTCTGCCTTGTCTTTTCTCGGTGTGAAGGCTTTTTCTACTTGACCAATTGAATATTTGTATCCTTATTCCAACCTTTACCGAGTGAATAACTTATTGATACCAACTCATTTTGGGGTTGCTAAGACTGCGAGTTTCATTTATTACCTCAACTAATTCATCAACAGATTGATTTTTATTTACAACTACTTTAAATTTATCTTGGTCTTCCTCTTCATCTTCTTCATCAATGTCATCCTTTTCCCTTATCAACTTCCTCCTCTTCTTTGGTAGCTCAGAGGTGGCTTTTGCACCTCTCTTTTTCTTTTGATATGTCTTTATAGGAGTGGGCTTAAAAATTTTCACAACTCCTTTCTTTAGAGGCAAAGAAGCAGCTGTTATAGACCTTGTCCTTGCTTTTGTCTGTACTTCTACTTGCTTCCTCTTCCATGTGGTCTTGACCGATGTAGACTGTAGGTCTTTATTTGACTCGGTCACCTCTTTGTCATGCTCACTATTACCTATCAGTAACTGTTCCTCGATTGCTACTTCAACCAGAATATCCTTAGATGTCATGTATTCTTCTGCATCATCTCTGAATTATTTTAGCAATGTGTCCATTTCCTTAGACTTCTTAGTCACCTTGACTCTGACTAGATCCATTTTAATTCTTTGTTTGGCCTCTTCATAGGTTTAAAACCTAGTTTCCTAAGGATCTTTGGGCTCGGATAGTAAAGCCTTTATTGACCTAGAAGCTCGGTTAATGTCAAGTTCATAGCCCATCAGTGCTAGCCATGCTATTCTCGGTTCAAAAACCTTTATCAAAGTGTTGTCAGTGTCCACTAAGAAACATATTTTATCCTTATATTCCTCAATCAGTTGTCCTCATATTCTTCTTCTTTGATGCATTCAGTCCTTGTATTGCTCAAAATATACATCCATAATTCTAACAAAATCTTGTCCAAAAATTTGAATAAAATCATTTATTTGTCAGTATTCCAATCAACATTACCGAGTGAGGGGAAAAAATTTTACACAAAAAAATATGCAAAGTAGTAGTGAACCAAACTTACATGTGTTAAACTTTGCTGACCTGATGGTTCTCATGTTCTCTTCTAACTATTTCAATAGGAGCTTGGCGAGGTCAAGTTGAAAACCTTTCTTTACCATCTTATATGCTATGCCCACAACTCTACATGGCACGTTGTTAGGTCTGCCAGATTGAAATATTTTGTAGCAAATTGCATATGCACCCAACCTAGTCTCGAGATCAACAATGGTGTTGATTCTCATGCCTCAACCGTCCCATTTGGCTCCTATAGCTTTTTCAATCTCGGTTCTTGGTGCACTCCATAGTGCTTTAACATTGTTAGTTATGGGGTAACTAGTGACTACATGTATTATATCCCTGGTGATTTTCACAGGTTCATCCAACGATAACTTACCCTCGGGAACACTACTCAATGTGATCTTGATCCATTCGTTCTTGAAAACCTTTAGGAAATACAAGGTGTTAACCAAAACTATCACCTCCAAATGTGTGTGCTCATCCTTGAGCTTTCCATTGACACTTAGCTCTTGGAAGGTGGATTGGAGCTAAAAATAACCTATTTCACCAATCTTGCAGTGTATAGATGCACGAATGTCTTTGACCAACAAAACCCTAGGTGGTATGCTCAAAAATGCTCTAGTTTTATCGATTTGCGATGCAACCTCGGGATGTAGTTTATACTTTGGCTCATTACAGGTTGCTAACTTGATTAATTTAACATTTTTATCAATTCTAGTCATAGATTTCTCAACTTTTTATGAGGACACCATTGTTCTTCAAATTAGGGCTTTGAGAGATAACAATGAAATAGCTCGGTGAGGATGAAACTTACTTGTGACTATGACTAATCTGCTTGGAAACCTTCAGATATGTGCTCAAATCACTCTTGAATCTTTCTACTTAGTTATCGCTCAAAGTCTCTCTTTTCTTCGTGTTCACAATGTGAAAAATGTCCAAGTCCACGATGTATTTATACCCAAAATTTAAATTCCCGCTCAAACTTTAGCATTAAATGCTTGACCTAACACAACTCGGTAAGAGTAGTTGTGCTTGGTTTATACTTCAAAAGATCATACGCTTGGTTTACACTAAGATATCACTCAGTTAGTACCACAACTCGATTAACCTTGCCAATAGTTACTGACTAGCAAATACATACTCGGTCTTGCTTATACCAACTATACATAATTAAAGCACAAAACATATAAAACCATAGTGCATCTTGTTTCATGCAGATTTGGTATTCAAACACTAGATATAAGGAACTGTTTGTTAGATATAATCAATTTGAAATTCAGTTCCATACATACCTTTATGATTTAGGTGGAAGTGGTTATGTCACCCAATCCAATGGACGAGGTGTCACCGACTATATTTCTTGATTCAACATTATCACTTGATGCTTTTCTCCACATTGTGTTTCTTGTCCTCATGATTTCCTCAATTTTATTGCCATTTTTCATATGTTTGTGTCTCTGGTGCTCGGTCTCTGCAATCCTTACTTAAGTGACCGACTTTGTGACAATGTAAACATGCGATACCAGTGGTTGTCCAGTTGCGAGATCTACCTCTCCAGTTATTTCTCATGTAATTTCCTGCTATATGTCCATACCTTCCACATGTTGTGCAATTAACCCATATGTTGTATTCCCAAGTGTATGCATTACCTTGCCTTCTTGGTTGATAGGTTTTGTTCTGTTCTTTTGGTGTCTAGACTTGCTTCATTTTTGTCCAGCATTCTTGTGATATGTGTCCATGCATGTTGCAAGTGCGACAATGTATCTCCATGTAGGGTTTCTTAGGAGTTCTATTCAACTTAGATCTGCACTCATGTGCCTAATGTCCAAACTTGTTACAGTTATAACAATAACCATTAAACTTAGGAGTAGATTTAGGAATACCTTTTGCTTTTCTCCTACAAACATTTGTTGTGTGGCCCAGTTTTCCACAATGATAACATGATAGCTTCTTTGGCCTTTGCTTAGTGTAGTCATTGTTCTTTTGTTCATCTTGTCTTGATGACTCTCCCTGCTCGGTGTAGCCTAAACCAGTTGTGCTGCCAAGTCCTCTTTGACTAATCATAAATTCATCTATTTTCTTAGAAATGTCTTCAACTTTCTTGATCACTTCATTATGTTGTTGTTGCATTTTGACTTGATTTTTCAATCTTTCATTTTCTTCTCTTAGTTCACCGATATCTTCTAGTTTCCTTGTAAGCTCGTTGTTTACTTGGTTGACTTCCTGACTTATGACAACCATCTGATTGGAGATTTCAAAGTGATGCTCAGTGAGTCTTAGTATCTTAGATTCCTTTTCTTGCAACTTGTCAATCATTTGTCTCTTGTCTTCAATAGCCAAGTTTCTTTCTTGTTCTTCTTGCCTAGCATTGTTCATGACATCAATCATCCTAACCATTTGTGTCTCTTGACCGATCTGCAAAGCTTTGACTTGTTTAGTAAGATGTAGATTCTTTTTAGATAAATCATATATCACTCATTTAGATGCATTAGATATACTGCCATATCCATATCCAGATGTCTCAAATGGGTCATCTATCTCTTCTTCATGATAATCAGTTTCACTGTACCCAATTTCCATATCCTTCCTTTGAATCAGTAACTTCTTCAGTTCATCTTTGGCTTGCTTGAATTGTTCAATGAAGATTTGCATATGTATCCTTTGATTCTGAATAGTCTTGTCCAACCTATATCTTTCCATCCTTAGAGCTTTCCTCTTCAGTGGTTAAACTTCCTTAACTAGAGATCTAGCTCTGATACCAATTGTTGGGATTAGAAAGATAAAGTCCTGAGAGGGGAGGGGTGAATCAGTACCCTCAAAAACTTTTAACACTTAACACTTTGCAATAGTAGATATCTATTAACCGTTTGATTCCATTGTTTGTAACATACATTCATATGAATGAAAATGTTAAGTGCATGTAAACAAAACAATAAATCATACATAAAAATATATACTCATGACACATATATTTTGGTTACATAGAAACCCTTGTTAGAAGGTAAAAACTACGGTGGGGATGACACCCACAAATTCTTCACTACTATGATAAATAAAGTATGTCAGTTAAGGCTACAATTTTTCATCACTTCTAATGATCTTACCCTATTAGGAGTAACAAAAAGATTGACTAGATCTACCTGGTTAAAGGATTTAAACAACACAAAGTATGTGTGTACTCGGTTAAGAGATTTAAACAAGAACTGTTAAGTCCACTTTGTTAAGAGATTTTGATCTGCTACAATGGTTAACTTGATAACAATAAAGCATCTATAAAATGACAACTAATACTTTTTTGATTCAGATTTGTGAAGTATCAAATATATATCACTTCAATGTGATGTATATGCTCTTCTTTTCTGCTCGGTAGACTTGTATGTTGTTCTAAAAAAATGTTTTTGCCTCTCATAAACCTTCTGTCATAAAACCTTGTGTTTGATCTCTTGATGTCCTTAGTTCAGCTACCGCTTCATGATACATGATCATAATGACATCTTTACAATTATATATCAAACTAACTTGACCTAATTAGGGTTTACATCATCTTGGAAAACCTAAGATCAATGGTATACAAAAATAACCTAGATCTACCATTACACATGAATCATCACAAAATTTAATGATTACATCCATATTAAATATGTCTCGATCCTGGCAAACCATTTATATGATTGGTGTAAACTCTTTGCATAGATATATGTGTCATTCCTAATTACTATGTCATTTCTTGATTTACCTGGTAATCATTGCATTCACTGTTTGGTAAATTACTGATGCTTGGTGTGTATGAATGCTCGGTGATCACTAGCTTGATACTTAGTAATTTCCTGACACTCGATAAGTGTGCTTGGTCAAACTTTTATTCGGTGATCTTGAAGTTCCACCTTGTCTTTTCTCAGTGTGAAGGCTTTGTCTACTTGACCGACTGACTATTTGTATCCTTATTCCAACCTTTACCGGCTGAATAACTTATTGATACTAATAACAATCCATTAATGCTCAAATAGAGATAACAAGGAGGTTACATATGCCTTAGAAGGAGTAAAGAGTTCAGGTAAGCTTCTTAGAGAAATCTATAATACCTTCTTAGTTCTAATCTTGAAAAAGACAAATTCGAAAGCTTTAATGATTGTAGACCTTTATAGCCTTATGTAACACAATCTACAAGCTACTGTCCAAGACCCTAGCCAATAGGATGTAAAAACTCCTACCTACAACTATAAACGAAGAAAAAAATGGATTTGTACAGGAATGATCCATATATGATGGGGTTATCATAGCATAGGAAGCTATCCACTCCACCTAAATGAATAAAAAACCCATTATGTTTAATAAGCTTGACATCAACAAAGCTTATGATAAAGTAGACTGGACATTTTTATGCAAGATCCTAGAAAATTTTGGTTTTGATAAGAAATGTATCAATCTTTTATTTGAATGTATTTCCACTCCCAAATTCTCAATCATACTGAATGGATCCCTTGAAGCCTTCTTTGATATTTCTAGAGGTATCCAGCAAGGTGACTCAATTTCCCCCTTTATCTTCATCATTATGGTTGAAGCCTTGGGACACTCCATAACCAGAGCTAGGATTGACAATCAGATTAAAGGCATTAAGGTCACCTCTAATGTCTAACCCATAACACATTGATAATTTTTTGACGATACCATGTTACTTAGAAAAAGATCTTTACAAGAGGCTTATAAATTTAAGGAAATCCTCCAAGCATATGCCAAAGCCTCTGGATAGGAAATTAACTAGGAAAAGTCTAAAATCTTTTTCCTCAATACATATCCAATTCTAGAAACCAACATCTGTAACTACCTTAACTTCAAAAAAGGATCACTTCCATGCAAATACCTTGGCTTATCCTTAGATAAAGATACTAAAAATGGTAACTCTTGGGAGCCCATTATTTCAAAAATCAAGAATCGAACAGTATCCTGGAAGGGTAAATGGATTTCTTCACTAGGTAAAATGGTAATGCTTAAGTCAGTACTAGCCTCTATTCTCATTTACCAGATGTATTGCCACCTCCTCCCTTTGAAAAACAACAAGGAAATTAATAAACACCTTAAAGAACTCTTTTGGAAAGGAACTAGTGATCAATATAAAATACCCTTGGCAACATTGGAAAATTTATACACACCTAAAGAATATGGAGGCTTCGGCTTCAAGAACATTAAAGAGAAAAGTAAAACCCTCAGTGCCAAACTAATCTGGAATCTCCTTAACAAACCCAATCTGAAATGGGCTAAGATTATACAATACAAATACCTCAATGGCAGGAATTTCACAACTCTTTTTAGAATCATAAACCTTCCAAATGGCTCAGGAATATGGAACTTCATGAAAGATTGAAAAAATATTATAGGAAAATATCTCTCTTGGAAAGTCAATAATGGTGTAGATACATTATTTTGGGAAGACTCGTGGGAATGTCTCCCTCCCATTTCTAGCATGTACAATTAGGATGATACTGTCCAAACACTCCAACAATGTTGGGGTAAACATGTCCAAAATTACACCTTACCCCTAGAAGATATGGCCCTTGATAGCCCCCAATGGAAAATACTTGACAACATCAATATACCAAATTAGCATAAAGTTATGCTAACCAACATCCTAGCAAATAGAAAAATAATCCTTAACAACAAAAATGATTCCCTCCTATGGATAGCCTCCAATGATGGAAGATATAACTTGAAAGATGACTATAAACTAATTGTATCTGGGCATCAATACAATAATACGGATCTCCCTCTGCACCTATGTCTAGACAAGAAGGTCCTACCTAAAGAAAGACTCTTTTGATGGTTCACTATTTAGAATAAAATACTCACAACTGACCGTTTTACCAAAATGGGCTATGAGGGCCCCAACAAATGTTGCCTCTGTAATGCAAATTATGAATCCATTGACCACATCCTCTTAAATTATCCATATGCTAGAAAATGTTGGGAATGGCTTTGTGTTAAACTTAGGTACATATCTTCATTTCCTCACAGCCTAAAAGGAATGTTCAAATTTGGCCCAACTATCATAAAAATAGTATTTATAACATCTTATGGAAGGTTTGTCCATCGATTCTAATATGGGAAATATGGAAAGAAAGAAATTGAAGACTCTTTAAAGAAAAACACATGGAAGTGGACCAACTTTTAAACAAGATTAATGGAATCACCATCGAAGTAATAAACAAAAAATTTTTGAATCAATGACAAAAAAATAAAATAATGACAACTTGGGATGGTACAATGAGACAACATTGGGTTGGTCTTAAGATCCCTCCCTTCCCTAACAAATCTAACTTTGATAAAGCCAAAGCTAGAAGAGAATGTGTATGGTATCCCCCTCCTGAAGGTAGATTTAAACCCAACTTTGATGGCACCTCCAGAGGCAACCCTGGTTCTGGTGGCATTGGTTGTGTGTTCCATGACTCAAATGGCCTTGAAATAGCCTCCCTTGCCAAACCACTAGGTACCACTACTAACAATATGAAGAATTGAATGCATTGGTAGGATGCCTCAAATTATGTATAAAATTGGGCATTACTGACCTTGATATGGAAGGGGACTCTGGCATCATCATTAATTCTCTTAGAACCCAATTCATTCCCAATTGGAAACTAAGAGCAATCTTAGACCTTGCATTATCCATTTCAGGAAACTTCAGTTTTATCACCTTTAATCACATATACAGAGAAAGAAAAAAGAGGGCTGATGAGCTCACCAATCTTGGTATAGATGGTACCTCAATAAACCCCTGGGAAATTTGATTCCTTACAAGGACTATTCTAGATTTACAATGGTGTCCTCTCTAAGCTATTATAGCCCAATTACTCACATAAACCTACCTTGATTCCATCAACTAAAGGTTAAAGGCTCTAATACATAGAACTAATTCATCATAACTTATAATCTAAGGCTCCAAAACATAGCTCTCCCGCAACCTAACTTTGGCTAATCTTTAATCCCTTCCCTCCCTAGATAAATTCTTGCATTTATTCCTTAACTAGAGCTAGGCTTGAAAAAATTCCAAGGCACACATATCCTACCTAGCAAATAACCAGTGTTATATCACTTCCCTCCCATTTTTCACCCGATTTCTTCTAACCCATAAATTTTTTTTATAATTTCCCCTTCACTTTCTCCATGGGCCTTAACTTTAACAAGGTCCACCTAGGCTCATGTCTATTCCCATCCTATGCACTTGACTAATCCACCACTCTCCCTTATTTTTCTTACACTTTAGCACACCTATCTTCTCACACTTAATAATTTTTCCATAGTCTAATCATTCCCCTTTAAACGATCTCCATATTTGATAACCCCATAGATTAATAATCCCTATACACTTAGTGCCTGTAAATGAGGCATACTTTCATCATTACCCCCTCCCACGTATTAATTAATAATCATAAAGAAGTACATCCAAGTGGTGAATACACTTCGACACAGGTAACCTTTTAATTATATTTACTAACCTAGCCTTTTTACCCATATCAATTGCACCAGAGTTAGGGATCTGGATGCCATTCTCCATAATCTCCCATAAAATTCTGACAAGTTTAAATATGAGCCTTGGCTTTTTAGTAGCCTCTATGTACATGTCCCCCATAAACAAACTTGTATTTTTATCTAGAGTGAGTAAGCTTCAATGGAGTCAAATATCCTTACTTTCCAAGTAGATGGCCATAGGACTATGGCCTTTACTGGTCCTATTACCTGATAGAGATGGAACATGATTTTGAAACTGCTAGATGACATTATCAGGAGAGCCCTCATCAAGTCTCTTGGTGGCCATCACTTTGACTATGGCTTTTCCCTATGCACCAATGGGTACCTGGTTGGCACTCTAATTGCCCGCCTTTTAATGGAAGACATCCCAAAGGAGAGGATAGTAAAGACCTGTAGGAGAATTTTCTTAGATAAATATCTTCGTGGTTTGGAAAGAGTTGTTTTTAGCATTAACGACCACTTTCTTATTCCCTTAACCGAGGAATACATGAGGGATGAATTTGGGGTGCTTCTCAATCACACTAACTTCACATGTCGCCAAATAATTTTCATCAAGGACTAGGTTTTATTTAACTCTCACTCACCGAAGATGAAACAAAATTTATAATTCATGGTCAAATGGCTGAATGTGGAGCCTGTAGACAACAATGTCTGGATTCTTAAGTATTTGAGAGAGGAAGGATTCAACCTTCTAAATTCTCTATCTTCACTTCCAAAGGAGCAACTCAAGTAGGAGGAAGTGATCATTGTCCATTGCAGTCAAGTAGGGCCATAATGGTAATTCGTCAGTATCTTACACTATAAATTAGCCCCTTTTGGGAGACTGGTATTTAGGGCTCGCTGTTATATATTTAGGCAAGAACATACTCTGCTTTTATAGCTCTATTTTCATACCAATAGGATATCTATGTCTTTATTTACTAAGTTTAAAACTTTCAGACTCTTAAGATCTTTCTAATAAAAATATCTATTAGTATTAAATATTTCTCAACAATTCCTTTTAACTATATATTCTCTTTTCTTTCATACCCTCAGTGAAAATTTAATAGTTGATCTGCTTCTTCCTCTCTAGGTGGTTTCATTTTGGTTTTTTAGAACTTCGGGTTGATGGACATTTCCTTTTAAGATTTACACAAATTAACTATCATAGGAAAATGGAACTGAATCTGTCATTTGATAGAACACCCTCTTCACTCTGTCTCTAAATTGCTTTGTCATTTTAGGGAATTGGCAATATAAAGGTTTTGTTTTTTCTTTCAAATTTTAGACTAGATAAACTTCATATTTTTTAGCATTACTAAACTCTATGGTCTTGGTATAGGCATTCTGTCTATCCCATTTGGATATAGCCTTCCTAAAATCGATGGTCTTGGTATAGGCATTTTGTCTATCCTATTTGGCTATAGCCATAGAAGCCCTAATAGTATAATGTAATGTGTAAGGTTTCTGCTTCAATAGATTGGTTGAATATTGAACCAAACAGTATTAGTCTGGTCTCTGGCATATAAATTAAAGATTATTACTTCCCTTCTAGCCTTTGTAGATTGGAATTTTGGCCATATGGAAATATAGGTATATTTAATGTTCGAGCCACTAAACTCTCTCATTCAAATCATATCAAAACCAAAGTATTTCTCTCGATCAAAATCTGGGTTGATACATTGTACAAGGCCCCCATGAATAAGATCAAACATAATTATAATAAGGTAAAACCTCTGATGCATGAAGGAAATCAATGATCTGAGTTTGGACTAACCAATTTTTCCTATCTCCCAAGGCTTCTAGGCTTAGCCAACAAATCCTTGTTTGGCTCCTCAAACATCTAAGTTGAGATCACTATAAACAAAGCACTCTCTATGGATCAAAACTACTTTACATATCCATTCAATATTTAAGCTCATAATACACATTTATATAAATATTATAAGGAATTATATAATCAAAAATCATTTTAGAATAATATTTCTATCCTTATGGGCATTAATCTAGAATATAGATAGTTATAATTTTATATAAATTAATGTTTCTAATTTACCAAGAGCAGTTGGTTTTACCAGGGATTTAGCCCCTAAATTTTACTAATACTCACATACTCGCATAGTAATTAGCACCTTGATAATTGTTGGCCACATTTCAACTAACCTCTATGGACATGCCCTATTAGTTAATAGAGGATCACAAAAGGTAACCTCTCGATGTTTCTATCTAATAAAATGAACACCTCTTTTATTATTTTATTATTTTATTATTAATTATCTAAATGATACTAACAATGATCTTAGCATGGCATGAGAAAAGTGTTGTTGACAGGAGCCAGATGGATGCTTCGGTCAACAATACACAGTATGATCACTCACCTAGACAAAATGAGATGGAAAGACTACCTCCCAATGTAATGCAAAAAGGGAAAACAGTACAAAAATGATGTAATGTAAATGAGAAACAAAAATGTATGCATTATCTTATTCTCTCAATGTATCGAGGGTAAATCTTTAAATTGATGTAAATATGGGAATACCCCTATCCTTCATAATATGTAATCTTTTTGGAAGGCACAAAGGTCCCCAAACAAGATTGGATGTTTTCTTGACACCGTTCTTTCCTATCAGTGCCCTCTTGAATGGAAAAAAATGTGTATATGCACAAAGATGGGGGACCAAAAAGGTTCCACATTCCTTTTTGCCCCCCCAACAACCATAGTGTGTATGCACTAAAGCGCGCATGCGCTATCGATTGAGTTTCCCAAGCCTATGGCTTGAATTTAAAACATAGCACGTGTGCACTATAGCTCGCACGCGCTATGTAAATGCTATAAAAAGTCAAGTGTACCTTTCAAAGGCTCATTGTTCTCCCATAAACCTACATTTGCAACCAAGGAGAGCTTCCCATAGTGCATACACAAAGCATTCTTATTGTTTGATTCATCAAATTAGATAAAGAATGGCTCCACAACGTCATGAAGTTCAAACCGGAAGAAGAGGTAAGTGTTTTTACAGCCAGTGCCTCTTATTTGTATTGAATTTTTAGTTTTGAAGCATTTTTTTTTGTCAAAATTTCTTTTCTTAAATTTGAAGTTTAATTAGTATTTTAAAATTGATTTTGTTTTAATTGCCATGAAGAAATGATCTCCCTGAAGAAAACCTTCAACCAAACCCTCCATCTTCTCCTCACGAACAAATGAATGAAGAAAATAACCAACAAAATGAACCTCATCCGCCTCCACCAATCAAGAAACCTCCTCCTAGAACACACAAAAATTTGATCAACCAAATTGAAAGAGGGAAATAGAATTACAATCTTTAATTAGGAGGTTAAAAGATTTTATTTCTACAAATCCTAGAAGCGAAAGACTTGTAGAATCATTGGAATCAATCTTGACCCATGTAGGCTCAATTAGTGGGTAACTTAATTTATGACATGATAAAAGAGAAGAATAAAAATAATATTATGTAAATAAATTATCATATGAGGACATAAAAAAGAAAAAAAATCACAAAAGATGGCATTTGCAAAGTCTTTAAAAAGCCATGGGACACTGATACTCTTAGAACTACAACAAAGAGGTTCCCAATTCATTGGTGCTTGAATGAAGACATTAGAAACAACTTTTGGGAGAGATGGTGGATGGTCTTTGATTCCCCTCCCTGTAACAATCATGAGGTTCCTATATATTTCCTGAGGAAACTCTATTGCGAATTTTTATTCAAGGAGGTGCCAAATTATTTTAACTTTCTAGATTCTTAGGGTAGAGGAGGGGGGTCATCATTTGATAGAGTGGGGGAACATTGTGACCCTAACACACCTAGGGTTCCTACTAGAAAGCCACATGTGGATCATGTTAGTATTCCTTCTATTTTGAAGGAACATGTAGAGGTGGACACACTAGGCACAATTAGTGCTCTAACAGAGACTCTCATTCAGTGTGCCACTCCTTTAGTTGAGGGTCACCATGGTCAGTCTTCAAGGGGGCATATTTTTTGGTCATATGGATCCTCTTGGAGATTTTCCAGCAAGCCAGTGCTAACTGTATGTTTGTCATTGATAACAACATATGGTAAGTAGCATGCATGGAAGAATCATGTGGTAAGATTTGAGTATATGTAGCATGGACATGTTATCAACATGGTATCATGGATGTAGAGGTTAATTGTTAGTACATATAGTTGTAGCTTGTGTCAACAGTGTTCCTAACAGAGTTACAGGCAATGTTCTGTGAGTGATTGTCCATACAGTTATCATGGAGCCTTGTGCATTTGGATATGTGATGGAGACATGTAAGTATTTTTACATGCATGGATGCAGAGTTTGATGTGCAGTAGAAGTGAAGTTATGTAGTTGCTATTCACCAATTGTAGTTTATTGTGTTTATCCAGAAGAGCCGATAGAGATTATATTGGTACAGGAGTTGCACCTATCATTTTGGTATGTGTGCTTGGATTAATGATTGGAGAAGAGTTAATAATGTTTGGTTAAGAGTGCATGATGTAATTCAGCTTGAGGAGAAAGTATCAGTTAATTTGGTAGAGCCAACAGTGTGTAGCGTGCATCTACACTTATTGATCTAGAAAGGTCCTAGTTTGTGTTGCGTGCTTAGTAGAGCCAACCGAGATGTTATTGAAGAGTGTTATTGTTTCTCCAATATAATTTCAAGGTGGTTCTAATAGGCTGACTTGATTATATCATTTAGAGGAAAGATACTTATAGTCGATCATTTGTGATCGCTAGAAGTATGGCATGAAGATGAAAGATTAGAGAAAAGTAGTAAGTGCGAAGTATTGTGTCATCAAGAAGAGGTCTATGTGAAAGAGAAGATATAGTGTGGTATTCATTGGAACTGATCAAGACAACATGTCTACCTCGGAATTCACCAAGATCTAGATATAGTGTATATCTATTATTCAGAAGGTTGCAGCCTTCACCCTTTGAGTAGTGAGCTCTTGGAAAGTGTGTCCTCACCCCTAATAGGGTCAATCATAAAAGACTCCTAAAAGGGTTCAACCTTTGACCAGGTCACTGTACTTATTGCATTGTAAAGATGAACTCCTAACAAGGTTGTAAGATCTTCTAACAAGGATCATTATACACTAGTGCAGTTTATTAGTGGGTGTTAATTCCCACCGGGGTTTTTACCTATTTGGGTTTCCCTGTAACCAAAATATTGGTGTTGCATTCAAGTGTTCTTTCATTTTGTTTGTTGTTAAAGTTTAAGTATACTTAATTGGATAAAGAATTGAAACTTGTAGATAACTGATTCACCCCCCCCCCCCCCCCCCCCCCCTCAGTTATCTCTTGGGACTATTCCTAACAATTAGTATCAGATCCAAGTGCCTCAAAGAAAAAATTTATCAACTTGAGGTTGATCAGATGACATTCTTTAGAAAAGACAATCCTAAGTTTGATGGAGATAACTATCTTGATTGGAAGAACAAAATGGTGACACATTTGCAGTGCATTGCTTTTGAATCTTTTGAAGTGGCTATCAAAGAAGTTAAGATCCCTTCTCTAGTAGATCTTGCAAAGGAAGGTACTACTAACAAGGAAAAGGAGTTATTCCATCAGAATGCAATAGCCAAAGAAGCCCTTATCAACGCTTTATCTGATAGTGTGTTTTGAGAGATAAAGAAAGTAGACACAACTTACAAGATATGGAAGCACCTAGAAGACATGTTTGAAGGAGATACACAAATAGAGAATGCACACTAAAAGACATGGAAGAAAAGATACAATGCATTAGAGATGCTACCTGAAGAAGACATCAGAGCTTACAACTAAAGGATTAATGAAGCAGTTGTTGGAATCAGAAACAATGGTGGAGAGATCTCGGAGGAAGACATTATGGATAAGTTGATGACTAGTCTTACAATAGAATATGAAAACAAGATCAACATCCTTGATGAGACCATGCAACTTACAAAAAATTTCAAGAGAGATACCTTGATCAAAAAAATTTTAGCATTTGAGATTTCAAGATTGAAGACAGAGCCTAAAAGTGAGATAGCCTTCAAAGCATCAGTCCATGGTAAGAAATCCTCAAACACTTCTAGTAATTTTGATGATGAAGATGAAGATAAAGAGATAGATGATATTATTGCTATGATTGTTAAGAAAGATAGAAAAGGAAAAGGAAAGTATGAAGGTCAATTACCATTCAAATGTTTCTCATGTAATAAGATTGGTCACTTTGCATCTAGGTGTCCTACAAGAGTTAAGAAGTTCAGAACTGACTACAAGCCTAAGCATACAAAAGAATGTTACTATGATGGTGATGGAGTTTCTGATGATGATTCAGTTGAAGATGAAATTGGATTCATTGCTATTATGGAGAAGATGTTTGATGAGATGGATCGTGAAGATGAGAAAAAGGAACAAGAGCTAGCATTAATTTCACAAGCCGACATAAGGATAGATTGGATTATAGATAGTGGTTGTTCACATCACATGACAGGTGATAAGGATAGATTTGTTCATCTAGACAAATACAAAGGTGGCATGGTTAGATTTGGAGATAATACTCCAAAACCTATTATAGGTAGAGGAGATATCACATTGGATGGAAAGAACAATACTGATGATGTTCTTTATGTAGATGGTTTGCAGCATAACCTTCTTAGTGTTGGGTAGTTGCTTGAAAAAGGTTATCAGTTGGAGTTCAAAGACAACAATTGCATCATTAACAACAAGGATGGTGTAATGATTGCATTAGGTTCAAAGACTAAAGGTAATGTTTTTCACCTTAATTTAGAAGAAAGTTGTTTTGTTGCTCAAGTTGATGACAGTTGGTTATGGCATAAAAGACTATGTCATATCAGTTTTGATAACATAGTAAAGATAACAATGTAAAGGTAGTAAGAGATCTACCTAGCATAGCAAAGCCATTTGATACTATTTGTAGGGAATGTGTGATGGGAAAGCATGTGAGGAATTCATTTAGAAGAAAGCATAATTCAACAAAGAACAAGTTGGATCTAATTCATATGTAGACCTATGTGGACCAACTCAAACAAGATCATACTATGGTGAAAGGTATTTCATTTTATTTGTTGATGATTATTCTAGAATGATGTGGGTTGTAATCCTGAAAGATAAGTCAGAAGCATTCAAAAAGTTCAAAATATTCAAAGCTAAGGTTGAGAATGAATCTGGACTAAAGATAAAGTTTCTAAGATCAGATAGAGGAGGAGAATTCACCTTTGACAGATTCTATGAGTACAATGAAGAACATGGCATAAAAAGACAGTTGAGTGCACCTAGAACCCCTCAGCAGAATGGGATTGCAGAAAGAAGGAATAGGATCATCCTTGATACAACGTGCACCATAATGATTGCAGGAAATGTTGCACACACCTATTGGAGAGATGCGGTCAACACAATAGTCTATACCATCAGTAGAATACAATTGAGGCTTGGCGTGAACAAGACACCTTATGAGCTATGGTTTGGTAATGTTCCCACAGTAAAATACTTTAGAATCTTTGGAAGCAAGTGCTACATCAAGAGGGATGAAGCAATAGGTAAGTTTAATGCAAGAAGCGATGAAGGTATTTTCCTTGGTTGCTCTACTAAAAGCAAAGCTTATAGATGTTTTAATTTGAGATTGAAGAAGATCAATGAAAGTGCTCATGTTAAGATTGATAAAAAGTTTAAGGTTCAAGAAAGATATCATGATTATGGATCTATGATTGAAGAAGAACCCAGTCTTTCCACTAGTGAGATAGTTGTTGAAGAAATGTTTGACAGTATTGATGTATTATTCAATGACCTTGAAACAAGTGAAGAGGAAACTCAGAAGCTAGATGAGACAGTATCACCTAAAGTTCCAAAGTTTACATGTAGATATCGCTCTAAGGATGACATCATTGGAGATCAGAGTGAAAAAGTCACAACAAGATCAAAAGCAAAGAGTTTAGCAGGAAATGAAGTGGTATGTTTATTATCTTAGATTGAACCTTTAAGTGTTGAAGATGCATGTAATGATTCAGATTGGCATGATGCTATGAAAGAAGAATTACATGAGATTATCAAGAATGATACTTGGGAATTGGTCCCAAGACCTAGTGATAAGAATGTGATTGGAACAAAGTGGATATTTAGAAACAAGATGAATGAAGATGGTACAGTAGTAAGGAATAAAGCAAGGTTAGTGTTGTCACTAGGGATTGTACCTGAGTATGGCTAAGTGTAGAACCTAGCAATCCCGTGAAACAAGGGACTACTTCCAGGTTGTGGGTAACCTATTAGAAAGTAGACCTCTAGATTAGGGGCTGACTTCCCCTTGAATCACCTGAAACTGAACTGAACTTTGAAGGAAAATGGAGAGAGAGTGCATGAAACTGAAACTAAAACTAAGGTGATTCACCGAACTTTGATAGATCCACAAACTAAAAACAAACTCACAATATGATTCAGAACATAACCTGAGCATCACAACTCCTTCCTAATCTAATTTTTTGCTTAGAAATAACCAGGTGCTGGTTGTAGATGAGAAGGGAAAATGATTTCCACAAACCCAAATACATTGAAATGCACACAGATTGAGACTTTAAGAAAATAACAGTGCTTGTGAACATCAAAATGAACAAAATATCAAGTAAAGGGCTAATTTTTTAATCAAATACATGACATCAAATCCACCAAAATCACTCACAAAGTTGTAGGAAAAAGAAGGAAAATTGCTATGAATTGAATTGAAGGGAGCCAAAATACAGCTTGCTTCTCCAGAGCTACAAACATTCACCTCCAAGAAATAGGGAAAGAAGAACTAACCTCAATCACCTAAGTGAGAGGTATAAAAAGAAAATCCTATCTGCATCTGCATTTTTGACCACCACCTCCTAAAGATGGAAAAATAACTGCAAATAGGCCCATGAATGCTTCCTTGACTCAGATGCCCAACTCTCGAGATTCTAGGGGGCGAGGAAAGTAGGACCCCTAAAAATAGCTAGTCAAAGAAGACTATTCTACCCACTAAGTCATGCATCATAAATAATATTTTGACAATGGCTTATAAAATGCCATGTTGGAATTTACAATAACATTAATGCCATGACTTTACATTTAAAATTTGACCCCTATTGAGACACAAAATCGATTTAATAAGCCTCCAAAAATGGTTCTCAACCCAATATTAAAAAAGGGGAAAATACATTCTAAGAGTATCTATATTTTTACAAATCCACTTATGCTAACAACATGGATTATCACATATTTGAAATACTCTCACCCAAAAGAAATGGGGAAATCATAAATCCATCTACATACATCATATACCCTAGCATATTGTATCCCAACCTAATGATTTATCAAAATCTTCACCATGTTTTGGAACTTCAATGGCATGAAAAAATAGTTAATAGATTCAACCCTAAAAAGAGGGGAACATATTAAAGCTCAATTCAAACTCATAAAAAACTCCTAGCACAATGGGCTTCCTCCTTCGACAATTGGCAAGTTGCTATTTTGGACTGGCAGTTCCACCTTTGATCTCTGAGTTTGATTGAGGAAACAAAAACCTCTCTCCTCTCGGCATATTGATTGAGGTAGGCATTCTGGTTTCACTCATAGCATTTTAATTGGTATCATACTCTGCATTGATATGAAATTGAGCTCACTGTTTCTTTGAGGGTCCTATATTTATAAGTTAGGGCATCATCCTTTTACATCCCTTTTGATTTGTATCCTACATTTGATATTTCTTTACTGTTATAGATGGCATCGAGATTGTTGAATTATCTTCCTGTGAAGTCTTGTAAAAACTAGGGCATCATCATTGGCACTGTGGTGTTTAAAGGTTCACTGTTGTAGCATCTCTGCATTTGAATTTTCATAGATAATGGTATCTCAATTAACAGCTAGGGCATCATGCATTTGTATTTTCTTTTGTTATTATCGAAGCCATGATAGATGGCATTGCTATTCATGCTTTTTCTTCTATGTGGCCCATGAATCTCCATGGCTTGTTATTAATTCCTTATATAGGTGAGGGCACTATTGCATTGAGGCTCCACTGCCATATTTGATTAGCCTCTTCTCATTACCTCTGTTGTATCTTATCATTCAAAAATCGTGAACCACTAGCTGTCGATGTAATTCTTAGCGTGGGGACGATCTGTGAACTAGGGCATCGTGCTACTTCACTGTGGCACTACTGTTTTGTACCTAGTTCATCAACAATGTGATGGACTCATGGCCTGTGAGCCCCCCTTTATTTTTATTGTTTATACATAATCTTCCCTGAAACTTTAAATGACACAACCACTGACCTATTCATGTATTCACGGTCTTACTGGCTGCTGTAGCATATTTTTGACATGCATGATGTGTAGTTATAGCTCGTGAACATAATATCACCGTTGGTGTTCATGGAACGGTTTGATGCTATGATGTTTTACTACTGTATGACCGTGGAAGGTTTTAGGGCATCAGTATTGTATTGCATTTAAAAAAAAATGCTGTCAGCATGCTGTTAAGTTTCTTCATTTGCTGTCTTTCCCCATGCACATTCATGAAGACATGTCGATTTGCATTGTTGTATTACTATCATGGTGTTGTTGCTTGGAGCCGAATGTTAACTATAGGGCTATATCACTCAATGCCTTGATGCGACTGCATATTGAAAGTGTAGTATCATTTTATGGTGACTGGTTATAGCTCGGGACATTGGTGTCCATCCTTCATGCTCATGACTCAATTGTATTTGTTATGTTCATCTTACAGCATATGCCCTGGATGCTTACTGTTTTGAACCCTTGCTGCCATCATTTTGATGTATGCTTTGTATGATGTTGATTATTGTCTTGAAAACATGTACTACTGATATCCAAGATAATGATGACTCGTGATCCTGTGGTGGTGCTTGCACATTTGAATACATTTCATGTCATGACAATGATGATACTATGCAGATTGTATATTTTATGTATGAAAAAGGCCCTCTCTATTTGATCTAATGTAATGCAATTGATTTTTGGTGCCCACACCTATGTGCCCTATTGATATGATGTTTGCTCTGGCATCAAGTATCTTTTGTTTGGGATAGCATGACATGTTGAGTCCTTTAACTATTGGCTCATAATGCAAATTTTGATTATGTTCATGCTATGATGTTAATGTATTGAGTTTAGCTTTGAAGCACCTTTATGTTGTACTTTCTTTGAACATATGGATTTATGTACCTTTAACATGCTGATGATGAATGCTTCCTGGATCTACCAGTGCCCTGCTTTGACCATGCTCCATTAGATATGTATCTGAGTGTTTCACTAATACTACCATCCACTGAATGTTACATTGTTGATCACGAGTGCTCTTTGGCCCGTGATGCAGCCACTACCAAGGAAATGAGGTTTTCATTGCATCGACTGCATCACAGGTCAAGGTCGTTCATCTGCACATGGAACAACCACATTAGTAAAAACAATGGTATTTCATTTATTTCTGGAGCCTCCTTTATGCACCTGTCCTGAGCACAACCCGTGTTAGAGGTGTATAGCTGAGTGCATGTATGCATGCTTGTAGATAGGTACTGTGATATCAGGTGTTGCTTAGATCCATGGATCTAACCCCCTTCTTAATTTCTCTTCTTGCAGGTTCAGGATCGCAGGAGCACACCGGGAACACAGTGGAGATAGACTCCTTACCAAGCAATGTCTGGTTCCCTTGTACTTCATGTTCCTTATAATGTATATTTTCACTCATTTATGTAATTCTAGCAATGGCTATGCTCACGACATGTGTGAGCTTAGATAGATGTTTCCTTTTTAGTTCTTTCGTTCTAAACAACATATTCAGAATATTGGCACATGTAATCTTAGATACAATTTATTTCCTTTCCCTTTCATGTACTTTGCAATGAAAATGAACACAAATATTAAGCAAGACCACTTAGTAATGCAAAGTAGGGTACAATAGCTCATCTAGTAATTAGGCCTCCAAAGGTGAGTAAAAATATGATAACATTCTGGCGACCTTTACTTAGTGCTTGCCTGCTAAGCATCTAGACTAGTTGCCTTATAGATCCATTTGGCATAGAGTCATAAGCCTGAAACTAAACTTGGCTCCCAGCCAAAACAACCTCCTTCTCTTTAACAAAATTGAAACTGATTGCCTGATAGACTACTCAGGCTTATTGCTAACCAAACCAAACTGAAAAATGAACTGAAAGCCACTTGTGCCAGGCACTTAGGAAACACAAAAAACTAGAAACTCCTATCGTACCCTACTCTAACCAATCTTAGAAAATTGGTTAAACAAATCCATTAACTGCATTGTTGAAATAGCTTCCCATCCTCCTCAAAATGTCATACTTTTCATATTTGATGCCAACAAAGAGAACATGGAACACAAAAATCAACTGAACTGTCTAGCATATCAACTTTTGAATTTGGTATACCAGACTACTAACCTCAATTAGTTAATAGGTGTTGTCTTTCCGGGGATTTTGATAAGGCTGAATAAGTTCTTGATCACCAAGGAGCGGACTCTTGACATCACCCTCCATTGAGTCCTTGAGTATGCATGTCTTGCTTGACCCCACCTGGGCTAGATATCTGATAGGACACCCCCTTGAGAGTATAAAACCATGTTAGGAATGAATATTGGATGTTGGTAGTCATTTTGTAGCAGTTGTTGTTGCATTCATGACTATGATTGTCATTGATGTCAACACAGTGATCTTCTAGAGACTAGCAGAGAAGCAGACAATGTTTTGATTAGCGCATGTGGGATATTTTAGTTGGAGCTATGAGATGTTGAGGTTATACTCTTTGATATGTTATATGTCAATGGTTAAGAGCGCAAGTCATTATGACATGTACGGAAAAAGTTATAAGCATTTTAGTGGAAGCAGTATTCAGGTAGTGTTCCTGAGTAGCGGTTTGTGGAAATCAGATGATATCTCATAATCGGGATGGAATCTAGTTTCATGCAGTTAAAGGGAAGTTTGAGACTCATTGATGATGACATGGTTCATAGTGCAAACTTTGAGGTCACACGAGTGAAGATTTATTTCATTTGGAAGCTGACAGTTTTGTGTAATTTTGATGTAGCATGTGGAAACTTTTATTTTGTATTTATGTGCCGACTCATTTGTAATTATTTGAGTGTGGTATAAAGGAATTTTCTTATTGGAATGTAGTGGTTGTAATATCAAAGAAGGAATGTGAGCATGGTATGCGAATGAATACATGAAGTGAAGAAGAGAGCCTATGAAGTTGTGAAAGTGAGATTGTGAAGGAAGACATGCGAAGTACAGAGATCTGGAATTGAGATCTGGTGTAGTAGTGAGTGCGGTTTGGCACAGTGAGGAGGTAACATATTTCATATTATTCTGCTAAATAATATTAAGATTATTTTGACAGTGTGTTTAGTGATCTTACCCTGAAGCTGTTTGGGCAGTGGGTCCTTCTGTCTTCCATAACTCTTAACAGGGTTAGAATCTTTTAATAGGGATTCAAAATCTCCTAGCAGGGATTTATATGTACTGAATGTATTTCATAAGACTCCTAATAGAGTCCATCCTTTCACAAGTAATATTCATATTAGTGCATCTTTTGTGGGCATCATTCCCACCGGGGTTTACTCTTTGATCAAGAGGTTCCCTAGTCAACATATCTTGTGTTATTGTGTCATTGTGTATGAATATCTTTCTATGGTTGGTAATTACATTGCTTACATGGTTAAATTTTGTTGAAGTTGATAAAGGTTATAATTATCTGATAACTGATTCACCCCCCCCTCTTAGTTATCTTGGTGGACTTTAATTTCTAACAATTGGTATCAGAGCAATAGGTCCTTGAAAAGAAAGTTTAACAGCTTAAGGAGATCCATGGTGAATTTCAGGAAAGAAATCCCTAAGTTTGATGGAGTAAATTTTGACAGCTGGAAGGAAAAGATGAAGACACATCTACTATGTTTAGGACTAGGTTATTGGTTGATTACAAAGAATGATAGAACTATTATTGAAGAAGACAGTCTTGAAACAAGTTCTAAAGATGAGGTAGATCTATTCATGTGTAACATACTTGCAAGAGAAGCACTTTTGACAACACTTCCAGAAAATGAATACAGTTAGGTAAAATGTTTTAGGAAATCTAAAGAAATTTGGAAAGCTTTACACTCTACTTTTGAAGGTGATGAACATGCAAAAAGAGCTAGATTACATAATTGGATATGTGCATTTGAGGATATTAGAATGATGGAAGATGAATCCATTAGAAGCTATATTGGTAGAATGTCAGAAATTGTTGCAGGGATAAAATCTTGTGGAGGATCAAAGATAGAGAATGAAGTGATATGGAAAATTCTAAGGACATTGACTCCTGTATTTAAGCAGACAACATAGATGATTGAACAAGTTATACCTTGTACTAAAAACTTTACAAGAGAAACTCTTCTTGGAAGATTGGAAGCAACAGAGATGAACCTAAGGTTATCAAGAGACTTACCTGGAATGGATACATCATTCGGTGCTCTTAGTATTCGTCCTACTTTGTCAAGAAGTACCAGTGTGAGTGGAGATTATGCCAGCAGTAGCAGATCTAGAAATGAAGAAGATAAGAAGATTGAAGAAGGTATTGCCTTGCTTGTGAAAAGAGAACTAGATGGTAAGAAAATCTTTAAATGTTGGACTTGTCAAGAATAACATTGTGAAAGTAAATACTACACTTGCAGTAAGGGATTTGCCTAAAATTATGAAGCCTACTAACATGATTTGCAAAGAATGTGTGATGGCTAAGTAGAAGAGAAGTTAATTTCCTAGTAAGAAGTTCACATCGGCAGAGAAGTTGGAGATTGTTCATACAGACTTGAACGGTCCTACCAGGACTAGAGGATTCTATGGAGAAAGTTATTTTATGATTCTTGTTGATGATTTTACAAGAATGATGTGGATTACAATTCTGAAAGAAAAATATGAAGCATTTGATAAGTTTAAGATCATTAAGAATAAAGTTGAGAATGAATCTGGAACGAAGATTAAATGTTTGAGATTTGATAGAGGTGGAGAGTTTACTTCTAGAGAGTTTAACACTTTTTGTGAATTGAATGGTATTAAGAGACAGTTTTCAGCCCCTAGAACACTTGAACAAAATGGTATTGCAAAAAGAAGAAACAGGTCAGTAATAGAAGTAGCAAGAGCTATGTTATTTGAGAATGATTTGGCGAAGACATTTTGGAGAGAAGTAGTGAATACAACAATATATACAATGAACATAGTACAAATCAGAGTAGACACAAATAAGACACCTTATGAATTATGGTTTGGACATGCACCCTCAGTTAATTATTTTATAATTTTTGGAAGCAAATGTTATATTAAGAGAGATGATGATATTGGAAAGTTTGACCCTAGAAGTGATGAAGGTATTTTTCTTAGATATTCTTTGAAGAGAAAAGCATATAGATGTTATAATAAGAGAACTAAAACTATTGTTGAGAGCGCAAATGTTAAAGTTGATGAGAAGTTTAAAATTCAGGAAAGAATGCTTGATTATGAATTTGATGAAGAAGCTCATCCTTAGCCTAACATTGAAACTACTGAATTACTCTATAAGACTGACAGTGAATTGTTGAATGAGAATCATACTGCAGAAGAAACTAGATAAGAAACCAAAGAGGAATCTAGAGAAGAATCTATAGTTGAAGCAAGATCTGTGACTATGACACCGAATAGGTATGTATCTAGACATCATCGTGTTGAACAAGTGATTAGAAGCTTGGACAGAGGAGTTATGACTAGAAATAAGGTACATTTATGTTTGATTTCTCAAATTGAACCTAAATCTACTAATGAAGCTTGTGAAGATGAACATTGGATTAATGCTATGAGAGAAGAACTAGATCAAATTGAAAAGAACAAGACATGGGAATTGGTCCCTAGACCTAAAGACAAGAATGTCATTGGAACTAAATGGGTATTCAGAAACAAGATGAATGAACATGGAGAAGTAGTCAGAAACAAAGCAAGATTAGTATGTAAGGGATACTCGTAGCAAGAAATAATTGACTATGAAGAAACCTTTGCACCTGTAGCAAGACTTGAAGCAGTAAGAATGTTTTTGGCTTATGCAGCCTTTAAGAAATTCAAAGTGTATCAGATGGATGTGAAGTCCACATTTTTGAATGGTGAATTGGAAGAAGAAGTCTACATTGAGTAGCCTGAAGGTTTTCCTTTGACTCAAGAAGGAGACATGGTATGTAAACTGAAAGCATTATATGGACTAAAGCAAGCACCTAGAACTTGGTATGCTAGATTGGATAAGTATTTGTTGAAATTGGGATTTATTAAAGGAACAACAGATAGTAATCTGTACACAAAAGAAATTGAAAATGGATTGTTAGTTATAGTTATTTTTGTTGATGACATTATCTTTGGAGGAGAAGATGAAGCTAGTGACAAATTTGCAGATGAAATGAAGACTGAATTTGAAATGAGTTTGATTGGTGAGATGAAATACTTTTTGGGATTTCAAATAACACAAAATAATGATGGTATCTTTGTTAGCCAGACAAAGTACTTGAATGATTTGCTGAAAAGATTTGGAATGGAGAACTGTAAGCCAGTTGCAACACCTATGGTTACAGGACATAAACTATCGAGCAAAGATGAAACACCAGTAGTTGAGCAGAAGTAATACAGATCCATGATTGGAGGATTGCAGTACTTGACACACACTAAACTAGATATACAACATTCAGTTGGAATGGTAGCAAGATTTCAAGCTGAACCTAGAGAGTCACATTATGCAACGGTAAAGAGGATACTGAGATATTTAAGAGGCGCAATGGATTATGGATTGTGGTATGAAAAATATGATGATTTTACCCTATGTGCATATACAGATGCTGATTGGGGAGGTAGTGTCGATGATAAGAAAAGCACCAGTGGTGGAGCCTTTTTTCTTGGAGGAAGATTAGTTTCTTGGCTAAGCAAGAAGTAGAATTGTATTTCACAGAGTACAGCAGAAGCAGAGTATGTAGTAGTAGAAAACAATTGTAACTAGATAATTTGGATGAAGCAGATGTTGAAGGATATTAGAATAAAATTTGTCGAGCTTATTGTCATACATTGTGACAATACCAGTACAGTTAGTATGTCTAAGAATCCTGTATTGCATTCTAAGACTAAGCATATAGAGATCAAGTATCATGTTGTAAGAGAGAAAGTTGCTGAGAAAGAAGTCAGACTGGAGTACATAAGCACAAAGGAATAGATAGCAGACATATTTACAAAGCCTTTGCCTAAGGATACATTTGAGTATCTAAGAGGTATGCTTGGGGTTATGCCCCAACCTACTTTTGAGTAATGATGTAGTTGGTTGCATCTATCCAGTGGTATATGAGCTCTATCTTTTTCTGGATTGGATGTTGGTACTTCCTCTATGGGGGAGTATGTGTATCTGAGCTGAGTCATGAGGACTCTTATGAATGTATTTTCTGAACAGTGTCTTTTGACATTGAGTTGTTGTTGACATAGTGATGAAATTTTTGTCATTGATGTCAATGGGGGAGAAGTGTACATGAAAAACCCTTTGTACCATCTGATGGAGAGAATTGAATAGGAAAATGAAGCAAGATTTGATTAATGAAGAGGACTTGAAGAATTTTCAGAGCATCAGTGCAACAGTGTTGCAGTATTGGATTTTTGGAACATTGGATATTTTTCATCTATGTTGCCATCAATGCTAATGGGGGAGATTGTTAGGAATGAACACTGGATGTTGGCAGTCATTCTATAGCAGTTGTTGTTGCATTCATGACTATGATTATCATTGTTGTTAACACAGTGATCTTCTAGAGACTAGCAAAAAAGCAGATAGTGTTTTGATTAGCGCATGTGGGATATTGCAGTTGGAGCTATGTGATGTTGAGGTTATACTCTTTGATATGTTATATGTCTATGGTTAAGAGTGCAAGTCAGTACAACATGTAAAGAAAAAGTTATAAGCATTTTAGTGGATGCAGTATTCAGGCAGTGTTCCTAAGTAGCGGTTTGTGAAAATCAAATGATATCTCCTAATCAGGATGGAATCTGGTTTTGCCTAGTTAAAGGGAAGTTTGAGACTCATTGATGATGAGGTGGTTCATAACACAATCTTTGAGGTCACACGAGTGAATATTTATTGCATTTGGAAGCTGACAATTTTGTGTAATTTTGATGTAGCGTGTGGAAACTTTTATTTTGTATTTATGTGCTGACTCATTTGTAATTCTTTGAGTGTGGTATAAAGGAAGGAATGTTTTTTTATTATTGGAATGTAGTGGTTGTAATATCAAAGAAGGAATGTGAGCATGGTATGCAAATGAATACATGAAGTGAAGAAGAGAGCCTATGAAGTTGTGAAAGTGTGATTGTGAAGGAAGACATGCGAAGTACAGAGATCTGGAATTGAGATCTAGTGTAGTAGTGAGTGTGGTTTGGCATAGTGAGGAGGTAACATATTTCATATTATTCTACTAAATAATATTAAGATTATTTGGACAGTGTGTTTAGTGATCTTACCCTAAAGCTGTTTGGGCAGTGGGTCCTTTTGTCTTCCATAACTCTTAACAGGGTTAGAATCTTTTAACAGGGATTCAAAATCTCCTAATAGGGATTTATATGTACTGAATGTATTTCATAAGACTCCTAACAGAGTCCATCCTTTCACAAGCAATATTCATATTAGTGCATCTTTTTTGGGCATCATTCCCATCGAGGTTTACTCTTTGATCAAGAGGTTCCCTAGTCAACATATCTTGTGTTATTGTGTCATTGTGTATGAATATCTTTCTATGGTTGGTAATTAAATTTATTACATGGTTAAATTTTGTTGAAGTTGATAAAGGTTATAATTATCTAATAACTGATTCACCCCCCCTCCCCCTCTCAGTTATCTTGCTGGACTTTACTTTCTAACAAACCAGGCCTCTGCTTCTTAGTGTGAATCTCATTAACAACTTCAGCATGTTGATTAAAACTTTGCCCCTCCATGATAGTCTGCCATAATCTTTCTTCTCCTGTAGTTAGAGGACCATCCTCTTCATCAATTGGAAAATCCAACAACTCATCAAAGGTATCAAACTGCATCACGTCCTTAACCATAATTGGCCCCTCCTCATGGTCCAAGAGACAAGATTCTTGAGATTCATCCACCACCTTATTGCAAATAGGTACTATCACTAATTCTATAGATGGAACAACATTAACCTCCTGAAATACAAACTCTTTCTCATGAACATGCAAGCTATTATCCTTTTTAGGAAGATGAGGAACATTAACAAGAGTGGAGCAAAAAATATCAATTATCAAATCAAAATCATCTTGTTGTTCTAAGTTAGCAACAACTGTATCATCTTTCTTATCATAAACAAAGAGCCTAACTAGTAAGTCTTGCACTACCTCATCTTGCTCAATATAAGAAGGCATTTCCTCAAACAAATCAGCTAGGCTCTCACCTCCTTCACTTTCTTTCTTATGCTGCTCCAATCCATCATCATGTAATAAATTTACTTGTTCCTCAAGATCATAATGAAAGAGTACACTTAAGAGACAAAAATCATCCTCTTTCTGGTGGCTTGAAATACTATGAGGTGTAGGGGACTCTTTAGGAAGTGGCTTATAGGGCTTTATCTGCTACAAGATGAGCTCACTATCACTTAGGAAGTCAAAACTTTTAGGTGTCTCCTTTATAGGGATAAAATGAGGTGGCTGGAGATCTGAGATAGGATCATGAATAGGCTCTAAAAGATCATGGAGATTAGGCTCCCGTTGACTAAGATTATGAACTGAGGGGAAATCCTAAAGCTTGGAATTTCAATAGAAGTGCTAGTGGACTTACCAGGCAAGAAACTTGGGATTTGAACCTTATGAGTCTCCTGTCTGATCTACAAAGCTTCTAGGTCCTCTTCAGCAACATGGGGTATCTCCTTTTGGATCTCTTCTTTAAAAAGTGCTGGCATCTCGTAACTCAGATACATAGTGTAGACACCTAAAAATCCTTTAGAAAATAAATTATTTTTATTTTCTGAAAAATCCCTGATGACATCATCATTTATTAATTAATTATTTATTTAATTAATTAATTTATTTTTATGTCATTAAATCCCTTTATCTTAATTAAAAATATTTAATTAAGAAATCCCTCCCAAAAATGTTTAAATCTTATTTAAACATTAATCCCCTATTTATTAATTATTTTAATTAATAAATTGACCAAAAATCCCCTAAAAAATAATTAATTTATTTTTTGACCAAAACTTGGCCAATTTCCTTAAGACCACTAACCTCTTCCAAAATCTTCTAATCCCTTCTTAATTTCGATTAAAAGGCTAATCCCACCTTTTATAACCCTAATCTCAACTCAAAATATTTAATTAAGATTAAATATTTAATTTTCATATTTATTGAAAATATTTCAATAAATATTCCCAAAACTTAAGCTTTTGGAATGAATAAACTTTTATTCCATAAAACCAAGGAGAATTCTAGACTCTTCTAGAATCTTCTCAACCCAACCTCTTCACCCATCCTAATCCTAAAATCCCCTAATCCTAATCCTAATCCTCCCCCTAACCTTGTCACATTCCCTAAACAAGGTTAGCCAACTCCTAAGCTTGACCCAAAGTCAACAAACTTCTAGAGGCTTCTCTTACATGCATTAAGTGCATTTAAAGCCTCCTTATCCCTCTTACATGCATTTATGATGCATTTAAGAAGCCCCTCACCTCTTTCTTACACCCTTTGACCTTAGGCACATTTCCCAAATTGTGCACATTCCTCCCATCTTTCAACCCAATGCCCTTGTGACACTTGTCACAAGGAGGTGGCCTTGAACTAGCACAATCCATGTGCTCCCCTTTGAATGAATCTTGGCCTCTCTTAAGGATTTTGATCCTAGCCACTCATTCATCCTTCCAAAAGTCTATAAATAGTCCTCATTTCCAAGAGCAAAATATCCATTCACCTTTCATTTTATGCATTGTTATCATGTCCATTTAGCTCTAGACTTAGCATAAGCAATACTAATTGTTAGTTTCTTTTTATCATCTTCAAGCTTTCTTAAAGAACATCATAGCTTAGCAATAATGGATTAACATAGTTTCTTTTATTGTTTTGCATAGCATATAGCATCATATCACACCTATATTTGGTCTAAAATCAATCTTAGTATGCATTAGAATATGCTCCAAGTGCTTAGAGAGCACACCCACATCCCTCTAATTGAAGCGAATCAAACATTTGCTCTATAGCACTTGTTTTTTTAGCAACAATCTTGAGGTGGCTTTGGTTTTGTTTTCATGTCTTATGCTATTTTTTTAGTTCATGAATATGTTAGATTAGTCTAATGTTTGAATGTTTCAGCCTTTCAAGACAGGTAACAGGTTCAAAATCATAGTCTACATTCTGGCACGCCCGGTGGGACCCACTTCACGGGTTCTTTGCAAACATTCTGATGGGTTTTAGACCATTTTCAGATTTTTCAAGCTTATAGGCGGACGGAGCACTTCGATCCCTTCTTCTTCTTCTTGTCTATATTCTTCTTCCTCTTCTTGTCTATATTCTTCTTCTATTCCGTCTCCTTCTTCTTCTTCTTCTAGCAAGGAGGTCATGGCCATTTTTTTTCAAAAATAATAATAAAATCCATAAGGAAGCAAAATCATACACACCTTATTTTAGTGCTTAAAATGAACCCTCAAATCATTCTTGAATGCATTAAGGACTAAAATTTGCAAAATTTGTTCTAACAAACAAAACAAAAAAATTAATCAAGGCATTTGCATCCTTGCAACATCAAGGATTTTTAACAATGCATTCATGCAAAGTAGGAATGATCATATCTTTTTGGGCATAAAAAGAACATCAAATCTGCATTCAAACGAGTCAAAATAAAATCTTGAATGAAGCTAAAAGGAAGAACTTAGGTCCTAAAGCATCACTTTCCATTTGAAAAGAAAACACAATCTTGAATGCCTTAAAGATCAAAACAAAGCTTTTTTAAAAGTTCTTAATCAACACGCACACTCAATCTTGAATGCCCAAGTCAACAAACTTGCAAACGCTCGATTTACTTTTTGGAGAAAGAAAAAGTCAAAATCTTAAACACTTGTGTCTTCAAATTTCAAAGGTTCAAACACACTTAATCAAATTTGGAAAAATGAACAACTGCTTGATGTGCATTTAGGAGTTTTACTTTTTGCAAAATCCTGTTAAACTTAAGCAACGTAGAACACTTGGACTCGAACAAGTCCACTTCTTCTACTTTTAGCGAGGCCTGTCCAGGGAGAAGCGCTTCCTCTTTGGAGAACGACCTCAAACCGGTAGCCCCTCCGACCGGTATACAAACAAGTGAAGAACAAAATAATCACTTACATCTCCTAATCGCTGGGCGTTCGTGCCAAACACGTGACTGGGGATGGTAAACATTCCTCTCCCCCAGCATAATTGGCAAGGCTCTTAGGTGAGTCACGAATGATCAGCAAAACTGGGTATGGAGACTCCACGGAACTATTAAAAACATCATAAAATAGAGGCTACCCTATCTACATCCGAAAGTATCAAAATCTTTGTGCAAGGACCGATTCCAAGGGGTTTACCGGGTCGCCTCAAGATTACTCACCATTTGTATTCCCTTCTAGGGGATACCAAGCTGTGGGCAAGCGATTTTGATACTCACCTTCCTTAGGTAGATCTGTTTGAAGTGCTTGACAGTCAAAGACTCCGTGAAAACACTTGTTGAAACATACACTTTCAAAGCTTTGTCAGAGTCAGTTGTCTTTGTTTGTATCCCGCAGGGTTGCTTTGTCCCTTGTGAAGATTGCTTTGACTTTAACTTTTGCCATTGGAAACCTTTGCCTCAAAATCAGAAGCCTCTTTTCCAAAGTGATGCCCAGCAAGAGCAAACATCCTAAAGCGAAGTTGCCCAAATCCCAAGCCTATCAAGAGCGAAAAGTTACCAAGAAGAAACTCAAGACCTATCAATCCACTATCCAAGCAACCCAAGCAGAGGAGAAGTCCCAAGCCAGATTTGAGAACATTGCCCATAACGCTCGCATCAAACAGTTCGCCTTCCATTTCCGAGTTAACTATCACTTTGTCAACCTTGAGCCAGAAGATTAGCCAATTCCTTGTTCATGTCTTGTTCCATCTTCAGATCTTGAAATCTTGTCTCAAACAACCTTGCATCTTAGTTTCATCCTAGTTTCACCCTTTGCATCAGCATCAAAACTCTAGTTGCATCTCAAGAACATCATAAAAGTTGCATTCATCTTCCTACCAGCATTCTAGAAACAATCCTTGTCATTTGCATTATCCCTTTAGATAGAGCATTGTCCCTTCACCCTTCAATACCTTTTCCACCAGCATCCCCCCATCAGCTTTCCATATCTTTCCGGCAGATCCATCATCCTTTGTTCCAAATCCAGAGGTCCACCAACACTTAGTGTTTACCCTTTTGAGTTGTTCCTATCCCATATCCAAGATCAGAGACCATCATCCTCTTTTTGACACAACGTGTTGTCATAAAGAAATCAAACGTTGTCCTTGCATAGCCATCATCTCGAGCAAGAGATTGGAGTGTATTGATAAGAAACTTGTTGACCGAAGATCATCAGTCTATCTTAGGTTGACCCCATTATATCTCTGATCCTCCATTTGGGAAAAATAGCAGCTCATTTGTTGACCACTCAGTAATCCTTCACCAGCTCTCCACCAGTAACCTATCTTTCCTCCACCTAATCTTGACCCAAATCAGAGCATCCCACCAATCCTCCATCATCACCAAGCTTTTTTACCAATTTGCCACCATCTCCCACCAATCTTCCACCATCCTTGATCCAAATCCGAGCAGTTCATCCATCCTTGCATTGCATTCTAGAAAGTCATCATCTTTAGAAGTTCATCAACTTTGCATCCATCAACATCTTTTAGCCAAACATCTTGCATCCATTTAGCACTTGCATCTCCATGCCTGTTGAGACCAGATCTCGGAAAAGAAGAAGCATGAATCCTTATCCACCAACAACCTCATCCGATCCCAAACTTTTCACCAACGCCATGATGACCTATAATCCCCACATCCAAGCCAGTAACCCATGTGAAGATCCAAACATCCCTTCATCCCCCTTGGCAAACCAAGCATTTGTAAATCCTCCAGAAAGCCCATCAGCAACCAATGCCCTTGTAGCACAACATCAGCAAAGCATGTTTGTTCACTACCTACCAGAAAATACTTCCATCCCACCATCTCTCTATCCACGCATCCCCATCAAAACTATCCAAGTTCCAGCACAAGCGTATTCTCCGTTTGTCCAATCATTTCCTGATCCTATCATGCAAACACCCCAAGAGCTTTCCACCACTCCCCTTTTCTTGCAAGGAAGCCTCGCCAGTCCCGCAACACAAGCTGCAGCACCATCCGCTCCATCTCATCCCCCTTTTGCTTCATCATCTGCTATGGCTGCCCAAGCCCAAATCCAAACCCAAAGTCAGCTTCCACCTCTCACACAAGCTTTTACACCACCACCATTCACAAGTCAAGCAATGCCTTTCACCATCAAAGGAGCACCGTCACCCTTCACCCCCCAAGCACCCGTACCTTCTTCTTTGGGGTTAGCGCAATCGCTCCCCATTACAACCTCATCTTTCTCTTTGGTGTTTCCTTCATTTTCCTCCTCACAAGCATCCGCTCAACCACAACCTCAACAAGCTCCTCTCTCTCAACCATCATTCGTGTCCCAAGCTCCTGTTGCTCCTACCATTCCATCATCCACTGCAGTGCACCCTAACACAAGCTCTCAATGGGGCCTTACGCAAGAAGAAATGAAGGCATGGGGGATCCCATCTCAATCCCCTACATCTATGGTTGCAAGTCAACAAACCACCTTCACCCAAGCAGCACAGCAGCAACTACCCCAAGCACCGCCGGCTTCAAGCTATTCATCCCAAATCCCAAATACCTTCCAGCAAGTTCCACCACCTCAACAGCCAACTTTCCCCAGCTATCTTACCCCATCACCCTTTGCTTCTAGCTTCCCCACATCTGTTCCACCTCTAAGTAACGCAGGCATGCACCCAGCTTATATCAGCCAAACCCAAAGCCAACCTCAGCAACTACCACCATCATACCCGCAAGCAGCATCGTTCCAATAGCCTCCCCCACAACAACCACATGTCCCCTTTCAGCAAACACCCATCATTCCTCAACAACAGCAAGTCTCTTGCTATCAACCTCAGCAACAAATCCCTATCATCCCCCAGCAACAACAAGTTCCCACCCATCAGTTACAACAGGAAGTTCCAAATGTCCAATATCAGCAAGTAGTCCCACAACAACCGCCAGTTCAACAACAACAAGTAGCCCAACAACATCAAGCGGTTCCATATCATTTACCACAATATCCCCCTATGCCACACCAGCAATATCCCCAGCAACCATTGCCCCAGAATCAGTTCCAACCCATTTATCCACAACAAGCGCTATATCCAGTTCCACAACTTCCATCACAAGCAGAAGTCCCAGTTCCCTCGCCACTCAATGCTGAGTGGGAAGCAATGAAAAATGCTCTAAAGGAGCTACAAAGTGGAACAGAGAATAAAACATACAAGTTCGAAGGGGTGTGCTCATATCCCTTCGATCAGTCCATAGCAACTATCCCTTTCCCCAAGCATTTTGAGATGCCCAAGTTCGACAAGTATCGGGGGAAAGGAGATCCAGTAAACCATATCAAAGAGTTTTACATGGTGTGCCAAGAAGTGGCTTACAGTGATAACTATCTCCTGCGCCTGTTTCCCAAAAGCCTGGGAGGAACTGCTGTTGAGTGGTTTCACAAAATACCACATGGGACAATAAACACCTTTGCTGAACTCTCTGAGAAGTTCATCACACACTATGCCCATAATGTGGAGAATGAGTTGTCCTTGCTAGACCTATGCAACTCAAAGCAGAAAGACGGAGAAAGCCTTGCAGAATACTTGCAAAGATGGCAGAATCTTACAACCAGGTTATCATATCAGCCGCCAGAGAAGCATCTAACAAAGATCTTCATTGATAACCTACATCCAAAGCTATCCCATCACATGCGAATGAACTGTCTCCAGACATACCAAGACATCAAGAGCAAAGGCATAGGCATCGAGAAAGCTCTCCTAGACGAAGGCACTATTCGTCACTTCAAGGATGATTCCAAAAACAAACCCAACAATGATAAATCCCGTTACTGGAATCGTAACAAGAATGTTGTTACAGATGGAGCCACTGACACTAAGAATGTACAATTCGTTGTGGCTAGTCCTACACCAGCTCAAACATACCAACCGCCACAAGCACCCATCTATCAGCAACCACCAGCTCCCGCATATCAAACACCTATTTATCAGCAGCCTCCTCAAGCTCATCAACCGCCTGTGCAACAGTATCAGCAGCAATACCAACAGCAGCAGCCAGCACGTCAAGGCAATCCTGTTAACGCAGTTAACGTTGCCCCAAGGCAGAACAAACCCAATAATCAGAACAATCCAAAGAGGACTTTCACACCTTTGGGTGAGCCTCTGGATCAGATCTTTTATCGGCTAGCCAAGGCAAATATGATCACATATCCGCCCATCCCACAGAAGGATGACAACGCACCAAAGTCTGATTGGTATAAAGAACATGAATACTGTGATTACCATCGTGTGAAGGGGCACACAACATTGAAGTGTATGCGGCTTAAGAACTACATCCAGGATCTCATTGATTGCAAGGAGATCCAGGTCGATGCACCAGCTCAAGCTTCACCTAATGCCGGTTTGCAAATATATCAAAATGTGTTCCCTCAACACGATGCCGGGAAGAATCAAGCCAGCACCAATCAGCCCCAAAATCATGGCAAAGGCAAGCAAGAAGATCACACAGCGGCCTACATCAACTATGACAAGTATGTCGGATGCATAACTCAAGTTGAGCCCATCCAAGATGAGCCCACCATCAATACCATCCACGTCAAAGGGCCGGATCGACAATGTGCTGCAACTACCCGCAGTGGTAGGATAACTGTTGCCGGTGCTCCTCCAAGGTCAGCTGCTCCTCCAAGGCCAACATCTACTGCATCCACAGCACAGTCTAACACTAGGTTAGCATCAAATGCATGCGCAACACAGCATAATGCACCAAGTGCACAATACAATATCATAGAGCATCTTGGGAACATGCCAGCCCAAATATCTATCTTGGATTTGCTCCGCACATCACCCATCCATCAGGAGATCCTGGACAAAGCTCTAAAAGAAGGCCATGTCCCCACGAATATTAACACAACTCAGTTTGAAACTCTTGTGGGACACCTATCAGCAGCATGTGCCTTATCCTTCAAAGAATCTGATATACCAGATGTCGCTCCTGACCATATTCTTCCTCTCCGCATTGCCGTCATGGTCAGAGATTTCGCCATCAAACGAGTTCTGGTGGATAATGGCTCAGCCCTCAACTTGTGCACATTAAAATTCATCAAGAAGATCGGGTTCACGGAGGCCGACATACAACATGAGATGATCACTATTAAAGCATATGATAACTTGGAGTGTACCTCTGAAGGTACTATGACTTTGCCTATCCAGCTAGGCCCAGCAACGCAAGATACTCTCTGCCACGTTGTTGATCTTGACCTACCGTTCAATATCCTCCTCGATCGTCCATGGATCCATTCCATTAAGGCCGTACCATCTACTTACCATCAGTGCATCAAGTTTCCACATCAAGGCACTGAGGTTACCATCCACGCTGACCCCAACCCCTTCGCATACTGTCTTGCGATGGAAGCATCTTTCCCTCATTCTACTCATTGTCCTGGAACCGATATTGGTACTTCTATTGCTAGCTCATCCCGATCCCATCGTGATCTAGAGACCATCCTCTCTTCCACCTTATCATCCATCAAGATCAACAACCAGGGTTGTGGTGAATACAGCCTCAGTGATGCATTTGCTGTAGGAGCTCTTCCACGTGATCCACATACTCAAGGGCACCCAAGTTGTCAAAACAAGCCTGTTGAAGAACATTATAAGCTCAAGCAAATCGGAAACATGACTTTTGAGTCTCATGGTACCATCAACAGCAAAGAAATGGATCTAGATATTAACAAATGGTTATACAAAGATCCCCCATCACGTGACACACAACTTCTTGAGTACTTCAAAGAGAAATATCCAATCCCCTACAAAAATGTCACAGAACACTATAACTATCAAGGTGGTGGTCTAGGACCACAAGAGGATGGAAACTTATTTCCTATCATACCATCCCAGAATCCAGAACAGCAAGGACTTGGCTTTAATACCCCTCACCTACTTAAACAAGAGCCCAATACCACAACTGCAGACACTAACATGACCAACGTGAACTTTTCGAATAGCCAGGATGACCTCGTGGAAATCGAAGACATCCCCGAAGAGAAATACATCCGATCCTACGACGATATCTTTGCCGACGACACCCTCCTGGGGACTTCTGTTCTCCAACAACTCTCCATTAACCTCATAGATCTTCCCCTCACAAACCCCGACCTCATAGATTGGGACCAACCAAGCATCACACACATCGACGAGTTCCAAAGCGCACAAGCACTCCTAGAATTCATGGGGGCATCAGGTCCAGTAAGCAATCAAGATCCAACATCAACCTCTGTCTATCAGCTTCACCCAGAAGGATATTTTGGGGAAGAGGCAAGCTTTAGTCGCAAAAATGATAAAGAAAAAGAACATCATGATTCTTTATGTGAAAACCCTTCTGGGGCACATTCTGACTCCAAAACAGTAAAAATAAAGGGCGTATCTTCTAGTGAAAACTTGGCAATTCAAGCGCTAGAAGATGAAGCCTTGCCTCTTCCCCCTATCCAAGATTATAGACCAGAGCAATCTCCAATCATCATAGAAGAGACCAAGCCAATCAACTTGGGAACAGAAGAATGTCCAAGGATCACCTACATTGCAGTCAACCTAACAGAAGGAGAAGAAATGGCTCTCAGCACCTTGCTCAAGGAATCAGTTATCAACTTTGCATGGTCATACGCCCACATGCCTGGGCTTGATCCAAACCTTGTTGTTCATCATCTATCAGTAGATCCAAACGTTAAGCCAGTGAAGCAGAAGCTAAGGAAAATGCATCCAAAGGTAGCATTACTAGTTAAAGCAGAGCTTGAGAAGCTCCTTCAAGCAAAAATCATCAGAGCAATTGACTACTCAGAATGGATCTCTAACATGGTGCCAGTCACAAAGCCTTCTGGCGACATCAAAATCTGTACTGATTTCAGGGACTTGAACAAGGCATGCCCTAAGGATGATTTCCCATTGCCAAACATAGACATGCTTGTAGACCTCACAGCGGGTCACGAAATGCTATCACTCATGGATGGCTTTTCCGGTTACAACCAGATTCATATAGCAGAAGCAGATCAACATAAAACAGCATTCACAACCCCATGGGGTACCTTCTGCTACAATATGATGCCCTTTGGGCTAAAGAATGCAGGAGCAACATATCAGCGAGCAATGACAGCGATCTTCCATGACATGATCCACAAGATCCTTGAAGACTATGTGGATGATATCCTTGCAAAATCCAAAACAAGGGATGAACACCTCAACATCTTAGAGCGTGTGTTTGATCGTCTGAATCATTATGGTTTAAAGCTTAATCCAAAGAAATGTGTCTTTGGTGTTACATCTGGAAAGCTCCTAGGTTTCATAGTATCGCGACGAGGCATAGAGATAGACCCCAAGAAGGTCAAAGCAATAACAGAGATGCCTCCACCAAGAACACTCAAACAGCTCAGAAGCCTACAAGGAAAGCTTCAATCAGTGCGTCGGTTCATTTCTCAGTTAGCAGACAAGTGCCAACCTTTTACGCATCTCCTATGCAAAGACACAAGCTTCAAATGGGATCCCATATGTCAAAGAAGCTTTGATAAGATCAAGGAGTATCTTGCCAATTCTCCAATCCTAGTACCACCAATTCCAGGACGCCCTCTCATACTCTACATCTCGGAAACCACTACAGCACTGGGGGCACTCTTAGCTCAGCATTATGATGACAACAAGGAGAGAGCCATCTATTACATCAGTCGCACTCTTGTCGGATATGAGCTTAATTATTCACCTATGGAAAAAGCATGCCTTGCAGTGGTCTTTACCACTCAAAAGCTTAGACATTACATGCTCAGTCACACAATCAAGCTCATTTCAAAGGTGGACCCCCTCAAATATCTACTATCAAAGACAACTCTCACAGGCCGTATGGCAAAATGGGTCATGATACTCAGTGAGTTTGACATCCAGTATATTGATCGCAAAGCAATCAAAGGGCAAGTCATTGCCGATCAACTAGCAGAAGCACCACTGGTGGATGCCTATCCACTAATCATGGAATTCCCTGATGAACACTTATGCATGATTGAAGAGCAGCCCATGTGGAAACTATACTTTGATGGCTCCTACACATCACATGGATCAGGGGCAGGAATCCTATTCGTCACACCTCAAGGTGACTACATCCCAAAATCATTCAAATTGGGATTCCCATGTACCAATAACATTGCAGAATATGAGGCACTCATCTTAGGTCTCAGAACAGCCATTCAGTGGAATATCATAGAATTAAAAGTATTTGGAGATTCACAGCTGATTATCAAACAAGTCCTAGATGAATATCAAACAAAGGATGACAAGTTGCTACCTTACAAAGAGCTGGTGGACAAACTGCAAGAGCATTTCCTACATCTACAGTTCACACAGATCCCAAGACTTCAGAACAAAGCAGCGGACGCAATGGCAACCATTGGATCCTTGTTAGAAATCCCACGCGACGCATCACAATATGAATTCCTAGTCGAGCAGCTACATACGCCAGCTTATGAGAACGCTGATGCAGAAATGGTATGTGTCTTGGTTGGTCCCCAATCCCCATGGTACCACGACATCCATGCATGTCTAAAAAATGGTATCATATCTCCCCATCTCACCAATAACCAACGCCAAAACCTTATTCGCAGAGCTTCCCGCTACACTCTTGTAGCCAACACCCTATATCGTCGTGGGTATCACAATGTCCTATCTAGATGTTTAGATTCAAACGAGGCCGTCCTGGCCTTACAAGAAGTTCACACTGGAATTTGCGGTGCCCACATGAGTGGCATGGTTCTAGCAAAGCAGCTGCTTAGAGTTGGATATTATTGGCCAACAATGGAACATGATGCATGTGATTTTGTCAAGAAATGTCTCCCATGTCAACAGCATGCCAATTTGATACATGCACCAGCACAAGATCTACAGCCTATTGCACCACCATGGCCTTTTTCATGTTGGGGCCTCGACCTCGTTGGCTTGATCACCCCCCTCTCTTCGGATGGACACAAGTATATCATAACAGCCACAGAGTACTTTACCAAATGGGTTGAAGTGATTCCACTCACCCTTACTACTGGCATCCAAATATCCAAGTTCATCCTCTATCATATCATTTGTCGCTTCGGCATACCATCTACCATCTTCACAGACCATGGCACACCTTTTGAAAACTAGCATGTGGATGATCTATGTGCCAGACTCCACATCCATCACCGTTTCTCCAGTCCATATTTCCCTCAAGGAAATGGCCAAGCTGAGGCAACTAACAAAACTATCTTGAAAATCCTCAAGAAGGTTGTCAATGATTCTGGTCGTGACTGGCACCTCCAAATCAATCCCGCCCTTTGGGCCTACCGCACTTCTTATCGCACTCCCACAGGCACCACCCCATACTCCCTTGTATATGGTGCTGAAGCTATTCTACCGATCGAGGTTGAGCTCCCCTCATTGCGAGTCTCCATGAAGAACTACACCACTGATGAAGATTATCGTGTAGCCCGTCTCACACAGCTAGACCTGTTAGATGAAAAGAGACAGCAAGCATATGATCACCTGGTGGCATACCAAAATCGACTCAAAAGGAGTTATAACAAAAAGGTCCATCCTAGACAATTCCAGGTCGGTGACATGGTCCTTAAAGAAAATCAGAAGGTCCTAGCAAATAGAGAAAAGAAAGGCAAGTTTGAGCCTACTTGGTTGGGCCCCTATGTTGTCACCGCATCCTTCGGCTCGGGAGCCTATCAGATATCAACACCAGAAGGTGAGCCCTTGAATGATCCTATCAACATCATCCATCTGAAGAGGTTCTATGCCTGAACCTGATCCTGCATATATCAGAAAATCCAAAAACATTCAAAAAAAGCAAAAAAAGCAAAAAAGAAAAGAGAAAGAGAAAATGATCGTCCAAACGGTGAAAACTTGGCAATTCAAGCGCCTTGGACAAGTATGTTGGTGAAAACCTGGTAAACAGGCGCCAACATAGTAAACTGGGCTATTTATCTATTCAGTTGTCCTTTCAGCTACCGTCCTCTTCCTCCATCCATAACAGATCTCCCAGCAGTTCCATCTCCCCTATCCTCCAAGCATTCAGCTTCCATCTTCCTCCAACCCATCTGCAATCCATATCCTATTCCAAAGCTTTGTACCATATCTTGTACCATATCCTTATCCCTTTCCTATACAGCGCAATCCTTTCTGTAAATATCCTTCTTGTCTCCGTCCTAGTGAGAGTCCCGCCGAGTGTGATCTTCCTATCCCCAATCCTGAGCTTCTGTACATATCCCTTGTGCATATCGTTCCTCCTTGTTGTACATAACCTTTGTCCGTCCTGCAGCAGCATTTGATCAAATATCTTGTCCCATCCCCAGCCTTAGAAAACTTTTAGTCCCACTCAGGCCTTGTGCTTCAGCAACATCAATTGTCGACTTATCCTTGCTCATCCTGATTATTCCTTGAACTTCAGCTTTTGCCAGCGAACAACTACACTTATTCTCTCACCAACCCATGGGTCCTTGAGGATATATCGTTCCTCCTGTCTGACCTAATCTTCCATCCTGGTCCTTGAGGATATATCTCCTCCTGTCCGACCAATCTTCCCACCATCAATCACATCAAATCTCTCTCTTTGGCAAAGGATGTCTTTTTGGAGTTTTCATTTTGACCTTGGATTTTGTCCTTTGGGTCTTGTTAATCTTTTACAGCCTCTCATTGTTCTCTACTCAACGTCACCACGATCCTTTATATCATGGTGTGCTGCGAATGAGGATAATCTGGGGCAAGGTCTTTTGATCTTTTGCTTCTGCCTGTGAGTCAGTCGTGTGTTTGTGGTTTCTTCAGCATCATTTCCACCATGCCTCCTTCGGGTTTCATATGCGATGCTGGGGCAACCCTGCGTGTCTTTTTCACGTCAGTCCTATGCAACGCTGGTGACAAAGCCTCGTGATCCTAGTATCCTTGGCAGGTCTCTAGCATTGCTATATTAAACTAGGTTGTGCTCTCCACATTTGCACTTGGAGCTTCCCCATCTCCCCTGCATCCTGCATCATATAGATTAATCTTGCATCCTCATGTAGCTGCATCCTGCATTTTGCATTCCATCTCATCTTGCATTCACTCATCTTTGCTCTTGGAAGCTTGGTTATTTATCTCCCCTTCTTCCTAGGTCCTTCCTTCTTTGTTTCCTTTCGAGAAAATTTCACAATGTTTGCTCCTTGCGTTATTTTCTCGAGGGGGCACAATCCCTTATTCCTCTAAATTCTAGCCTTGGGCATCTTATTTTCTTGTCTTTGACGCCATGCCACTTGCGACATCGCATCAAAGAGGGGCAAAATGTAGACACCTAAAAATCCTTTAGAAAATAAATTATTTTTATTTTCTGAAAAATCCCTGATGACATCATCATTTATTAATTAATTATTTATTTAATTAATTAATTTATTTTTATGTCATTAAATCCCTTTATCTTAATTAAAAATATTTAATTAAGAAATCCCTCCCAAAAATGTTTAAATCTTATTTAAACATTAATCCCCTATTTATTAATTATTTTAATTAATAAATTGACCAAAAATCCCCTAAAAAATAATTAATTTATTTTTTGACCAAAACTTGGCCAATTTCCTTAAGACCACTAACCTCTTCCAAAATCTTCTAATCCCTTCTTAATTTCGATTAAAAGGCTAATCCCACCTTTTCTAACCCTAATCTCAACTCAAAATATTTAATTAAGATTAAATATTTAATTTTCATATTTATTGAAAATATTTCAATAAATATTCCCAAAACTTAAGCTTTTGGAATGAATAAACTTTTATTCCATAAAACCAAGGAGAATTCTAGACTCTTCTAGAATCTTCTCAACCCAACCTCTTCACCCATCCTAATCCTAAAATCCCCTAATCCTAATCCTAATCCTCCCCCTAACCTTGTCACATTCCCTAAACAAGGTTAGCCAACTCCTAAGCTTGACCCAAAGTCAACAAACTTCTAGAGGCTTCTCTTACATGCATTAAGTGCATTTAAAGCCTCCTTATCCCTCTTACATGCATTTATGATGCATTTAAGAAGCCCCTCACCCCTTTCTTACACCCTTTGACCTTAGGCACATTTCCCAAATTGTGCACATTCCTCCCATCTTTCAACCCAATGCCCTTGTGACACTTGTCACAAGGAGGTGGCTTTGAACTAGCACAATCCATGTGCTCCCCTTTGAATGAATCTTGGCCTCTCTTAAGGATTTTGATCCTAGCCACTCATTCATCCTCCCAAAAGTCTATAAATAGTCCTCATTTCCAAGAGCAAAATATCCATTCACCTTTCATTTTATGCATTGTTATCATGTCCATTTAGCTCTAGACTTAGCATAAGCAATACTAATTGTTAGTTTCTTTTTATCATCTTCAAGCTTTCTTAAAGAACATCATAGCTTAGCAATAATGGATTAACATAGTTTCTTTTATTGTTTTGCATAGCATATAGCATCATATCACACCTATATTTGGTCTAAAATCAATCTTAGTATGCATTAGAATATGCTCCAAGTGCTTAGAGAGCACACCCACATACCTCTAATTGAAGCGAATCAAACATTTGCTCTATAGCACTTGTTTTTTTAGCAACAATCTTGAGGTGGCTTTGGTTTTGTTTTCATGTCTTATGCTATTTTTTTAGTTCATGAATATGTTAGATTAGTCTAATGTTTGAATGTTTCAGCCTTTCAAGACAGGTAACAGGTTCAAAATCATAGTCTACACATAGTCCATGAGGGTCTCCAAGACTGCGTTAAGTTTCCATTGCCCTCTAGTGGATCTGGTGAGCTTTCTTGCATTGGGGTAGCAATGTTCTCTTGATCTCCTTGCCTTGGTACTTGTGCCAATAGATTCTTAATCAATTGACCCTTTTCTTCAATCTGTTTGGCAAGTGTCTCCTGCTCATGATCATAAAATTCATCTTTTTCTGCTAACTCTTTTCGAAAGTCCTCCTCCTTCTTTATAGCTGTCTAGTAGATGCTCTTTATGAATGCTTCATGATCCTTAAGACTCCTCTTATAAATCCTCTCTTCTGTCAAGATCAGGTTGTTCTTCTCCTCAAGGATCTATTCATGAATTGTTGTCTGGTTATGTAGTTGCCTTGAGAGCTCTTCCTTCCGAGTCACCATCTCTGCATAGTCTTTCATGAAAGAGTTCATTTCCTCCTGAAAAATTGCCAACAAATAGGATATGGAGCTTGAATCTGAAGTGGTATGGGGCTGATTCTAAGGATTATAATGGTGTCCTTCATAGGAATGCTGCCAGGATGCTTGATGCTGGGTGGGAGGGAATGGTGGTGCATGTTGGACTTTTGCTATTGGTGGGCCATTTTGATTGTATACTGCTGCTTGGCCAGCTTGATATGGCATGAATGCTTGCACATGGGTGGATTTCTCATGATATGGGTGGTGATAGGGAGAATACGCATTAGGTATTGACATGCTTTCTCATCAAATGAGCTGGTAAAAGATACTTTTTGAAACTTATCATCACTTGAACTGCTTAAACCAGTAGATTTTTCTTAGAGTCGCCATGGTGCTTGAAACAAACCTCTTAAAGGCTGATTGCACTGAAGATCAAACCAAAAATCTTAGTGAATGATGGGAAACATAAGTTGTCCCACCAGGCGTGCCAAAAAATGTTGTCACTATGGATTGCACCCAAGTATGGCTAAGTGTAGAACCTAGCAATCCTGTGAAACAAGGGACTACTTCCAAGCTGTGGGTAACCTATTAGGAAGTAGACCTCTAGATTAGGGGTTGGATTCCCCTTGAATCACCTGAAATTGAATTGAACTTTGAAGGAAAAGGGAGAGTGAGTGCATGAAACTGAAACTAAAACTAAGGCGATTCACCGAACTTTGATAGATCCACAAACTGAAAACAAACTCACAATATGATTCATAACATAACCTAAGCATCACAACTCCTTCCTAATCTGATTTTTCCCTTAGAAATAACCAGGTGCTGGTTGTAGATGAGAAGGGAAAATGATTTCCACAAACCCAAATACATTGAAATGCACACAGATTGAGACTTTAAGAAAATAATAGTGCTTGTGAACATCAAAATGAACAAAATATCAAGTAAAGGGCTAATTTTTTAATCACAATACATGACATCAAATCCACCAAAATCACTCACAAAGTTGTAGGAAAAATAAGGAAAATTTCTATGAATTGAATTGAAGGGAGCCAAAATATAGTTTGCTTCTCCAGAGCTACAAACATTCACCTCCAAGAAATAGGGAAAGAAGAACTAACCTCAATCACCTAAGTGAGAGGTATAAAAAGAAAACCCTATCTGCATCTGTATTTATGACCACCACCTCCTAAAGATGGAAAAATAACTACAAATAGGCCCATGAATGCTTCCTTGACTCAGATGCCCAATTCTTGAGATTCTAGGGGGCGAGGAAAGTAGGACCCCTAAAAATAGCTAGTCAAAGAAGACTATTCTACCCACTAAGTCATGCATCATAAATAATATCCTGACAATGGCTTATAAAACACCATGTCAAAATTTACAGTAACATTAATGCCATGACTTTACATTTAAAATTTGACCCCTATTGAGACACAAAATGGATTTAATAATCCTCAAAAAATGGTTCTCAACCCATTATTAGAAAAGGGGAAAACACATTCTAAGAGTATCTATATTTTTACAAATCCACTTATGCTAACAACATGGATTATCACATATTTGAAATACTCTCACCCAAAAGAAATGGGGAAAACATAAATCCATCTACATACATCATATACCCTAGCATATTGTATCCCAACCTAATGATTTATCAAAATCTTCACCATGTTTTGGAACTTCAATGGCATGAAAAAATAGTTAATAGATTCAACCCTAAAAATAGGGAACATATTAAATCTCAATTCAAATGAAACCCTCCTCATAAAAAACTCTTGGCATAGTGGGCTTCCTCCTTTGACAATTGGCAAGTTTCTATTTTGGACTGGTAGCTCCACCTTTGATCTTTGAGTTTGATTGAGGAAACAACAACCTCTCTCCTCTCAGCATATTGATTGAGGTAGGCATTCTAGTTTCACTCATAGCATTTTAATTAGCATCATACTCAGCATTGATATGAAATTGAGCTCACTGTTTCTTTGAGGGTCCTGTAGTTATAAGTTAGGGCATCATCCTTTTACATCCCTTTTGATTTGTATCCTGCATTTGATATTGCTTTACTATTATAGATGACATCAAGCTTGTTGAATTCTCTGCTTGTGAAGTTTTGTAAAAACTAGGGCATCATCATTGGCACTGTGGTGTTTGAAGGTTCACTGTTGTAGCATCTCTACATTTGAATTTCCATAGATAATGGTATCTCTGTTAACAGCTAGGCCATCATGCATTTGTATTTTCTTTTGTTATTCTCGAAGGCATGATAGATGGCATTGCTATTCATGCTTTTTCTTCTATGTGGCACGTGAATCTCCATGGCTTGTTATTAATTCCTTATATAGGTGAGGGCACTATTGCATTGAGGCTCCACTGCCATATTTGAGTAGTGTCTTCTCATTACCTCCGTTGTATCTTATCATTCAAAAACTGTGAGCCACCAGCTGTCGACGTAATGCTTAGCGTGGGGACAATCCATGAACTAGGGCATTGTGCTACTTCATTGTGGCACTATTGTTTTGTACCTAGTTCATCAACAATGTGATGGACTCGTGGCCTGTGAGCCCCCCTTTATTTTTATTGTTTATGCACAATCTGCCCTGAAAATTTAAATGGTGAAACCACTGATCTATTCATGTATTCATGGTCTTACTGGTTGTTGTAGCATATTATTGACATGCTTGATGTGTAGTTATAGATTGTGAACATAATATCACTATTGGTGTTCATGGAATGGTTTGATGCTATGATGTTTTACTACTGTATGACCGTGGAAGGTTTTAGGGCATCAGTATTGTATTGCATTTAAAAAAAATGCTGTCAGCATGCTGTTAAGTTTCTTCATTTGCTGTCTTTCCACATGCACATTCATGAAGACATGTCGATTTGCACTGTTGTATTATGATTATGGTGTTGTTGCTTGGAGCCGACTGTGAAATATAGGGCTATATCATTCAATGCCTTGATGCCACTGCATATTGAAAGTGCAGTATCATTTTATGGTGACTGGTTATAGCTCAGGACATTGGTGTCCATCCTTCATGCTCATGACTCAATTGTATTTGTTATGTTCATCTTACGACATATGCCCTGGATGCTTACTATTTTGAACCGTTGATGCCATCATTTGATGTATTCCTTGTATGATGTTGATTGTTTTCTTAAAAACAAGTACTGCTGATATCTAGGATAATGATGACTCGTGATCATGTGGTAGTGCTTGCACATTTGAATACATTTGATGTCATGACAATGATGATACTATGCAGATTGTATATCTTATGTATGAAAAAGGCCCTCTCTATTTGATCTAATGTAATGCAATTGATTGTTGGTGCCCACACCTATGTGCCTTGCTGATATGATGTTTGCTCTAGCATCAAGTATCTTTTGTTTGGGATACCATGAAATGTTGAGTCCTTTTACTATTGGCTCATAATGCAGATTTTGATTATGTTCATGCTATGATGTTAATGTATTGAGTTTAGCTTTGAAGCACCTTTATGTTGTACTTTCTCTAAACATATGGATTTATGTACCTTTAACATGCTGATGATGAATGCTTCCTGGATCTGCCAGTTCCCTACGTTGACCATGCTCCATTAGATATGTATCTAAGTGTTTCACTGATATTGCCATCCACTGAATGTTACACTATTGATAATGAGTGCTCTTTGGCCTGTGATGTAGCCACTGCTAAGGAAATGAGGTTTTCCTGGCATCAACTGCATCATAGGTCAAGGTCGTTCATCTGCACATGGAACAAACACATTAGTAAAAACAATGGTATTTCATTTATTTCTAGAGCCTCCTTTATGCACCTGTCCTGAGCACAGCCCGTGTCAGACGTGTATAGCTAAGTGCATGTATGCATGCTTGTAGATAGGTACTATGATACCAGGCATTTCTTAGATCCATGGACCTAACTCCCTTCTTAATTTCTCTTCTTGTAGGTTCAAGATCGCAGGAGCACACCAAGAACATAGTGGAGATAGACTCCTTACTAGGCAATGTCTAGTACCCTTGTACTTCATGTTCCTTATAATGTATATTTGCACTCATTTATGCAATTCTAGCAATGGCTATGCTCACGACATGTGTGAACTCAGATAGATGTTTCCTTTTTAGTTCTTTCCTTTTGTACAACATATTTAGAATATTGGCACATGTAATCTTAGATACAGTTTATTTCCTTTCCCTTTCATGTACTTTGCATTGAAAATGAACACAAATATTAAGCAAGACCACTTAATAATGAAAACTAGGGTACAGTAGCTCATCTAGTAATTAGGCCTCCAAAGGTGAGTAAAAATATGATAACAGTTAGTATGTAAGGGATATGCGCAAAGAGAAGGTATTGATTATTTAGACACATTTGCACCTATGAGAAAATTAGAAGCTATTAAGTTGTTTCTAGCTTATGCGACATTCAAAAACTTCAAGGTTTATCAAATGGATGTTAAGTCAGAATTCTTACATGGAGAGTTAACGAAAGAATTATACATTGAGCAGCTAGAAGGATTCACCTTATCAGACAGGCCTGATATGGTATGTAGATTGAAGAAAGCCCTCTATGGACTTAAGCAAGCCCCTAGAGCTTGGTATGAGAGACTTGATGGATATCTAACAGTTATTGGATTCAAGAAAGGAGCAGCAGATTGTAATCTATTTATAAGAGAGACATTTGAAGGTTTACTACTTGTAGCTATCTTTGTTGATGATATTATCTTTGGGGGTAATGACAAACTTAGTGCAGAATTTGCTAAGGAAATGTAGAGCGAGTTTGAGATGAGCATGATTAGACCTATCAAATACTTTTTGAGATTAAATGTGCAGTAGATAGAGAAAGGTATTTTCATTAATCAGTCTAACTATGTGAAAGAGATATTAAAGAAGTTCAAGATGGATGATTGCAAGCCCGTGGTTACACCTATGATAACATGATGCAAACTTAAAAAAGAAGATGATTCTCCAATAGTAGATAAAATTGTACAAGTATATGATTGGTAAACTCATATACCTTACTCAAACCAGACCTGATATTTCTAATGTAGTTGGCATAGTTGGAAGATTTGCAGCAGAGCCTAAACAAAATCACTTCATGGCAGTACAAAGAATATTCAGATATTTGCAGGGCACTATAGATTATGGTCTATTGTATCCTAATTCAGAGAATGTTGAGCTTCATGTATATACAGATGCAGATTGGGCAGGATGCCTGGATGATAGAAAGAGTACATCATGAGGAGTAGTATTTCTTGGTGATAGACTAGTCACTTGGACAAGCAAGAAGCAGAATTGTATTTCTCAGTCAACAACAAAAATAGAGTATGTTGCATTAGCTTTGAATTGTTCTACAATTGTTTGGATCAAGTAGATGATAAAGGATTTTTGAATTCAAATTGATTATCCTATTGTTATTCATTGTGATAACACTAGCACTGTCAATATGTCAAAGAACCCAGTTATGCATGCAAAGACAAAACACATAGAGATTAAGTATCACTTCCTAAGAGAGAAGGTGGTAGAAAAAGAAGTCAAATTAGATTATGTGAATAAAAAGGAACAACTAGCGGATATATTCACAAAGCCTTTACCAAAGGATACTTTTGAGTATCTCAGGGAGAAGCTGGGAGTAATTCCTTTCCCTGATTCTGATTAGGGAAAATGGAGAAAGCATCAATTCTTAGTGACTGATGGATGGTTGGCTACTCTACTTCAGGAGTAGTATCGATGCTTAAATGGTTGGCACCCTTTGCCATTGATGTCAAAGTGGGAGTAGTATATAGTCATGAAAAACAATATTTAAGGGGGAGTTTATACATAATTAAGGAGTAATATATAGCAACAAGAGGGAGTAATATTCAGTCATGGAAGCAATTCAGTTGAGGAAATGGAGAATATTAAAGAATATTGTAGTAGATGAAGGATTCATCCTTGGGGGAGTTTTGATGAGGAAATGGAGAATGTTATAAAAGAATTGTTCATTTTGATTGGTGGTGTTTTTCATTCCATATGTTGCCATCAATGCAAAAGGGGGAGACTATTGAAGATTTGCCAGTAAGCCAGTGCTGACTATATGTTTGTCATTGATGAAAACATATGGTAAGTAGCATGCATGGAAGACTCATGCAGTAATCTTTGAGTATATGTAGCATGGACATGTTATCAACATGATATCATGGATGCATAGGTTAATTGTTAGTACAAATAGTTGCAGCTTGTGTCAGTAGTGTTCCTAACAGAGTTACATGTAGTATTTTGTGAGTGAATGTCTGTATAGTTATCATGGGGCCTTGTGCATTTGGATATGTGATGGAGACATGTAAGTGTTGTTAAATGCATGGATGTCAAGTCTGATGTGCTATACAAGTGAAGTTATGTAGTCTCTATTCACTAGTTGCAGTTTCCTATGTTTATCCAGAAGAGTCAACAAAGATTATATTGGTACAGGAGTTGTGCCTATCATTTCGGTATGCATGTTTGGATTAGTGATTGGAGAAGATTTAATAATGTTTGGTTAAGAGAGAATGATGTAATTAAATTTTAGGAGAAAGTATCAGTTAATTTGGTAGAGCCGACAGTGTGTAGCGTGCGTCTACACTTATTGATCTAGAAAGGTCCCAGTTTGTGTTGCGTGCTTAGTAGAGCTGATTGAGATGTTATTGAAGAGTGTTATTATTTCTCTAATATAATTTCAAGGTGGTTCTAACAGACTGACTTGATTATATCATTTAGAGGAAAGATACTTATAGTCTGTCATTTGTGATCGCTAGAAGTATGGCATGAAGATGAAAGATTAGAGCAGAGCAGTAAGTGCAAAGTATTGTGTCATCAAGAAGAGGTCTATGTGATAGAGAAGATAGAGTGTGGTATTCATTGGAACTGATCAAGACAACAGGTCTACCTCGCAGTTCACCAAGATCCAAATATAGTGTATATCTATTACTTAGAAGGTTGCAGCCTTCACCCTTTGAGTAGTGAGCTCTCAAAAAGTGCATCCTCACCCCTAATAGGGTTAATCATAAAAGACTCCTAATAGGGTCTGACCTTTGACTAGGTCACTGTACTTATTGCATTGTAAAGACCAACTCCTAACAGGGTAGTAAGATCTTCTAACAAGGATCATTATACAGTAGTGCAGGTTATTAGTAGGTGTATATACATCAGATCGAAATTCAAGATCGAAATATAATTCAATTTTGATGTATATCAATTATTGATGCTTATACTTTTTTTTTATCAGCTTGAGCTACAGAAGAGTCTGGACAGGATGACTAGTGAGCTAACTCAAAAGAATACAACATCCACGACATCTCCATCGACACGACGATCGAAGATAACTCGAGATTTATTTTCTTCCCCTGGTAGGAAAGGACTAGATTAGGGATATAGATTGTATGCCTATATGGCATTAGTGGACATATTTTCTGTATATTGTATAAGTGACACATTGTACATCCATTTGGCTTTGAGGAAGCCAGTTTAATTGTATTGGATATATTCAATGTATGACATTATTGGACATATATATTTGGCTTCACGCCCTATGAAGATATATAGTTTTTGTTTTAGGTATGTAATTCATGTGTCAGGTGTATTGATGTATACTAATTTATGTTTATGTGGATGTCTCATGCTTTGTAAATTTCCCATGCCTTATAGTTGTTCATGTATGTTTATTGATGTATATTGTTATTGTATTATTTATACTTTATTAGAATATGTATGTTTCATTTTGATGCAAAGGCTAGTGGTGGATTTGTAATCTTCATAAGAGAGTATCAGATTTCTCCTTTGTTTTGTAACAACACTCTGATCTTTCCTTGAACCAAGGATTAACTCCAAGACCCAACCCACATACTAGACCTATCAAAGGTCAAACTCAACATGTTACAACCCTCTAGACTCCACAACTCTAGATTCTCTCCCACATATTCATACATAATCACTCAACCATACTTCATGTCCCATTATTGTTCTCAAACTAACCATTCAAACACCCTTGACTCTCTTGATGGGTGTTCCAAAACCTTCAAAGGTTCTCAACATACTCCAAACATCTCATCTCCCATATTCAAACTCATAATCTTCAGTGGTTATCTTCCCATAACCAAACTACTCTCTTTAGGCATGTCCTACTAGCCATATCCAACGAGAAATTTGCATATTTCTTCAAATTATTTCAAATGACTCCTGAAAAAAATTAGGGATCCAAATACCCTTTTCCAATTTATTAAACATATGTTGAAACTGAGGCCACTTGTTTCAGAACTTCTCCTCGAAAAACTGTTGCTCCATTTTCATGTCTAGGCCTTGATAGCCCCATTTTACAAAGCAATCCTATCATGGTTGTATCTCCTAACATTGCCACTTACTAAAATCTCTTTAAATGAAGTAAAACCAAGGATTTTGACATCCTTTAGGCCATGGACCCTTTGCACATACGCTAACTCACAAACCCTTTCCAAATCAAGCCTATAACTAGGGCTTTCTCACAAATGGCTTAAAATTCACTTCTGGGATCCACTCTTTGATCCTACACCATGTCCTAACATGTTCCAAAGGAAAAACATCCTCTCATTCAGCCCAAACTCCTTCTGCTTCACCCATGGCCCCTACTTCATGCACCTTTCACCCTGTCAACTTGCACAAATTGGTAATTACCGTGTATATTTATTAAAATCCTACATAATAAGGGAAAATTACATAATATAAAAGTGTTGGATCCATCTCACAACCATAGTAACCATATAAAGTGGATGGATCCAACTAATCCATCCTCTGTTCAATGCACAAATCCACTGTTGCTATAGGACAATCACATAGAATGCACTCAAAAGGGTTAGTAACTAAAACTAAAGTGCTTCAAAATGATGTTTATCACTTTTCCACATTACTTCTAGAAATTATAATGCAAGAACATGAAAAAAAAATTCAAGAAATACAAGAAATTCAATCTTTATTGCTAAAAAATTGGAACAGTCCATACAATCATGGTCTCAGACCATACTACCAACCACCATACCTTTTCTTCATCATTTACATGGTTTAAATAACCTTCTTCTACCTTCTCAAACCGATCCAAGGTGGTTATATTCTTAACAAAATAACTAATCACCATTTTTGAAGTTTCCCTCCAACTTCCATGTAACCGTTGGAATTCAAATTTTTAAATTTGCAAACTTATTTAAATAAACTCCTAATGACTCCTAACTCTAGACTTTGTGGTGCAGGAACACCAAAGCCAAGGACAAGGCTTAGAGGATACACCAGGGTCACTGATAGACCTTGGAAGGATTTGAAGACAAACATGACCTTACAAGGTTATTGACATTGTAATGAGACCACTAATGGTCATTTAAATATGTTTTTCTTATGTTTTGGATTATAGGTGAATCCTCGTGTAAAGGATTAAAGCATTGTAAGCCATTGATGGCATGTGAAGGATAGGAATCCACCTAAGGGTCACTTAAGGATCCTAAGTAAATTTATTGGTTTAGTCACCTATAAGGTAAATGATATTTGTAATAGGGCCATGAGAGCCACTATATGTTATGTAATGCACTAGAAGTGCCACAAATGTAATGTTGCCTAAAAATGGAAAAATAAGCCTTAAAGGATCATATGTGGATTTAAGGGTTTAAGAGAGGGTCTAAGGGCTTTAGAATAAAGAAGGAAGCCTAAGAGACATTGGAGAACGAATATAAAAAATAAAAGGATAAAGAGATTTTGAATTGACAACTTTGTTGTCAAATTGAAAACATAAACTAAAGATTTCAACAGTAATAACTAACTGTGCCAATTGAGGGAAGGAAGTTAGGAGACCAACCAGTTCTTGATAGTTATTTATCCATGTTTTGAGTGTGGATTTAGAGAGAGGAGGTTAGGGAGAGATAGATAGACATGTGGGAATTAATGAAGATATGTAAAACTACTTTGTATTAATGAAAATGTAATTTATTGGCAAACAACCTTGTCTCTGCCCATGAGGACACAGTCCATGTTTTATGTTCTTAAATTATTCTTTCAAAGAAAAAATGGTTTGGAATTAGTTGGCATAGTGATGGTCTATGATAGTATTCATTTCTATTGAAGTTTAAGCACAAAGAACTCTTGGTTATACTGATTGTTCCTAAACAAGGATGATGTGCAACAGTCATATGCTTTGAGACAACAATGAATATGTGTGATTCCCAACTTCCATGGTGGATTTGGAATGTAGAGGTATTTATTTATTTGAGCTGAATGTCTCCACATGTGTTTACTTATAGGGATGAAAAGGGGTGAGATGAAAAGATCTTTGATTGCTTGAAATTGTTGATTGAAGGGTCACTAGCCCTTGCACCAGTCAAGGTATGAATTTTTTTTCCATTGGAGAGCCATCTTTTATGACTTAAAGTATCATAATATGATTATTTAATGGTTTCAAACCCAATAAGGGGGGTTTCAGGTAAGTGGAAGTGCTTGGTTGAGAAAACCCTAGGTTAGAGCACCTAAAAAGGAGGGTTTAGTGATTTGGTTGTCAAAACTTGATGGAACCTTTTGTAAATGGGAAAATCCTTTTTTTGGGATGATTTTACAACTCTGTTGAAGGTTGGGAGGATTGGGGGTTGTGAGTAACTAATGGTTGCTTTGTAATGGGAGGCCTAATGGAGGGTTAAAAGCAGGGTCACTATGCATGGTTTCGACATATCGTCCAAAGGAGTAGTATTTGGTCCTGAGATATGTTGTATCACACTAAAAAAGGGTATTCAAATATGTATTTAGTTTCCTGAGTCTTTTGGAGGAATTTTGTCAAATCCTAGGAAAATTGGTCTGGCAGGGTTGTACTAGGGGATTAGGCCTACTTGAGCACTCGGTTGATGGATTATTGCTTGGAAAAGTTGTGTAGATGAACCCACTAATTGGATTGAGGGACATTGAAGTGTATTTAAAAGGTGTAGAGTGGCTGGTGATACAAAACACACTTGTGCACTCAGAGCATGGTGTGGATTGGATCAATGTGGATGATCCTTGAGAAAAGCTAGTTGGTGTTGTGGAGAACTCATGTGAAGTCCCTAAAACTTGAAGATTGAAAGTCCACCATTCTCACCCTTGCATAACTTTGTCCCTTTAGGACCCCAATTACATATAAAATCCCCTAAATTCATCTATATACCTAATCTCACCCTACTAGGCCTATTACATCAAAATTGACAACATTACAATTTTTACATTTTTGCATATTTTGCAAATTTGCATATTTTGCATCATCCTATTACATCCAAATGGCTCCAAGGCCATGTTACATCAAATAAATGACATTGGAGGCCTCGAAAACATGATCTTGTAACCCTTGACAGTTCAATGGTACCTCATATGAGCTTCGAGATATGACCCCATAAAGAATGTCGATTTCATATTGAGTGCACCTTGAGGGATACTTCGGTCTGGAGTAGTTGACAACATTCGAGCGAGTCCATGTGTGAAACAAGGTTGTCACTAGCGTTTACCCAACCAATCAGAGCTGTTGGCGTAAATGGTTTGATGCGACGATGGACCTGCATTACAACTTCTAAAAGAGTGTAGCTCACTCGATTCTATCAGTGTACAAAAATCCTAATATGGTGCAATGTTAGTTTCATCCATCAACCAAAAAAATATATGGGCCATAGACTCACCTTCATTCCCTAGACCCATTGTAGAATTACACCACAAGACAATACATCTCGCATCTGACAATGTTTCTTTTTCTTTGTACATTAATTCTTCACATGCAAAGGCTCTTTTAATACATGCATCTACACCTTTGCGCTCTCCCTTTCCATGACTAACATATGTGAAATTCCACATATATTGAATTCCAGTGATCTTATGCATCCTACACAACCAATAAAACATTTGAGAATTCTTGAATTGTGATACACAATTATCTGACCATATGATGTGTCGATGCTATGATATGCCCATGTTAGCCAAATCACCATAAAATAGTTGAAAGAAACTGTGTACAAACTCTGTAGAATGTGAACAATCATCGTTGATGTAAAAATGATACTCCCTCAATAACTTCTTGTTCTCCTCTATACTATCAGGTGAATGCATGAATACTATATGAAAAAATATAGCAATGTGTTGAGAGCTGTAATACTTTGCTTGCACCTCATTCTGTGATTGTAGTGTGTAGTTCTTTGCAAAGTCCACAACTAAAACAATAGTATCAAGTGGGAATGTGTCTTTGCACAACTTGAATTGCATATCCAACCATCACGCTCTATGTGTATTCCTTGCATACTCATAAATAATTTTTTCATGAAAACTGTCCATTAGATGATACACTAGAATATTTTCAATTACTAAATCACATCTTTTAGCCTCTTTTCCATCTTTTAGATTGTATGTCATGGTCTTATATTTTCCAAATTCCACTATTTCATTACCGATTGCATGTGTACTCTCCATATGTTGACAAATTGACAATGTCACAAACCTCTACAATCTATGCATGCACCATCCAAGCATGAGAGCTTGTAAAATTGTTGACCATCAAATCTTTCACATAAAATAGTAGCTATTAATTCCCTTGAAGATCTAGGTGGGTCATTTATGTTACAATCCTACAAAACATTGTTAGAGTGCAAATCTACACATATATTCCTATAAACATCAAAATGGTTAGAAAATTCAATATGTACCCTACAACAACAAGTTGTGCATGTGTGATTTATCTTCACATAAAAAGGTTTACCCATTTCAAAATATCTCTGAGTAATTTTAATTTGAGGATACATACGTATAAATTTTGCAAATAATTGTGTCTGAGTTGAATCTAAAAAATGTTTTGGATGTCGAAAAAGGATTCGACTACCAATCCTCCTTACAACATCTCTTTGATTAGGAGATACCCGTGTGTTATTCTTCCAAAATTCTTTAATCAAGGATTTCAAAGCTTCAACAATTTCTTTATCTTTTCACGGTAGTCTACTGAAAAATGCCCATAGCTCATTGCTATTTGGATCTTCCACTTTTTGACACCTTCCCAGGGCTCTCATTATAGACTTTCTGCTTATTTTTAATGCTTTTCTTATCTATCTAATGAGTTGAGATTTCTTCATTTGAGTGCTTACTATTGTTGATGTAAGTACACATTGTGTGACATTACTATCTTTTGTGCATGATGTAGACACCACACTCTCATATGCACTCATTAGATTCATTACAATAGATTTTTCACTTGACTCATCCATCATTCTTAGCCCAAGAATCTTCATGATGGGCCTAAATTTTAGATTTCTCATCATTTCAATAAATAGTTGACATCTTCTTGTCACATTTAAATTCTCAAAAAATGTTCTCCAAATACGATTAGCATTTCTTTGACAAGTACACTTGGGAATCTGGTTAGACATTGCTTGCAAAATGTTAGTATCAATATCAATCAAATATTTTGGCTTTCTATAAACAATTCTAGGAGAATCAAAAATATTATGTGTGAATTGCGTACCATCTTGAGTGCCTTCAACATGACATGATGTTGTGCCTACACCTTGGGATGTAGATAATGGTGTGCCTTCAACATGATACAATTGTGTACCTCCACCTTGGGATGTAGACAATGGTGTGCCTTCAACATGATACAAGGGGGTGCATACACCTTGGGATGTAGACAATGGCATACTTTCAGCATGACACAATATTGTGCCTACACCTTGGGATGTAGATAATAGGTGTGCCTTCAACATGATACAATTGTGTGCCTCCACCTTGGGATGTATACAATGGTGTGCCTTCAACATGATACAAGGGGGTGCGTACACCTTGGTATGTAGACAATGGTGTGCCTTCAACATGATACAAGGGTGTGCTCACACCTTGGGAAGTAGACAATGGTGTTCCTTCAACATGATACAATGGCGTTCCCACACCTTGGGAAGTAGACAATGGTGTGCCTTCAACATGATACAATGGTTTTCCTCTAACATTGGATGATGGTGTATCTTCAACTTGGGAACTCATAGATGATGTGCCCGCATTTTCATAATTCAATTGTCTTGTTGCATGTAAGTTTCTCATTCGTTGTCTTTTTTTTTCCAATATCAATTCTCTCTTACTTTCTATTGATGTTTCATGTTCCTCATCCAAACATAAATCTTCTTCTATGGTATGCAATTTTTTTTGTTCGCAAATTTGTCTCATTCTTTCCCTTTTCTTCTCTGTCTCTTTCATGCTCTTTTGGTCTTAGAGTCTTTGCTCATTTCCTTGGCATGATGATGATTTCTACATATGAATTCATTACAATTTTAAAATTATAATATCAATCTATTACAATAAGTCAAGTTATAATATCAATCTATTACAATAAGTCAAATTATAATATAAATCTCTTACAATATGACAAATTATAATATAAATTTATTACAATTATATCAAATTATGTATTGAACAAGTCTATATCATACCAATTATAAACAAAAAGACTCTTTATGCATATTTCACATGTAAAAAATAAAAAAAGCTTACCTCAATTGATAAATTTTGGTGAAGAATGATTGACTTTTACAATTTG